>NDXB01012575.1:16491-42922 GCA_002631895.1 Agapornis roseicollis | reverse complement strand
AAAAACAGCAATATTTTTTTTTTTTTTTTTTTTTTTTTTTTCCCAGTAAATCCCTTCTCCATGCCCCTGAAAAAAACAACCCACAAACCCAAAAATGTGGAGGGTGGTGAAATAAAAGATTTACATGCACAACAGGTGTTACTGAGGGGCAGTAGCTCCCAGTTAAAGGAGGCAAAGACAGAATACAAGCAGGTATAAGTTACTGCTGATGGCAACTACAATCCACTTGTATCTGCATCAGTTTGTCTAGCACCACCTGGATTAAGCCAGACTAAGAGCTGGGAACAAAATCTCTGTATTCTAGCCCTACAGTCCTTTTGTACATACAGCTACAGTAAAACCACATGAGAAACTTTCCAGGACTGAGAAGTTTCTCTTTAGAAGTATCTATGTTTGGAATTAGTCATCCTCTCACATTTTTAAAGTAGAATTTACCTGGGTAAACAATAAAGTTTATCCTTTTAGTTGATGAGGAAAATTTAAGCTTTCTTCTCGAGTGGTGTGACCCAGAAGGAGATGAGAACAAATCACCAAGTGTTGCCAACTATAACTGCTTATTTGCTGACTTTCTAGTATTCCTGAAGAATCCATATCAGCCCTAAGAAAATCTACACAGATCTTTGGTCTAACTTGGGACAAACTTTCTGATGTTACAAAGCTGAGCTCAGATTTAACTTACTCAACATAAATTTTGAACTTAAATGATCAAAGTTTTTAAAAATCTGATTATACTGAAGAGTGGAAAATTCATGCATCAAAATTCTCAAAACCTAACAGTATCATTATTAAGTAAATTCCAAATAACTTTCAAAAGACAAATTTGAGCATTTTAGTTGATTACACTGTTTCTTTGACAGTAATAACTTTCAGGTGATATAACTCATCAGTAGCTGCTCTGAAAGTTATACAGACAATGCTGCTTTACATGCTTGAACTGCTTAACCATTAGGTAATTCCACATACTGTATAAAATTTGTGAATGGTATATTTTTCAGGTACATTTACATTTTAAAAGAGCTCCAGTGGCTCAAATCAATACAACGAACAAATGGCTAAATTTGTACAAAGCACAAGTTGACAGGAGGCTTTAAACCAGAATTCATTCAGTTAAGGGTGGACCTCCATTCATCTTCATTATTTAAGCAGAGGCAACAAATTCAAAAAAGACAAGGAGAAATGGCACTCGGTGCTTAGAAGTACACTCTATTGCAAATGATTATTAAAACCTCCTTAAACCGACCAAGGCAGCAATACAATGCTTTGAAGGCAAGAGAACGTGATGATAAGAAACGCAGAGAGAATATATCATTGAATGTCTCCAGAGAGGGAGACTACAACCTCCCTGGGCAGCCTGTTCCAGTGCTCTGCCACCCTCAACAAAAAGAAGTTCTTCCTCATGTTGAGGTGAAACTTCTTGTGTTTTAGTTTATAGCCACTACTCATCCTGTTGCTGGGCAACACTGTAGAGTCTGGCACCATCCTCCTCATAAGAGATGCTCCAGACCCCTGATCATCCTTTTGGCCTCCTGCTGATGTTTAAAAGAATTAAAGCTTTACTCTTTGCTAGCTTTCTTCCCCTAAACAGTTCTCCTCTATTTTCCCCACCTCCTTTTTCATGTTGTCATTTTGGCAAATGCCCAGAAAAGACTACTAATGACACGAATAGCAGCGTCTTCACTGAAAAGTTTCTAATCTGCTGACTAAAAACCCTCTCACTAGTAATAGCAAATAAAAAAAAAAGTTTTAAACTTACTGAAGCAAATTTTCTGCACCATGAAAAAAATAATAGCTAAATTATGTTGTATGACGGATTCATCATCAGATTACCAATCCCATGACTAAGAACTGGTGTTTGTGAAGTCATTACAGAGCTCTGATCAGAACACACATGGAATTCAAGACATGTAAAATGGTACTGGTTTAAAAATACAGGCAGAAACTGACTTTCCCATCATTACAACTGTAACATTGCTTTACAAACTTGCATAGCAGAGCCTTAAACTTTTCACTTGTGATTAAATGTGCATTTTCTGACTCTAAACTGGAGTTGCGCTTAAAGCAGTATGCATCTTCATTTGGAGCACACTTTAAAACTGTAACAACCTGCAGTCATTAAATCTGACATAATTCTAAATTTCAACTCAGTTCCTACCCATGTAGATTCCTGTATCCAAGTATGCATACAGCCTGAGCACATAAAAGCACTACCAACTTTTCTACTGCACATGGGCATGTTTGTTTTTACAAATATTCATCCTCTACTCTGGACTTTCATTTGATTATTAGAAAATATGCCTTTCCTCTTCAGACTACGTATTTAATCTGGTATGGTAGTAAAAGCTTGTGCATCATATATAAACTACAGAAACCTAGAAGGTGCTGCTTTGATCCCAACAGAGAATTCCAAGAGTTATACTGAAATGGTAATTTCAGTTCAAGTTACAAGAAGAAACAAGATGCTTTAATTAAATGCTAGTAACTATAACAAACTGTTCTCCACAGCAGCAGACTAAGTAATCCAGGTGATTTTTTGATGAAAATCCCCTGGCTAACAAAAATCCCCAAACAAACAAAAAGTGAACAAGTAGCAAGAAAGAATGCCAAAGCTATCACCATTTGCATTCAAGACAACAATATTTCTAACTGTAATTAATATTACAAAGGACTAGCAACTAAATTAGATGCATGACGCATTAAGACAGATGACATGTTTACATTTTATAATCCTTAACAAAGCTATTTTAGTGATAAAGTCCAATGCCAAAAGATTCCTCTGTATAGCAAGCTGCTTCTTTAAAGTATTGTTTCTTTCAAAAAAATCAAGACTATAGTTACTAAAATGTCCACTAGATGCCTTATGTCCCTCTTAATTATCTGCAGGTCTATTAGCCAAGACTTTCTCTTTTAACCACAAGATTGCATTATTGTAGTCTGTATGACAACATCTTTCATCAACAGCTTCATGTTGCAAGCTGAACCCCATGTGGGCCTCCCTAAGTGAATCACAATCCACATTTTCTTGATTAAAAGTCTGAAAAACTGAAAGAAACTTGGTTACTTATAGACTTTACATAGAAAGTGTTTTACTTCGTGGAAGCACCTATACTTGTTCAGAAATTTTCTTGTTTTTTTTCTTTAACAGTGTGTTTCTGTAAGCAGATTACACAAATTATTATGTTTATACATTATTAAACCTATAAGTACTAAAACAATTGCCATAAAACAATAATCAATTATTCTTTATCTGAATGCCAGTGAAAGCTGAAGGTAATAGAGTCTACTTTGGAAAAATTAGTTCACTTTGTAAATAATTGAAAGTATAAACATTTTATACTCAACTCAGTTAAGAGCAACTGTAAATTCTATCTTCTTTTAAAGATCTTAAGTAGCAAAATTCACTACACATTTTTAATCATTTGTATTGAGGGAAAAAAAAGGCACTTTATTTCCCTTCCCCTACCTAGCTTCACCATCTGTTCACTGCATCTTGTCATACCTTAATGTAAAGAACCCTCCACAGGCAGAAAAACTTATTGCATAGATACCATCAGACTGGAATTTGCATCACTAAAATCCCTTCAATAGAATAGGGAGTTTTGTTTAGTCTCACAGGAAGGCAGATCTGTCTGACTGCATATCATTTCATCTTGCAGCTTCACCATCAACCTTTTCCAATTCGACATATATTCCAATACAAGATAACAAAAGTGGCCAAAATATTTCAGAAATAGTCCAATAACTGGCATATATTGCATTAATGGCATTTTAGACCTCTTTTTCAAACTCAAATCTCCTAGTACAGTAAGTGAGAGAATCACGTGGACTCCTGTTAGGTCAGTTATCTTACATTTCTCATCACTTACTTTCCTACGTATTAATCCTGAACATACACAGAGTCCGAACTAATGATCACAAAGATACTGAGGAGCGGCAAAGCAATTATTCTAAATGAACCCTGGTTACTATATACTCTTAGCCCCATTCCAATTTCTGTGTTGCCAGCAAACTTAACAGCTGCGATTTAACATTTTCTTCCAGATCACTGATATAAAGGTTAAACAGAAATGGATAAAGAAAATATTTCTGCCACATGCAGCAGTTTTCCTAGTATTACCAATTTATCTTGCTGATGAACTCATGTGTATTTTTCTACACTGTATTTTCATAAATACTCACCCATCTTTCCTCCCCCATCCCCGCTTTTTAATCTCTCTTCTGAATTTCCATTCTCTAGCCTCTATAAAGAGCCATCAAGTTACTTCCTGAGTGAGGGCACAATGTTTGGGCAGCTAAATTAGAATTTGTTAACCACCTCTCCCAACTGCTAAATATGGCTATGGGGGGATAAAGGAGGAGGCTCAATGCTGATCTAAAAAAAGAAAGGTAAAGAAAGGTAAAGAAAACTAAACCCAACCACACCCAATACACTGCAGAAAAAAACAGGTTGATAAATTACTAATTACATCACTTGTCACCTCTACTGGCGGACAGACAACTCTTTCTCTTATACAGCATCCATTGCAGGACTAGGCTGGGGTTTTATTTCTGATGAAATTTCTGCCAATCCAGTATCTCCAATGGCTCTGTGTTGTTGACTACACATGTTCTAAAAGTTCAACTAGAAAATTTTCGTAGATTAACTCATAGAAATTTCTTTCTAAAACTGAGTTAAACCAGTATTAAGAATGTTTTACTAAAAAGAACTCACATTCTTATGACAATGGAGATAATTAGTGTAATAATGTTGCTAGACCACAGAAGGTTATGAAAGTTCTTGGTTTCCATGTGCCAATATCTAAAAGAGGAACTGGTTTGTTTATTATTTATGAAAGTTTGTAGAAAAAATGCTAATGATTTATTCAGTTCTCATTAAAAATTCAATATCCAGAATTCCACAAAGTATTTTAAAGAACATTTTGGACCCAGTATCAAAATATGATAAAGTAGCACATGAAAAATAAAATTTATGGACTACCAGTGAAAAAGTTTAGTTAAAAAATTTAATGAAATGTAAGGTTTTTACATTAAATGTTTTCATCAATAAATGTGTGTCTCCTCATTTAATGTATAGGAAACAAAAGGAGAGGATGAAAAAAGACACTGAGAAAGGCAGAGAAACAGTACAGTTATTTTTAGACATCTAAGACCAGTCTCATCTACTAGTAACAATGGCTTTATTCTACAGCAGGTGAAAAGTAGCAGGAAAGTGCCTGAAGACAAAGCATGTACTGTTGCTGTGCTTCAGGTGTTACTGGCACAGAGACCACAAGTGCACAAGTCAGGGAACAGCATCAGCCTCTGAAGGACAAAAGGCAGCTCCCTTGGCAACCTCAGACAAAATTGTAGAAGTTAAAACACTGGAAAAAGTAACAGCATGGCAGGATATTAATGAAATATGTTTGCTGGTGGGAAGGAATCATGATAAATGATTGCACTAATGGTGTCAAAACAAAAGTAAACTCCCAAAAGAAAACCCAGAGGGCTGTAGCAGAGAATGGTCTATCATTCAAAGAATGTGATGATAAGCATATAAGCATTTCAGAAGCACAAATAATTCGTAAAACATTCTTGCTATAGGCTGAAGTATCAGGATTTAGCTAGCAAATGCTGTCACAAAAAGGAGCAGAATGAAAAGGCAAAATACAGCACAAACATGAGTCTGCCCACTCAGGTCTGTCAAGAAAAGTGGGGAGATGACAGGGAATTGGAAAGAACCAAAGGATGAGGTTCCATCTGATTTAACAGCTCACTGCTACCACAGGAGAAAGGAGCTTTGCCTTCTACTCTTTCCAGATACCCTTCTCCACCATTTACCATTCCTTGTTAGCTCTGGACCTCCATGACCTACTTTTAATCACTAACCTGACAGAAAATGGAGTAGAAAAAGGTAAGTTGATCCACATACGCACACACAAAAAAGAAAAAAAAAAAGAAAAAAAATCATGAAACTCTTACAAGTTCCATGGAACTCTTACAACTCTTCCCTTTCATGAGCTCCTAATCACTGAGCTCTGACACTCATGAAGAAATTCAGCTGTAGAGGAAAGAACTGCAAAGAAAACTGAAAAAGAGAGATGTTGGAAAGAACTAGATAATAGGAGAGTGAGCATCAGAACTATAATAGTTTCACAGGTAGCACAACTTTGTTGAGAGAGTACAGGCAGCCTATCGGTAGATTAGAGGGAGATGAATTAGGGCACAAGTAGATTATACACTTAATTCTTTTCAAAGATTCCAAGCACTGGAGAGAACAAACTATTTCATGAAGAAACAAAACACTTCACTTTGGCTCACAAACACCTGTAAACAGCATGCTCCACACTGGCACTGCCAATGCTAAGCACTGCCAAACAACAAACACTGCTGGTTCTGTTTTCCTGTTGCCTTGAACCTCAACAGCAGAAGCATTATCCTAACCTTTTTAACTTGGCTTCTGGAAGTCTGTACTATAATGAACCCCTCCTCTCCCTGACATATTGAAGGTTGAAGGCTGTAGCACTTTTGCAGCTAATTAGTGGGGGCTCCCTTCCCAGATATGAGAGTAATGCCAAGAACTACACAGAAGCAACTCAAGTGCCACATGTTAAACATATTACTGCACCGAACTGATCCACATTTCTATTTGTGAACAAGCAGACATACATGATTAAAATCTCTACTATAAGAACACCTTTATCATGCTAGCATATTCAGTACTGAACAACCTGAGAGCACAGTCCTGAGGCAAGCATTAGGGGAAGGTAATTTTTTACCTTTAAGGGCAAAATAAACCAAATAACTGAATTTAAATTACAGCAACAAATACTTGTTTAATTGGCAAGCCTACCTATTACCCTCCCAATATTTAAATAACCTGTATTTCTCCTTAAACATTCTAGTGCCAAAAAATAAGGTGTAAATAAGATTAATTCAGTGCACAGAAGCTACTCTTCATTCTTCAACTTGCAATATGGAACTTCTCCATGTCAGTTCTAGCTATAAAACTTACTACTAGACTGCAGGCCTTGTAGAAGAAAAACATGTGCAGACATACACATGCACCACGCACAGAATGAAGTGTCCCACTAAGCTCAGTTCACCAGACTTTTTGTTAGCTGGCTTGAAAGTAAATGTAGGTTGTCTACGGTGAAAGAATGCTGCTTCAGCAGTTCAGAATGAATTTCAAGCCTGTTCTCTATTTTATCTTTTGTAAGTGTAATGTATTCAATGCAGTAGAGGGCTGACAATTTAAATAACTACATTTTAAAACAAACGAAGCATTGATGTTAATGTGTGAAAATGGTCCCAACCCCTGGGAGTCCTGGTTCCCACCATTGTTTACTCTGACAACAGGATATAATTGCTTACTTACTTGGCAGCAAACTTTACCATCTGCTTGCTTGCATGCTGTCCCACAGCCACAAGAGCCTGGATATTAAACTGCTGCTGACGCAGGACTAAGAAACACTGCTTCCCTACATACAAAGGAAAACAACACAGGTGTATTAAGGACAAGTTACTCGAGGTCTTTGTGAATGAGAAAAAAATGCTTTACTACCTTAATAGTAAGCTGAAATTTTAAGTAGGGGTTTTTGTCTATCCCCCTCGTCACTGCCCCCACCCAATACTACATCAAACTAGTCAGTGTATGTACACACATCCCCCAAATATTGATATAAATCAAATAATTCTGCCTTACATCTATAAACACGTGAAGGGACATTTTCTAAAAATAACAAGCCTTCCAAGAGAAATCATATCTAGGCAAAACAAAAACTAGAAATCATGACTTTCAAAATATCCATTTTTCTTCAACTGCAAGAAGTAAACCATACTTTTCCTTTTTGCTTTGCTCACAACTACTTCAACTCGACATTATTTTTAGAGATTTTTTTTCTCATCTTCCCAAATTAAAGCTGTAGAATTCACTTTACAAAGCCCCTCTGAGAGAAACAGGCTGATTTTGCACCACAGAGACTAAACTAACAATGTTCATGCTGTAATACACCACACAGTCAGAATGAAGGGAACAAAAGGAGTATTGATTCTGGTGAATACAAGAACCTAAAAGATCCAATTAAAAATTCTTGTAAAAGCAATTTGTTCATGAACATCTTAGGGAAAAAGAAGTTAATAGGAATTAATAATAATTTACAAAGAACATATTACACTTTGTTGACTTCTAAAATGTGTATTTCCAAGTCAACAAACCTCTTTCTAGTCTGTTTAGCTGACAGTTACAATAATTTCATATTACTCCTCACATCTCTAATAATCATTTACTCTTTAACACAGATTTAAGGAAATACAGTGATTTTTAATGCTTCTTCCTCAGAGAGAGAAATTAACAAACACTTCATTCTTCAACCAGTACCTGATAAAATGTATCAATGTAATTTTAATTCCATGTTCTGACTCATAACATTATAATGTTTCCATTAAATGGTAAGAATAGGAAGAAGCCAGAAGCTTTGTTATAAACAGCTATTTCCCAGTTATTGTTGACTTAGATTATCAAACATTAAAATCAACATGTATGTAACTTAAACACTGAAACTGAAAAGCCAGTTGCAGTTTTCATTTGTTATTATGTAGATCACCATTCCTGACACATAGCTGCAGAGAATTTAAACAGTATAAGAAGATAAAATGCAGAACATTTGGCAAACAATTTGATAGAAATAAAAGCAAGCATATAAAACTAGTGCAAAATATTATTAAAACGCAGATTATAAGTATTGGAAATAATTAACCTTTTCCTATGACTGTGATTTCAGAAATGCAAAAAAATTCCTTATTTTCAGAAAACAGAGTACAGCTATTTCTGTAATCCAGAGGTTACAATATCTAACTAAAGAAGCTAATATGGTATGGATGTACATATTTCTTGCAGGCAAACATTAAACCAGAGATTTAAATTAGAAAAGCACAGGCTGTGTTTCAGATCGAGCAAGTCAACAAATCAAACGCAATTCTTTGATAGGACAGAATACGTTATGTTTCTTTGGGTAAGTTAGTCATATTGTGCATCAGTGACATCTCAGTATTTCTTCCTTACAATGGAGTTTGGTACAGTATTTCCTAGAAAAAAAAATATCTGTAGTTTGATACAGTATTTCCTAGGAAAAAAATATCTGTCTCCATGATTTTCATCACAAATAATTTAGCAAAATGTAAGTTTCAACAATGATGTGTTAGGTGTTCAAATAAAAAAATACGCAGCTGCAGACAGCTACAATGTTATTCAATTAGTAAATATTTAAGGAGAAGACAGTGAAATAAATGGAGGAACCTGCTATCATACTATAATCAGAAGCAAAAGTTTGGAAGTTGTACTTAATTCCAAAAGCCAGAAGTCTGATCAGTATCTGCATAATAAAAGGACTCAAATCTTTTTGTCATGAGTGACAGTAGTTGTTTTCATGAAGAAAAAGGATGTTTTGTAGAATATAAATGTTTCTAATCAAACAGAAGATAAATGATCAAACACTCACTGATAGAGGCAGTGAAAATATCACAGTTACAAAGATTACAGGAAGAAACAGAACTTTTCCCAAAAGAGACGAAGGCATGCAAAATAAAGTATCAAAAGGCAAGCCATAACCAAATTTACTTTATGATTAGATGCCTTTCCAGATCAAGAGATGGGAAAAAAAGAAGCATCAGAGTTGGGGGGAGAAGGGGGGATATTTATGTGGCATTTAAGTGAAAAGTGTAAGACCAAATTTACTCACATTAAATAGGACACTAAGTTTCTATAAAACAAACCAAGACTCTACCGCAAGACTGCTCAAATAGATGAAAAGCTTCAAAAGAAATTTACTTAAAAAGGTCTGACTCAGTCTAATGCAAGGAACTTTTAGTCACTGAACAAATAAGAGAAAACCCCACACAGAGAATCCCGTCAAAAGAAAGACATAAAACCAAAAAGGAATCCATTTCCTTCCTTATATGCGAGTACCAAATGACACAAGACCATTTAAGAGAAAAGGATGTAAGGAAGGAATTTGTATGAACAGTAGAAAATGTTTGGGCATACAAATTAATACATTGCTAATTACAGACACCTGCCAGCAAAGAGAAAAAAGTATATGGTTTATTATAAAATTTGTTCTTGATGGTACTCATATTTTCAGACATACTACTTCAATGTTTTATAAACCTCTGCATTCATAAACCAGAACCAAGTTCCAGATTAACATACTACTCAAGTGCCATCTGCCTGGCAGAACCCAGGCTGACCTCCCAACTGCTTTTCAATGATAAAAGCAAACAGTAGCTTAGGCTGGCTTTAAAATAAAGCCAGAAATAACATTTATTCAATCTATGATAAAAACCACAGGGCCTCAAGCACTTTAATTTCAGTACAACCCACAGAAATTCCCCACACCCCATTCTTTACACATCCTTCAGTTAATTTCCATCAGATTTCATGAGTGGCTTGCTATATGAGACAGCTGGATGCTGCAGTTGTTCAAATTCAACGTTTTTGCTTTATTGGTCAGAACTGGACAGAATTAAATAAAGGATATGTTGGCTATTTAGGAGTCAAATTCAAGCTTCTGAGAAAAAGTAAAGCTGTTTTTGCATAAGACTTTCCTGCTTCCTGCAAGACTTTTCTTTCCATAATGTAGGAATAGCACCATAATGTGTGTGGGAAAGTCTAATACTACTTTTTATTCTTAAGCATTTGCTTTTCTTGAAAGACTCTTTCCCCCAGAGATTATGTAAACACGGGTATTGCATTCCCTGAATGTCAGAATTGTTCTGTGTTGTCAGACCAAGAGGGAACAAGAAACACAATCAATAAATTGCGAACACTTCATGCCCATAATCAACTCCTTTGCTTTCATTCGTTAGGCTGTGTGAAAGAGTTTTGAAATTAAGCATTTATTTCATGAAAAATTATAGTTTTTCTTGAGGTCAAAGGTGAAGGATGACAACCAGCTTCTTGTAAATTAATACTGCCATGCTGAATACATATTACTCTGATTAAAGTGCATATATCATGCAAGGTACTGTATATAAATGCAATGTAATTAACAACTACTGAGCTTTACATTGTTTTAAAGGTCTGCACAGACAAAACACCTGTGTTTAATAATACTAAATTCTGTTAATAGTCTGAATTCTTCCTACAGCCACAAAAGAAAAAGCCGTTAAGGATACCCTTATTCATATACTGATGTTAATATTAAAATTAGAGAGCATCTCCTGTCTGAACAACTTACACTTGTAATGACCAAGGCTTTCACATCTTTAAGGGTTTACAGCTTCTCTAAATAGCAGAGACACTTCCATATAAAACTCCACTACAGAACTATTGAGAAAATCACAGAAGACTTCCTAAATGTAAAGATTCTCATACAAACTAAAATTTGCATTATATGTATACATTTACTTGCAGTTCCTTAACTGACTGCAGTACAGACACATTAAGAGGGACTTGTTGTTTTTTTTTTTAATGAAGCCTCAAAAAATAAAAACTAATTTGGTATCTGTGACAATATTCTGTAATGGATTCTTGCCCCCAATTTGCTTTATTTCCAATTCTGAGACTATCATTAAGTTCCATTTGTGAAGAAAATTTCTTTATGCTCTTTTCTTTCAACTCTTGGGAAGACAAGGTATTTATATCTCATTACGGAACTGCCAAACATAACTGAAACTAGTACAACAGTTGTCAGCATCTGATGTCAACTGAAAAGGCCAAAGCCTATTTAAGTTTGCATATGGCAAACTGATCTCCAGAGAGAACTTCTGATTCTAGGGAAGAAATATGGCTGTCAAAGAGCCAAATATAACAGCCCACACCACTCAGAACCTATAAAAGGATTTTCCCTTTGTCTTGTAAAGATGATATTTCTTATTTGAAGTTCAAGTAAGTAAAACCAGATACCAGTAACTGAAAGTCATTCCCTCTTGGGAAAAGAGAGGTGGAAAAAAAAGAAAATAACCAATCAAAGTGAACACTGAGTAACCAGGTGGTAAAGTTTTCTGGTATGCAAGACATAACTAACAGCTCATGACAACAAAATAAACATTCAGCCAAAATATGAGGAAATAAAAGCTTGAAGACTTCTCACCTTTAGCTCTGCTAGTATGAATTCTGCCACGAACCCAAACCACTTCATCAGCCTTCTCCACTGTCAAGTCTTTTATTCGAATCAAAACTCTATCTGAATTACAGAAAAACAAACAACACCACAATCTTAAAAACAATTTAAAATAAATTTTAAGCAAAACATCTTTCACTTTAAATTCCAAAGACATTTTCCACAATTGCTAAAATACATAATAAATTGAAAATATTTTTTGTATCTACAGGATAATAGATGCACTGAAAACACACAAGATGGTATTTCCTTTCTCAGTGTATTGTACTTGATCAAGTAGCTTTAAATTGGTTCAAATTTATGGTTTGACTTCTACAGCAGGGTCAAACTGCACTAAAACAAAAGCAAGACTTACTGTAGTTCACGGATGGAAGAACCCAGCCTGACTACAGTATTTTTAATAGGATTTCTCTGTACTACAACTGTACTGCCTCCAGTTATTAATCTGAACTTCTGCTAGGTAAGTGATGCCTGCCCAACTCCACAGTGCAATGTGAAAGTTGATATGTTGAACACAGCAAAACAAAGGCTCAGAGGTGACAAGACTGTTCTCTGTATCTAGTAAGCAGAAAGGTGAATATCACAGTAAAGTAATTACTGTTTAGAAGAGAGGGAAACCATAAATAAAAGTGAATTAGAAATGAAAATATTTATATTGATAAAAACAATAATGTTTTGGAGCAACAATATAATTGTGTAAAACCAGTAAAATTTATTTTCAGGGAGAATCTCTTTGACAACCTGATCAAGCACTACTATTATTGTACAAGCCAGAAAGAACCTTTTAAATCCTATATACCCAAGAAAGCTAAATAACAATAGGAATGCATGGTCTGGAAAGGCTGGATTTTGGATAGCAAAGGAAAAGTAAGTTATGAAGGAAAATATTTTTAAATAAATCAGGGCAGTTATGAACTGCCAATATGCTGGCTGCATGACACTATTCCTTAAGAAGTACTTGTTTAATTGTATTTTTTCCAGCTGAATGTATTTTTGCATGGTCTCAAACACTTATTTCTTAACAGTATCTACAAATGAGTTGGAGGTCATACACAGCATATTTCTACCAGCTTCACTTACTCATTTACAGTTCGCATGTGGGAAAAACACTGCTTATTAGACAAAAGAAAAATTTCTAAGGGAGATATTGATCCTTATGGGTCTCTTTCAACTTGAGGTATCCTATTATTCTATGAATCTATGATACGTAACACGAGGAAATTCACTCTTGTTTTATCACAGACTTCTCCACTGTTTCAAAATAACATTAAATTTACCAAGACACTACCACTCTTAGACTTTTCCCGCCAGAACTTTTCCAAAGTTTGCCTACCCTAGGTTACCATCTGCTGTTCTGGACTCCTTCCCTCTGTCTCTGAATATCAGTCACAGCTTGCCCTCCAAGCCTATTATTCTGCACTAGAAATTTTAGGGGGTTGAAAATGTTTATTAACTTATGCTCAGAGCAGTGCAGTTTCTTCTTCACAGGCAAACATCAAAACACAAATAGAATGGAAGTGCACAGAGAAATGTGATGGGAAATTGATTCAATTAATAATGTGTGTGTGTGCACGTGCACCAGTCTACTGGGGAAGGGATAAAAGGGAATAAACATATTATCACTCACCAGCAACTTCTGACATCTAAACTTTAACTGCACAGTTCTATAGGAAACATGCAACCAGTACAACCCATACACTTCAGCATATCTATGAGTTCGATATTCAGACAGTTAAAATTACCTCTGTCAACTTAAAACCATATTGTTAGAAACATTTTCCAGGCACAGGCATAAAGACAGAATGAGGTGCTACATTTTTATGGATCCTTAGTGTTTCAGGAACCATCTGCATTAGATAAATATATTTTAAGTGTTTTGGATACATAATGGTTCATGTTTAAACAAGACACCTTTAACACAGAAAATTTTACCTGGTATGAATTATTAAAAACTATTTCATCTTTCAAAATACAGGTAATAAAACAGTATCAAAAGAGACATCATAAAACCATTTTTTCCAAAAGCAGAATGTAGAATCAGAGCATGGTGGAGGTTGGGAGGGGCCTCTAGAGGTCACCTGGTCCAACCACCTGCTCAAACAGGGCCACCCAGAGCCAGTTGTCCAAGACTACATTCTGATGGTCTTTTAATATCTTCATGGAGGGAGACTCCACAATTACCCTGGGCAACCTATGCCAGCGCTTGGTCACCCTCATAGTAAAAAAACATTCCCTCATCGTTCTATGTTCAGAGAAAACTTTCTCTCTTTCTGTTTGTGCCCATCTCTGGTCCTGTCACTGGGCACCACTGAAAACAGCTAGATGTAGCAACTGTTAAGTCACTTTGTTTCCCTCCTTCAACACTTCCCACTCTGCTTTTCCTTTCATTTCTAAAATGGCAATAGTTCCTAATAATGTCTGAGTTTCTTAGGGTAAGCAATTGTTTGTTACTCATTTTTCTATTGTCCAATCAACATGCTGTAGCTCAAATCTTCCTTTTTCACTCTCATGTATCAATTCACCTGGAATTCCTTTCACTTAATTTCTCTCATGAGAAACATTTCTTCTATGAAAAAGTGAGACCTTCTTGCTCTCACTTTTAAGGTCCATACTCTTCAGGCTGTCACCTATATGTTCTTTCACAAATGCAAGGTATGCATACATTTTCTTGCCACATAATCACAGACAACTAAATAATGCAAAAATAGATGTTTAAACCATGCTATAGTTGTCATGAAGGGAACAAAGACTTTAAACAAAGTTCAAACAAAACACTCAAGTCTGAAATTACACTTCCAGCCTCAATTCAACATTCATGATACCTCACCTTCATTGCCAGCTTGAATCATGTTTATGGGGAAATTTTATTTTTTTATTTCCTTCATGTATACCGCAATCTCCTCTATTCAACTATCTAAATATCCTTAACTTTCAGCACTCTAACCTCTTCTAACCATGAGAGAAGAAGCTAAAACCCCAAAAAGCTGGGTGGGTTATAGAAGACAATCAGTTTTCCATTCCCAGACCCATACCCCAGTTTTTTATTTAGCTTGCATCACAGAGTTTTGAACAGTATGATCAATATTTCTGCTGTCTCTGTGAAGTGCCAACATCCTTACAGTGTAGGATAAATTCAAAACAGAGGATATAAATTTAATAGAAAATCCTGAAAGCCAAAAGCAGTATAAGATGAAAACAGCCTCCAGGTAGAGATGAAAGTAATGGGGAGAAAAAGGAAGGCAAATGAAGTTTTACTAGCAATTATAGTATCCTCAAGCATGCAGGATTTAAAGACATGTAACAGGAAGTGAAAACATCACATAGTGCAGCCAGCATCAGCAGAAGAAAGGCTGAAGTGGGTGAAGAATGAAGGCACAAGTGTGCGTGAGATCAGTAGAGCAAGGTGGAGCATCTATGCAACAACTCTGTGAATATGTGAAGGGTTTTAACTTGCTTGCAGAGGAACAAGAATCTATGAGTACAGTGGAAGGACAATAAGCCTACCCGTGGAAAGAAAGAATAATTTGCTCTGATCACTCCAGGCTTTTCAGCTTCCCATGTCCTACCAGTGTGCTCAGGAGAGTGCAATTACCACAGAAAGCAACAGTGCTGTAGAGGTACAACTGAGCTCCTACCCACGACTGTGCAGCATTGTCTGTTGGCTCCAGTTACCAGACAGTACGTGGAGCTGCATGTGTCATACCACCATGCATTATTCTGACTTAGAAAAAGCACGTACCCACAGTCTTCAGAAACAAACAAAACAAACACAGTACAGGTGCTAACACTCACATTTGTGCTACCCTGCAGCCTCCTGGCCCAGGCAGTAGTTCCTCCAAGAGACTCAATGCAAGCAGAATACTTTGGGGAAAAGCGTATACACACTACTAATGATGAGTGATGGCTTCATCTCCCCCATGAGCCCTTTGACAAGAGCTCTCCCTGGCAGGAACTACTGAACCTCTAACTAAGAGAGCGTTAGTATCAAGAAAGGGACTAGCCTGATCCTGAACTTTTTTGTTAGAAGTATTTTGGTGCTCACTGTTACCTATTTCTGGTGTTCTAGATAATACTCTTCTAAAAAAACGGAATAGCAAGAGTGCTTTGTCTTTTAACGAAAATGAAATTTCATTGTATTTTAATGAAAAACCTATTCAATCTTATCCATACACTGGCTAAGACTGTTTTTTTTCTTAAACAAGTATTGAGTGTCAAGGGGACAACAGATCTAAACACAGCACTCTGCCTTTCTTGTATCATTTCCTGTAGCTTTCACCAATTTTCTTTCTCAATATATTCTTTTTTTTTCTCCACAGTATTTTTGAGTGCTTCTTTTGACTGTGAGACAACTGGAGAGGCACTTTCTCCATGAGACTAGGATTTGATCCATCATCTCAATCTGCCTGTTTTGGTCTCTCACATAGTTGTTTGCTACAGGGTGTGAAAGCGGCAGAGGAAACAGCTTGCTGAAACTCTGGTGATCCAAATGCCATCACAGAAGAGTGCCGGGAACATAGATCCAATGGGACAATTTTTCAGCCTGCAGTCAGCAATGCAGGTCAACCAGCCAGATGTCAACTTGGAGTTACCGATTTTCCTTAATAGTATATCTTCTAGGCTGCAACTGCACACCAATTTATGGACTGTTATGTGGTTACATGTAACTATGGATAGCTGTATTCCTGCCCCTTAAAGCAGTCATCATGCCTCCAGACAGCTTCTTACACTTCGCTAGGCTGGCTAAACAAATTGTCATTATTAGCATGTTGACACAGATCAGCAGAAGACCCAGCAACAGGGAGACCACAGATGCCTGCAGTTTGGCCAGCTTACATTTCTATTTCAACTTTAGTTCCCTTTCTTTGATAACTAACATGTATTTTATTCAATAATGACTTTTAATACAGCCTCTAGTGATCTTCTTGTCCTGTTACGCTCTTGACATAATGTTCCCCTTCAGCTGGTTTCCACCTATGATAGCTTTTGTGGCTCCTCCTCTTCCCTATATTCTGCAATTCCCTTCCTAAGGAAGGTGAACCAAAACAACAACTCAGAGGGGGCTGAAAAAAATCACCCAATCACAGATGATGCTCAATTTGTATATTTCATTTTGAAGAAGTTACAAGAAGCCGATCTATTACCTTCCATCGCCTGTTTCATGCATTGAATAATAATAAGATTAGTATTTCTTGGAATGAGATTGTTCTCTAACAAGTCTTTCTGAATCCCAATTCCCCATCAGTAGAAAATAAGGATTTCCTGAATTCATAGTGGTGTGAATAATCATAGAATAGTTAGGTGCTCATACTCAGGACTAATGAAGGTGACATAAGCAGACAGTTTTCCTACTCAGAGCACTGTTGGCAGCAAGCCATAGCAGAACTTACCCCAAACAAAGAAAAAAAATGACATCTCTGACTCGATACATTACAAATAATCATAATCTAAAGCAAGAAGAGTCAAGCCTGCAGTAATGGACAGAGACATCAGCTGACAAGCTGTGTAGGGCATGATCCAGGCATAGCAAAGACTGAGATTCCATAACCTCTCTGGACCCAGATTCAATATCCAACCACACTCATTTTTTCCTTCTATGTAATTGGAATTTCCTGTGTTCCTGCCTGTGCCCATCACCTCTTGTCCACCTTCAAAGAGTCTGGCTTTGAATTCTCTACACCCTCCATTAAAAAGCTTTAAACAGTAACAAGATCACCCTACAGCCTACTCTTCTCCAGGCTGAATAAGCCCAGTTCCCTCAGTCTCGCCTCAGAGATCCTGTTGCCCTAGTTTCCTGAACAATTTGGTAGCTCTCCACTGGACTGGTTCCAAAATGTTCACATTTTCCTGGCACCAGAGAGCCCAAAACTGGACATAGCACTCCAAAGACAACCTCACATGTACCAAACAGAAATGCCAGCAAGATTTGAATGAAAATGTCTGATACACTACTTCTCAAACAAGTACTGAAGATATCAAATAGATAACTTTGCTTCTCTCTTCCCCCCTTTTTAAAAAACTTATCTTGTTTTTTAACTGACCTGGTTTCTCTTGAGATTGTATCATTGAGGACACTCCATATCTTTCCTTAGCATAATCCTAAAATGGAGATGAGAAACATACATCAAAGAAACATACACAAAAAGATGAAAAAAATCATTACAAAGTTAACTGAAACAATACAAAACAATTAGCCGTAACAATAAAGTCAAGAACTTGTGCATGTAAGAAAAGAAAAAATCCACCAGCAAACATTAAGATCATTATTTGCTACACAGAAGTTAGCGTGAATAGTCCTACATAGAGCCTACTCCCTGAAAAAATATTCAAGTCCTACAGAACTAGGTCCATTGCTAAATATTTCCTTCCCATACCCAGGCACACTAAGAAATCCAGCAGATCATGTCATTATGACAGGCAAAGCAAGCTCAGCTGATTGCTAACAGAATCTGCTAGGTAAGACACAGGGTGGGGGAAGGATGCAACCTTTTCATAAAAAAAAAATCACAATTTTTGTTTTCCAACTAAGCACGCTCAGTTAAAACAAAAGGCACTATAGTTTATTTACTTTATTCTATTCAATATATGAACATAAGATAATTTAAATATTTTGGGTGGTCTTTGCTTCTAAGCTTTTGCTGAATTACAGCCCATGTATAATTTTACAGAAGCCATCTTTACTCAGAATTCCTTACTGCTGATGCATTTCTGGCCTTTCAACAGCAAGCAAAATCGAAACAAAATGAACTGATGCTTGGGGTTTTTTCCGGCACTGATCTGCGATCTTCAACTGCAAGACAGAAACACCTGCGAGGCCAACAGGCGCCACCGGTGCCCGTACATCAGTAGCCTGCTATGAAGCAGCAGCACAGTGCCTTAGGTGGAAGGGCACAGGGACAGAGCTGTGCTGGTTCTCAGCTCTCAGGCGGGGCCTCCACCCGCACACGAGGACACCAGATTCCAGCAAGACTCTGCCAACGCCGTGTGACGGAAAGAGGCAGATCATTTCAGCAGATCACTAACTGGCTGGGCCCTGTGAAGGGGAAGGCGGACAGCGGGGCAAAAGCAAAATGCAGCTCTGCCGTGGGGCCGGGCCAGGCACCCCAAGGCCTGGCCTCTCCACATCGCATGGGACGCTGCTGTCTGCTGCCTGCTGCCTCCGCGCCGGCCTCAGCTCCACGCTAGGCCGGACCCTACCCCTCGGCGCCGCGCCCGCCCCCTCCCTGCGGAGACCCACATCAGCCGCCGACGACTCGTCGCTCTCCGGGCGGCGGTCCTGGCCTTGGCCGCGACCAGCAGCACTCGGCATCCTCTGCAGCCGGCACGGACTTTCAGGCACGGCACGGCACGGCACAACCCCGGCGCCACGCCGCTTCCGGGCACCCAACTCTCGCGAGAGCGGACACAGCAACGTGAGCGCGCAAGGCCTTCCCTGCTCCGCGCTGCCTATCGCGAGCTTCGTCTCGGGCCTGTGCCTGACAGCAGGCAGCTTGCGTGTTGCTGACGCCCGGGGCAGCGGGGCTGGGCATGGCGCGAGGTGCCTCAGGGACGCTTACCTCATTCCCTCCTTCCTTCCCTCCCTCTGTCCCTGCTGCTTGCCGCCCCGCCCCTTCTGCTTTGAAGGCGGGCGCCATTCGAAACAGTCTTTCCCACGGAAGTACAGCCGCCCTGACGGGCTCAGCGATTCCAGGCCAGCTCTAATGCTGAGGGGGAAAGCGGAGATGTGCTGGCCTTGGGCCGCGGTTCTGAGACTGGGCGGTGCGGTCCTCGCTAGTCCTGCCTCGAAATCTGTCATGTTACAGCCCGAGGTAACGTGCTGGACTGTGAGGTGGATAACTAATGTGCTCGGCATAGCTTGGTAGCCGAACCAGAGTGCACTTTTGTTCTGTTTTATTGGCAAATCTGGCTTGCCAGTCCTTAGCCTGATAGTGGTTTAGTCTCCTGTACCTCTGCCAGTTCCAGAGTTTATTATTAGCCAAAACCCAGAGTAGAGCTGGTAGCCGGCGGAAAATGAACGTTAGTGCAAATCCAGGTGTTTCCCTCCAGCTGGGTGCTTAAATCAATGCTACAGTATTGAGGTCTGGGCTTGCTGCAGGTGCCAGCATTCGAATGGCAGAAATCAAAGTTGCAAGCAGCTGTTGTGTCCTATGACTGTAAATTGTTTATTTTGTGTAGGATGAGAAGGAGTTAGCTGTCCTGATTTGAACAGCAGTTCTGAATTGTCACATTTGACTAATACCTCTTGCGGTACCAATTACGGCTTTTAATTTCCTGTCTTACAGTTGTTTGTTTTGCTGCACTTTGTACTGCATTGGTTCAGCATCTCTTCTCGTGGGAATCCCCTTGCAAAGTTCCCCTTCTGCATCTGTCTCAGAGAATTGTGTGCTTCACCATAAGACCACATAGCTCTCACAAAATTCTTTCTTCTCATGCAAAACACTACTGCAAAGAACTAAGATCCAGTAACAGAGAAAGGAAATCACAGTCAGTTTTCATATCTCCTCACCACATGAAACAAATTTCTGACAGTCGGGTGTCAGACCGTACTTAATTGGTAATGTAACAGTAACAAAACACGTGGATTTCGTACAGTGTGTCAGTTAAGTCTTTTCTGTTAGCTGTCACCTAGAACGCGAGGCTGAGCAGAACCACTGCTGAACCTTATCTGACAAGCAGATGCAAATCTTGTGCCTCACCACGAGTAGACAGTACCATCTGTACAACAGAGTGCCCTGTAATTCTCGGCATTTCACTGACTTTGCTGTGAAATTCAATCAAAACAAACCAACCCAGTAACCCCTATTTTTATGCTGGGAGCCTTCCACTGTGAGTAGCATAATGACTCTTTCCTCGGAGGCAAATGACCTGAAGGTGGTTCTGCAGGAAAAACCCTTTTAATATAATGAGGGTGTTAACTGAAAACAAAATATGGCCGTTTAAAGGGCAATGTAGCTAATTATTCCATTGCCAAACTTTCAGAAGATGAATTTTCCAGTGTTCATGCTCTCAGGTCATTTGTCCAGTATCCCCTTGCCTTACAGTGCAGAAACAGGTTTTTTGAACAAAATTCTGCAATACACTGAAAATAGAAAAATAAATTAATTTTAGAAAGAATTACTGACAAGTTATTTCATATTTGGTTACATAAGCCTCTCAAAAGTCTCCATTTAATTTGGGACTGCAGAAAAAAAGATCATTTTCCTATATCCATCTCACAAAGATTATTACAAATCTTCTGTTAAAAAAACCACAAAATGCTGTGTGCAGACGATGTAGCTCATCTGCTGCACCTTCTGTTTCATTGCACTATTATCGAAAATAGTGTAATTGGGGCAGTACCTGCAGTGAACCTTAGAGTGATAAGTATGAGCAAAGCCAGCGCTGGGCCTGGGTGGGAGGCAGAGGGGCTGGGGGACCTGCTGGGGGAGGAGGCAGCTAGCTCTGTCCCCTGGGCCTTCCGGGAGGATTACCAAATGGAAATGACATCACCCGCAGCCAATCGGGAGGCCCTGGGGGTACAGCTGGATGGAAGCCATATTCCACTTAAGTAACAAGACATGACATACCATGTGCTAATGCTAAATAATTTATCCCTCAGGCATATAGTGAATTGCAAAGCCAAGCTGAGGCCTGGTCAACAGTTTGTAATTTAAATTAAAACTGGCTTTTCCATCTTAAAGGGAGGGAGGGGGTTGTCAGTTGTTGTGAACAAAAGTAGAATGCAGAAATCTTGGGGGAGCAGGGGGGTGTCTCCTTTCCCTCTCCCTCTCTTCTCCTTTCTCCTGGTCTAATCTAATCTTATCTAATCAAAGCATTTTTTAGTGATCTTGGAGATGTACTCCATGTATCTCTAGTAACAAGAAAATCTTAGGGGAAGTTTTAAGTCACTGTGAATAATGATATCTATATATCCTTGAAGCTGAGGCATTAGCACCTGTAATATCCCAAAACCGAAGCTATTCCAAAATTTGGTCATATGTCTATTTGTTTTACAAATATTATATGGACAGCAGAGTCGTAAATATGTGTCATTAGGAATCCAGAGCCATTTGCTTGTGCTTTGGCTAAAGATCACCCCAGTCAGCCTCTTTTCTGGATGGTTTGAGTTAGCAGTACATGGACTGAATATGATGTTACCACACCATTTTGTTGCCTGCTGTTGGCTACTGGAACTCAGAACATACCCTTTCCAACTCAGTGGCCCAGCTAAGCTAGGCCAAACCTTTGACATTTGTTAAATTACAGTGTTGGGTTTATATAAAAGCTGGGTGCCACAACATGCTAAACAACAGTTCCACTGAAACCATGAGTTGTTGAAAGCAGTCATCACCATCCAGTATCTATTCTTATGTACCACTTTAAAAAAATGGTGGCTTAAATATTCTTCAATCTTCCAATGTGCTGTTGATGAAGAAATGAATGGTTAAATTATACACAGTGTTGGTGGGAAGGAGATGGCAGCTGCCTTTCAGGTATTTTAGGATAAGAAATTGAAAGAACCTCTGGCCTAAGGAATAGGTAAGAATATATTTACCTAGTCTCCACATGTTTGTCTAGTGAAAACCTGGAGAGTATGAAGTGGTACAGAGCGAAAAGGAGCATATGGAAAAAAATACAAAACAACCTGGTAGTGTCTCTGAAAGGTCTTCAGGGAATTCAGCTTTATTGACACAATAGTACACTTTCCAGTGTGCAATTACTCGTTGTCATGGAAAGGGACTTTGAAGATTTATCTTTTTTTTGGATGCTGCAAAGCATGCTTAATTTAAGTAAGAGGTTGTGTTTGATTTTTTCTTTCTGTATTTGTTTACTTACCTAGCTTTTTGTACAATCCTCAGCCTGGTATCCAAGTTCCCCTTAGATAAAAAAAAAGAGAAAAAAAGAAACACCACTGAACAAAAAGCAGCAGCCAAAAGATGAATATATTATTTCTTTTTTTAAGTTATTAAGTTCATAATGTGCATTCTTTGATAAGGAATGCTCTTCAACTAATAATTCTCAACCTTGGCAAAAATGCATTTTTTTAATCGGTTTTTTTTTGGGGTTGTTTTTCTTTTTTTCCCTCAAACATTTGTACAATGAGTAACAAAGCCTTTGCATCTAAATCCAAGTAGGAACAGAATTTGGCAAATCTAATTCCTTCCTGGATTTTCGCAGCTCTACTTCCTTTAGGAAGTTTTTAGTCAATGGGAAACAAAGGCTTATTGAAAGGATTAAAGTTACAACTATTCTCTTTGTTTTAGAGCTTCAGTCACGGTTTTCCTCTAGTAAACAACATTTGCAATTAATAAAACTTCTAAAAAAACAGGAACTTTGGTACGTGCTTATGATAAGCAGCAGGATTTCTTTTAACAGACCTCTATAAAAAGGTGTAGTCTTTTTAAGTTACGACAATGATAACAATTGAGTTTTTCAGTGCATTTTAGAAGTGTTCCTTCTGATAATCTCAGGACCACATGCTCTACAGTCAGGGATGGGCAATACATTTAAATAGGATGTATCTTGTCAACAGGGTATTGTGTCCCAAAATGATTTTAAATAGCTGCAAACAACCCACATTTTGTATCAGGCATAAACCTAGTAATCATGTCTTACACAATGAAATATCTATGCACATTGGACATACACTGCTGCGTATATTTATGAACTGTTACCCATAAATTGTTTATTGTTTCCCTTATGCGATGCTTGAAAAAGTCATTTGGATAGCAGTTATCTCTGCATGAATAAGAACACATGGAATATTTAATCTTTATAATTTCTCTTTTACTGGTTTTATGTTATGAAATATCTTATGAATATATTCGTGTTTATATCAGCTATATTTTTCTTTCTCACTTCGTGTGTTTACTCCCAAGAAATTATCTTCTGTAAGAGGTAAACTGAGGGAAACATTGTAACTTTGTTGGCAGGCCTCCCTGGAGGGCAGTGTGGAGCTGCAGGATAATGGGGACTGACTATTGCAGGAGACATTTTGTGAACAGCTCAACTATTGTTCTCACCCAAGTGTCCAGCTCTTTTTCTGGGGTGCCTTATGTCCAAAGGGTGCAAAACCAGCAACTTGGAGATTAAAGAGACTGCAGTTCTGGCTGGCCCCTGAAGCACAAGTACATTGTTACTTTTTACATGCCATTTCTCATTTACGAAAAGCATCTTAAGCCATTGTCCTTCTGATTACAACTTTTACATTTTTATCTCATGTGTAGACAGATTTTTTTCTTTCAAATCTTTCATGTAAAGGTTCCTATGAACTGAGAGTATCTTTGCTAACCTCTAACACACAGTCAACTTCTGGTGAAGTTAGAAAACTTCAGAAACAGAAGGTTTTAAGGGGAACCCTGACTCAGAGTTTACTTCAGCAAGAAGTTATCAGTAGAATCAGTAGAATGTGACTCAGGCACCAACAGTAAATCTGATCTTTGAGATTGTCCTCTAAGAATGAATGTTCTTTGTTGCTGTCTGAAATAAACAAGAAACAGAGATGAGTCATCAAAATGACTACATGTGACACAGCAGATGTTAAGTACTATTTTTCATACATTTTTCTACAGCAATGATGAACTATTTTGTAAACAAAATATGTTACTAATTAAGGGTGCTACACAAGACATTCTGAATGTATACCTTGAATCAGACTGTGAAGATAGTCACATAGAAATTTGTAGCTTAGTATAAATGGACAGACTGATTCCTAGAGGAAATAAGCGTTAGCATGAGAACAACAGCTGAACTAAAATCCCATAAGCCAGGAAAAACAGCTACACAATTACACTAACAGGTGGTTGGTTTCAAAACAAATTTCAAGGTCTGACAGATCTGTGCACCTGCTTGGGGCTGATTTCTTTTAAGGACCTGGATTTGGCGTGAATCATTGATAAAAAACATAATTCCTTGTGTCTGAGAAAAAAGTCATCACTACCATATAGAAATGATAAACTAGTAAAACTTTCTTACAGTAGTACTTAGACAAAAGGTAATGGGGGTCATCCTACATACTCTCTCTTTATAGCATAAGCTTTTCTCTACCAGGTCTACTGGGCAAACACTGTTAGGATCAAACCTCTCCTGTAAACTGATAGTTCCATCTCACTAGATTGGTGTGATTTGAATTAGGTATGACTTCAGCCTTTGCCTTCACCATCATAAGGAAAATCAAGTGCTATTTTGTAGGGGATTTCAACAAAGATATTCAGCAAATTCTGTTATTAAGATTGTACTCCTTTTTTCTAATTTTATTTTCATTGTTAAGATTTCATTTGGAGAGGCTTTTTTCTTTGCTTATATTTATTCTGAGCTTATAGGTATTTTTCCTGAATTTTGGACAGGAGGAGGATGGTAATTTTCATTTTGGGGAAAAAAATCAAAGCATGCTTTTATAATTTAAATGTCTGTATTGATGGTCCTTTATGGGTGACTCCCACATGTCAGTAAGAAATAGTGTCTTAAAACTGATCAGAAACAGATTGACAAATGTAGCATTTTGGGTTGAAGTTACTTAGTTTCTACATGCCTAAATACCTAGAAATTAAATTTTCTTTAATTTTCAGGTAGTTGCATTACATACTATGCCAAGTTTATTGTGTCTTTGTAAGATGTGAGGCTTCATTCTGAACACCTCACTTAACCTCGATGTGAGCCTTCATTCTGAACACCTCGCTTAACCTCGCTTAACCTAACATGTCATGTTTTGATGTGATTCAGTCTTGAGTTCTAGAAATGTGTTTTAATAGTTTCTTCTAGAGGGAGCAGGAAGAATATGATGCCAATTTTCAACTCTGAGAAACTAGTGTAAATGACATGCATACTTACAGCACAGTACCATTCTGGGGACACCAGTATGACCTGCATGCTATGCAAACTGCAGCTAGTTTCCATAGTTGTAATTCTTTCTCCTTTTGTCTGTTGAGCAAAACATTTTGGCATTTATAAACTTTATGGTGTTCAAGATTGTGGGGAGTGCAACTGCTAGTTTGGTTCTTTATCCTTCTGTGGGAGTTTCCCCTCTAATGTTTGCTGGTTTTTTGAGACTTAAAAAGATGAGTATATGGTTCACAGCTGGAACCAGAGAAATAGATTAACAGAGTGATTAACCTGGCATATCTCATCTCCTAGTTATCTAGGTTTTCACTGGTTTTGCATTTGTTGTAGGTATTCTGCTAGTAAAGACTGGCATGCCCTTTTTTAGTTGTCAGCTGAAGACAGACACTAGCACGAGGCCAAAACCTCTGTTGCCTTCTTTGAGGAGGTAGAGTTGGCAAAGCTAAGCATTAAATTCAACAACAGGGTGCAAGGTTTTACTGCTTGAAGGATCAAGCTACAGAGCAAAAAAAAAAAAAAAA
>NDXB01012575.1:0-16392 GCA_002631895.1 Agapornis roseicollis | reverse complement strand
GCAAGTTTTTTCTTCTTGAAGGATCAAGATAAAGAGAAAAAAAAAAAAAAAAAAGATCACGTGGATGAAGAATCTGAGGATCTGTAAATTTTTCCCAGTGAATACATAGCAGCAAGTCAGGGACAGTGGTCTTTTCTGCCAGTGACCTAGTAGAGGCAGGCTGTCCACAGTACTGTCTTAAAGGTTAGCTTCTGCAGTAACCTGCATTTACACAAAATTCAGAGTGAAGCCACACCCTCAGACCAAACTACTCCTGTAAATGCACCCCTGTCCATTTCAGACAAATTCATCCAGGTTAGCTGAGCTCTGTTTGAATCTAACCTGCCTGACTTTACTTGAAACACAATGGAAAATGCTCACTAGACAGACTGCATAGACAAGGATTAATGTTTTCCTTGATGAATATTTGAGGAAGACACACTAGGCAGTATGGTACAGCTGTTTTCAAAGGCATGTTTGTCTATACTGTAAATCACTATGAGAAGAGGTGCATCTTGGGTTTTCTCCATCTGGAGACCACTATGCTTACTGCACTGCTATGACTTAAGAGTTTTTTATCCAGCATGAAGGCTGTTTAGACTTATGTTGTATTCTAATATATTGATGGTTTTCAACCTGCTATAGAAGTCATCCTTTGTCACTTTCTTAAAATGTGGCAATAGGCTTTACAGAAGTTCAGAACATCTCAGGACTTAGCTTTGAATGCTTTTCTGAGACCTGACTGTTGAAGAATGCTCAGATTTTAAATTGTAAGATTTGGCCCACTTCAGAGAAAAAGAATAACAAATAGAACTGGAATTGAGAAGATCACCTTGAACTACTTCTTAACAAGCTTTACAGTTGCTTTATTTCTTCCTTTCCTAGTGCTGTAAACATGACTAGCCAGAGGAATACCTTAGAAAACAACTCAAGGAAGCTACACGAAGGCTGTTGAGAAAGCAAAGAAATGGACAGGTTAGTGTTAAACACAACATTTTCTAATAGCTGCAGTGGATTGATTTCTCCCAATTTCTCAGTAACTACACATCACATATTTTGAGCTGGTACAGTGAGGCAAGTGAGGGCATTCTCATACAGAAAGTTCACTTTTCAATGCATAATAACGAGCCACATTCTATCTGTAGTCTTTCTAAATCCCTGATAAATAGATGACTGCTTCATACAAGGTTGAACAGAAGAAGAAGGTTTTGACACATCCTTTTTTCACTTAGAGTTTAGCTGCTGGGCTTCTGTTAAAGAGGTGCTCTCTTTTTTCCCGATTGGGGCACAATTACTATAGCAAGTATATTTTTCAATGAACTAAGAAATACGTGTGGTTTTTACTTAATGTCAGGATTCTGAACCTCATGCTTAGGAGGCTGTATTAGAGGGAATGTTGAATAGCTTGTGGCTTGTGATATTCTGTATTTGAAGAATCAAAGAGATGGGATAATATTGACAAGTGAAAGGTTAAATGTCTTAGAATAAATTTGCACATATAAAATCTAACTCTTCTTAGTTTGTGATGTCTAAAAAGGTGTTGGGACTAGGAGGTGTGTTTGGTGAGCATGGGTGGTATATCTCTGTCTCTAATTCGAAATAACCATCATGTATTTCCAGACTACCTATTACCAAGGTCACTGTAAGATTATGTGGCATCCGTGATCCCTATCACTCCTTCTGTAATGGTGCATCAGTAGCAGGATGAGTTGTTCAAACAATATTAGCGCCTTTATTGTCTAGGGTGATCTGAACAACATTTGCAGTATGTGCAGTGCATAGTGGAAGGACTTTGTATTTCCTGGTTCCCTCATCACTTTCCCTTTCATTCCTCCACCGGGCAGCCTGTTTTGGTCTCCACGGTGTACTAGATCTTGCTTGCAGACAAACGTGGTCATTTGGTACCTGTCAAAGAATGGCAGTAAGAGCAATTCAGTCACTGTGTACTACCTCTTGCCACAGTATTATTTGATCTCTCTTCCTCAGTATTTCATACTCCCATTTGAAGTCCAAGAGATACCTCTAATATAAATCAAAGGATGTTTTATTTTCCTGTTATGTCTTCAAAAGTGCAATTTTCCTTGCATATGTTAACTCCCATTTACAAATAGTAACTCTGCCTCCATGGTTGGATAGGTTGTTGACCTACACTCCTCATTCTGCACTTCATTTTCAGAAAAGCAACCTATGGCTCTTTACATTAAGAATCAAGGGAAGGTTTTGCTGAAATATGTTTTGCAAGCTGAAATGTTTCTGACAGTAAACCCAGTATTCTCTTCTCTGTTAAAGGCTTGGATGCATTTAGAATATAGTTTTATCCAGAATAATTTATCTCAAATTGGAGGGAAATTTGAATCCTGAGGTGACACAAAAGTGAAGTTTAAGTCATATTTATGTATAGCATGAAAAAAGGAAAAGATCCTTTAAGAGAGCAAAACTGTGCAGGTAGGAAGAAGGAGAATGCGGATTTTGCAAAGGGAATAGGAAAGAAATGCCTTTTGTGTAACCAGCGTAGCAAATGAATAACAGATACTTAAATGTGGCAAACAGGAAAGGATTAAAAAATGTAGTTACACTTGCTGAACTGATTGGGTTAAAATTGCCTTTGTATGATCTACTGTCTTGCACTTTGAAACTGAAGAACATCAAACAACAAAAATGAGAAAAATGTCTAGTAAACTAGTTTGACTTTGAATGTTTGAGCTCTGAAATGCCTTTGTTTCATGCATTTATTTGTTTGTGATGTTATCTACAAGTGGTGACTGATTTCTTCCTGTACAATATCCATTCACTACAACTAAAGAGTGATGGGACATTCAACCTTTGTCTTTGGAGTGGAAAAATAAATTGAACATGCAAAGAGGACAGATTATCTCTATTATTGCTATGTCTATCCCAGTGCTTCAGTATGAAGCTGTCAGCCTTTGGAAGTTTCAAATGTCGTGTAACTTTTTCTAGATTACATTGAATAACATTTCAAATTATGGTCTAGTGATAAAAGTTAAAGCTGTAAACTGAGGTTGACTGTAGAAGAGTAAAGGAAAATGATCTCATTTTAACTTGCTCTGTAGGTGGTCCAGTGCTCCGTAGAATCTCTGAGCCATTACTTGCTCTCCAATTGTCCTTCATTTTCTTGTGCTGAGAGGCTATTAGTGCAGGATATAAATTGTGTCTGTACTAGGTTTCTGCAGTTAACTGATGAGGAATCAAATTTTAAGAATGTCCCATGGAACTTCTCAGTCACCTCTACAACTTCAGACAATAAAACATTTTAAAACAAAAGGGGGTTTGAATTGCTCATGGTTTGGGGGTTTTTTTGGTTTTTTTTGTTGTTGTTGTTGTTCTTGTTGTTTTTCAGAGAGTGTTGCTATTTTAAAGGCTTTTTATTAATTCCAACTTAATGATATGTTTTCTATCCCGTATACTGCTTCAAGCTCATGGATTTGTAATTAGTATGGAAACCAAATTTGTAAGGCTGTTCACCATTTAAAGTATCACAGTTCAAGCTTAAAAGACAGTTCATTACAGCAATAATACTTCTTTATCTTCAGTACAGTATGAAAAAGTAATCTTTACATGTTGTGCTTATTCGATTCAAGCAAAGCCATGGTCCCATCATGAATTCTGTAGCTTTCTTCTGTTCTACTTGCTTGCTTGTTTTGTCACAAGCCACTTTCTGCTTAGGTGGTTAATTGTAGGTTTGCTTTGGAAGAGTGTTGGTTCTGGCTTATTGTCTCAAAAGTAGTAGTCTCAAACTGAACAGGGTATTGCCTGGAATTGGTGAGATCCAGTAACCTTGAAAGGGCTCATAAAAATATGTCATGAGCTCTAGAGAGAGAAATGGAGAGATGTGATTATGAATGGGAAGAAAAATTTTCAGTCCAGAACAAGTTATTAAGCTTCATGTCTCCATTTCCAAAACCACCTTCAAATAAGATAAAAATGATCACTAGGATTTGCTTTAGCCATTGCAATCATATTTTTTTTTAGTTTCCTGTAATTTTTCATTGAATAGCAGAAAATGGTTTTGATCTATTTACGAAATTATTCTTTTCCTTCATTTTGATCTTTTCCTATTCTCAGTTGGGTTTTTTCCTCCTTTCTTTTCTCCTGTGTCTGCTTCAAGAATTTCCCCTCTTGATTTTCTGAGATTGTTTCTTGGGAATGCTGTCAGGCAAAAATTCTCAATGGTACAAAGTCAAATAGAACATCTTTAATATATATATTATTTAATATTTCTTCTTCCCTTCATAGTCTTTATGTTTTAGTCAGCTTGTAGAGGTATGGCATTTAAATACATGCATCGTTAGTGAAGATCTGTGTGTACAAGTGAGAGCAGAATTGGCTTCAATACTGCTTCAAAAGGAAATTGAGTAGGATCCTGCAATCCCAACCTGTTTCCCTTCCCAATAGCAATGAGCTGAATCAGAAGGGAACTAATGAATTCTGGTCGATTTCCTTCAGTGCACCAAAGCTCTTCAAACACATACTGAAGAAGGGAAATGAAGTAGGATTAGTCCATTTCCCTTTGAAGCCAGCTGTCTGTTCACAATGCAAGTACTGAAACATTATTTCACTTGCCACTTTCTGGCTATGGGCCAAACTGTAGTATCATCTTGAATTGATGTGAGGTCCAAAAGTGCATAAACACATAAACTGCCTCTGGATAGGAAGAAACTGGTATCTGTATGGTGAATTGGCTCATGTTGCTATTCTTCAGTTCTTCACCTGTTTGGCAACAGATCATCTAATTTATTTTTTTTTTTCCATTAGCTTTGCCATGACCATAAACAGTTATGGGGCCTTATTTTCCCTTTTAAACTGACTTAAAATGTGCGTGTGACTTTTTAATGCAATGTTAAGACATTTTGTTGCTTTTTTCGTGCTATTAAGTTGTGGTTTTGAGGGAGGAAAGTCCCACATGTTTCATCTTACACAGGGTGTGTTTGGGGAGGAGGAATGTTTGAGGAGTTGTATAATACTGAAAGTTATATATATATGTGACTCATGCAAGTACTAACTGTTGTTCTGCCCACATAGAGCACCTTTCCTTCCAGAAGGTCTCAAAATATTTTGCAAGTAATGTGGTGATTGCCTAGCACATGAAACACACAAGGACCCAAATACCCTTTTGCTCCAAAAGGATGAGACTTCATCACATTTGTGTTTAGTGTTGCAGAACTATGACTACTACACATTTGAACAGTTCTGATCCTTTGTGTAGGAGATAAGCAAAAAAATCTCCTACATACTGTGCCATTGGGAAGAATTGAAACATTCAAGCTGGGACCTTTCTTCTACAGAGCTCTGGGTCTTTATGTCTTGCAAAGTCTTTAATGTAATGTGTCCACAGTCCTGGTCTTACCTATTATAGGGCATCTGTGATTTCCATGTTTGTCCAATGCCGCTGTGGATTTTGCCTGTTTAATTACAGCACATTACTGAAGGCACAAGCTAAGCTGACAAATGTGCTGTCCTGGTGACATGATGGCATAAAGGAAGCTAAACCAGGCATTTATCGGTACAGTGTCAGCTGGAGGTTGCATGTTTTTCACAGTTTGTATTGACATAGCTATGCTGACAGGAATTTGTAATGTAATGCTGACTTAAGGGATCAGTGCATGAAGATTCTTGGCTGCCCCTAAACTAGAGGAACACTAACCAAATTATAGATTTATAGATTAGGACTGGGACTCCAGACTTGGTCCAGAAGTGCGAAGAGGATCAGCTGACTACCCAGAGCAGCATAGCAATATAAGACTCTGTCAGGCTGAATACAGTGCAGCTTTTCCCTGAGGTTCAGGTTTGCTTGCAGGCTGAATGAGCTTCTGAGTTGGTACCAGAACTGACAGAATACAACTGACATAAGCAACCTTCATATTAAAAGCATGCTAACAATGAATTTAAGGAAGCTAGAAAGAAAAGCAAGGAAGCTTGCTTCTAATTCTAGCTGCTGGTTTTTTGCTTAATGACAATTCTGTTTGTAATAGACAGTGAAATATTGTGGTTGCAGAGCTGAATTCAAACCACAAAATCTGAATGCATATGGGCCTGCCTTTTGAGAAGATTAGGCACTCCAAAACTAAATCCATGGATAAAGCAGTGATCTTTCTTCAGGCTGTATAAAAACCAAAGGAATTTCTTAAGTTTGCTGTTCTTTGTTCTCAGGAAACCACAGTGAAAAGGGGGAAAATAAGAAAGGCTATGTTTGCATTCCTAAAGAGGCTTTAAAAAAAAAAAACACAAACCAAATACCCAGGCAGTAAAGAGTCAGGTAGGAAAAGATGAATGGCCTTGAGAATTTACATGCCAAACTTCCCTTATGGAATAGCTACAGGAAAGCTTAAGTGATCTGTGTAAGTACTATTAAGTCAGCCAAAAGCTAACAGAAAATTGTCAGAGTTCTGCAAAGCCCAGTGAACAGTCCCAAACACATGCATTAGACACGCATGACTTCTGGGGGCCCTGAGGTGGAAAGGGATGCACCCGACCAGGAGAGTGGGGAAAAAACAAACAACAAAAAAGTGCAGATAATTCAGTACTCCCTAGCCGTCTACTCTGGAGATGTTGCCTTTTGTATCTAACACAGGAGAGGTAGAAATTAGGCCACAGCATCACTGGAGCAGACGGGCACGCTCTGTCTGTGGAGCAGCAGCATGTGCTTCTTTTCAGAGGGTTGCCCGGCAACGGAATGCTGCCCGTCCGAGCGGCTGCGGGAGCCCATTGACACCCGGCACGGCAGAGACTGGGAGAGAAAGCAGACAGGGAGGAGGAGGGGCAGAGTGAGCTCAGCAGCTTGGAAATTTCTGGCTGGAAAGAGAGGACGGCAAGAATGAAAGAGGAAAAACAAACTAGGAGAGGGGAGAAAAACTTCCGCTATTCAAGAGTAGATCTCTCCAGACGTGTCTAATTTTATTTCGTACATGTCAGAGAGGGATTTAATTTCATGGATTTTATAGAACGTGTGAGGATGGTCACAACCAAAGATTATATTACTTCTAATATGTAGAATATGCATGCTTCTAAAAGCAAAAAGTGCTTTGTGGAAAGCTGAATGAGCATACACAACCTAACTGCATGCAGGTAAGGAGAGGCATCCTTCACTGCAACTACTTCCCTTGTGTTCAGCTCCAGGTGACTGGACTTACAGGCCAGTAAACTTAGCTGCTATTAGCCTGGCAGGACAGGACAGGCAAACTCCTGTAAGGACACTATTAAATGCCGTGGTGAGGACTGACTCTATTATAGTGACCAACAATTAGATTGCATCATTGTGCCAAATGACTAATTTCTATAAGTGTGGGAATTAGTTAAATATCACTTCATCTGGGATTTTAAAAAACCTAAGGGAGTCAAGTGTTTAACTCTCACTGAATTTCAATTGCATATCTCCCAGGGAAAATTAATGAGCTGAGTGTAAGAAGCCTTTCTGTTTCCAAAGGAGCTTAAATGTATTGTTTGTTGTCCAAGTCTCTTTCCCTCCTCATTTATAGTTGTGAAGTATTAATATTTTACATGCAGGAATATTTACCAGAAATTTCCATTATTAACAGTTTGGAAATTTGGAGTCCTTGCTTTTATGGAACAAGCTTCCAAATGATTTTAACTAAATTCTAGCATCAGAGATGCAAAGTAAATAGTTGTGAAACTGATATCTTGACCACTCTAAGTATTAGCATCTCACTGAACTAAATGGTTAATTCTCTCAGAAGTCAAAATCAGATGCAGGAAATGAGTGCTGAAACAGGTTTCACTGGAGGCTATTGCAGTATGCGTTCTTAGTGAAAACCCAAGCCCTGGAGAAAATACTGGAATTAGGTAAATACCCAAACAGCAAATGCTGTATTAAATCAGACCAATGTTCCATCTGATATGAAGCCAATTTTTGACGGTTACCAGAAGCACAGGAAAGTATATTATGAATAATTTTTAAAAGGATTGCCTGTAAAGGGAGTCTCTTTCAAACTGTAATCTATTGATGGTAGGACTATTTTTTAAAAAGTAAAGGTTAAAGAAAATATATGTCAGTATGATTGGTCATTATAAGAACTCTGGAGAGCTGTAAGCTCTTAAAGACAAATGCATCTATTATAAATTTGAATTATTTTTCTACTGTGAACAATTTCTATGGTGCAAGCTGCCAGGAACTCTGCTCACATTAAGTTGTTCAATCTTCTTTGGTTGTCCTGTAGGTATGTTTAGGAATAGTAGTATCAATGTGCTTAATATATCCAAATTAATTGGACAGTTATTGTACCTGAGAATGATGAGATGTTAGGGATTGAATGTACCCTCCAAGAATATGGATATGCTGTTATACAGTCCTTTTGTACAAAGGCCACTGTTCTGCAGCAGCCAATCACTTCTATATTTCAGGAATGATATGAACAACTGAGCTGGAAGCAGCACATATCTTTTCTCAGTTGTGTAATTGGTTGATGTTTTATGGTGAGTGCAGAGGAAACTTTATTTGCAAAAAATATACAAAGAACTGGGAATAGCATTTTCATTATATCTGACAAATTCTGTCCTATGAGGTAACAAACTCAGACAGTTGGACTTTTTTGGGCTTTTTGCATCATAAGTCATGAAGAAGAGCTGTAGTAAAATGAAATGTAGGTAAAGAAAATAATTTTGTTTCCTTTGGAAACCAGAATATAAATTAGTGGGATTTTGTTATCTTTAATAACTTTAATGATCTTTTTGGAAACAAGTTAGAATGCCTGGAGAGAATTAACTATCCAGGTAATGGGTGATTGTGACAGTTACAGTTGTAACTTATAGGGCACTGAAAGAAGTGAATCTTTTGGGATCAAACATCCTATAAGCTGTACCTATGACATTCATCCTTTAATTCAAAAGTGCAGTCTTCTGGGTTATTTTTTAGATTCTGTGTTGCGGCTGTCATCAAGCATATCATTCCTGTTATTCTCAGTTCACTGCACTGTGCTTTCTTGCACAGTTTTTCTCCCAAAGCCCAGGAAATGAGCCATGTTGATTGTTCATCAGAGAATACAACTGAAGTTTGGCTCTGTGTGTGACTGCAAGAGAATTTTCTGTAATCAAAACCTGTGTATCCATTCTGTGTCTGAAAGTAGGATCAGAAATTCCCAGGTTTTCCAGGATATGTAATTATTTCAGCCATTCTGATACAATAAGACTGGGCTCAGTCTTTGCCTTTCTCTTATCAGATTTGCCATACTCTACAATACAATAAACGCCCACAGAAAAAACAATGTTAAAATAAGGTTAAGGTGAGGACATATACTCACATAGGAAGGAAGTTCTGAAATACTATTCTCATTAAAATCTTCACTCAACAAACAGAATGTTATCAAAAGATGAAGGGTCTGTGGCAGAGGACTGAAAGTATTCTGAAAATTTTTCTATTGCATATGATATTTATTGTACAAAATAATTCTTCAGTGATCTGCCCCAGCTCAATAATCCCATCCACTATTAAAATGAAGGAAATGTTACTGCAATAGATTAGTTGCAATACTTACTGCTGTACATTTTTGTGCATCAGTGGTTTTCTTCTTCAATGTCTAGAGACAACATTCAAAGCTGAGAGCCTGTGTTCAATTCTGAAATTCTCCATCTTTTACAAACCTTTCTGATTGTTCTGTTATGTCTTTTAAGCTCTGAAGTGCCAGCTGGAGTTTTGGAGGTTGTGCTATCAATTTTTAGTCTAACTTTTACAGACCCACACTGAGCTATTTAGTTTTGTCAAGACATAGATTTCCAAGCATATTTACTCGATTTCACTTGAACATCACAACAAATGCTTTTGATACATCTCTTGTTCACTTTGATGAGGTTTCCATAGATTCCACAAATATGATTTGACACCTAGATTTTTTTCTGTATTGATTCCCTCTTATGCTTGCCTTCATTTTGGCATGGTATCATTCCTACATAACATTTAAAAATCATCAAGATTAATTTGAGGAATTTCATGCTGTTTTATTCTGAGATTACTTTACTGGAAATCCATGGTGTGTTTGAACTACTATAGCATATTCCAGTGGCAAAATGTCATCAGAAATGTAAATAATTTTCCATATATTTTTTTTCCTATGGTATTTGCTATCAAGAAACAGAATTTTTCAATGAATTTAGTATAATCACACAGTAATTATATTGTGATGATAAATAGAGTCAACTGATAATAAAGACATGTCAAGCAAAAACTACATTTTGTTAATTTCAGTAATGAGATAGTATGGAAGTATTGGGAGGAAACTATAATGACCATACCAGCATCAAAAAGTCACAACTTTTGCAAATGTTCAGTGCCTCCAAAGGAACAATGAACAAAACCAGATGGTGCTTGTTGAGCTGAACAATGGAGGAGAAGCTGTAATTTTTTTTCAGAAGGTTCACACATATGGGAGACGTGGTTTTCTGAGACATGGAAGAGGCTGAGGTACTCAATGACTATTTTGCCTTGGTCTTCACGGGCAAGTGCTCCAGCCACACCATGCAAGTCACAAAGGCAGGGACTGGGAGAATGAAGAACTGCCTGCTGTAGGAGGTAGGTTTGAGACCACTAAGGAACCTGAAGGTACATAAGTCCATGGAACCTGATGAGATGCATCTGTGGGTTCTGAGGGAACTGACATATGAAAATGGCTAAGCAACTGACCATCATGTTTGAGAAGTTGTGTCAGCCCAGTGATATTCCCACTGACTGGAAACATAACACCCATTTTAGAAAGGGAAAAAAAAAGACTTGGGGAACTACAGTCTAGTCAGTCTCATATTGGTGCTCAGCAAGAACATGGAGCAGATCCTCCTGGAAACTGTTCTAAGGCACATGGAAAATAAGGAGGTGACAGTCAACGTGGCTTCATTAAGGGCAAATCGTGCTTGACAAATTTGGTGGCTTTATACATTGGGGTTACAGCACTGATGGAAAGGAAAGGCAGTCCAGGTCATATACCTGTGCACATGCAAAGCATTGACATGTTCTGCATTACATCCTGGTCTTCAAACTGGGGAGGCATAAATTTGACAGATGGACAACTTGGATTGGAATTGGCTGGATGTTTACACTCAAGGAATTACGGTCAAATGTTCATGGTCCAAGTGGAGACCAGTGACAAGTGGTGTTCCTCAGAGGTCAGCACTGGGACCAGTGCTGTTAAATATCTTTCTCGGTGACATAGACATTGGGGTTGAGTGCACCCTCAGGAAGTTTGCCAACAACACCAAGTTGTGTGGTGCAGTTGACCTGCTGGAGAGAAGAGATGCCATCCAGGGGTGTCTTGACAGGCAGGAGAGGTGGGTCTGTGTGAACCCTATAAAGTTTAACAAGGCAAAGTGTGAGGTCCTGCATGTGGGTTGCGGTAATTCCAAACACAAATACAGGCTGGCAGAGAACGGATTGAGGAGAGCCCTGAGGAGAAGGACTTGGGGTTGTTGGCTGATGAGAAAAGGAACATGATTCAGCAGTGTGCACTTGCAGCCCAGAAAGCCAATTCTGTGCTGGGCTGCATCAAAAATGAACATTGCCAGCAGGCTGAGGGAGCATTCTGCTCTTGGGAGATGCCACCTGGAGCACTGTGTCCAGCTCTGGGGCTCCCAACATAATAAGGACATGGACCTGTTGGAGCGAGTCCAGAGGAGGGCCATGAATATGATCCTCTGATCTATGAAATCTTTACAAAGACAGGCTGAGAGAGCTGGGGTTATTTAGCCTGGAAAACAGAAGGCTCTGGGAGACCTTAGGACAGCCTTCCGGTATCTGAAGAAAAGGGCCTACAAAAAAGCCAAGAGGGACTTTTACAAGGGCATATAGAGAGAGGACAATGGGGCATTACTTTAAACTGAAAGAGGGTAGATTTAGATTAGAAAGAAATTTACTGTGAGCATGGTGGGGTACTGGAACAGGTTGCCCTGGGAAGTTGTGATGTCCCTTCCCTGGAAGAGTTCAAGCCCAGGCTGGATAGGCCTTTGAGCAACCTGGTCCAGTGGAAGGTATCCGTGCTTATGGAAGGAGATTGGAACTAGATTATCTTTAATGTGCCTTTGAATCCATACCATTCCATGATTCTATGATTCTATGCAGGAGACAAACTATTAACTGTATTAAAACAATTTCTGAGGATTTGATTGCTACTGCCACTCTTGGGTAGGTTTATTCTGGAATGTTTATACATTCTTTTCCCACTGTTTTAAGTTTTTTCTTCCTCATGTTGAACAATACCATCAGTAAATTAACAGAAAATAAACATAAAAGGTAAAATATTAACATATTTTCAGTCATAGTGAGTATTTTTGTTATTGTGAATTGGGATGCCAAAATATGATGGCTATCAGATTAAGAACAAATCTTATTATCTGATTATGCATACAGATCCTTTACTATCTAAGTTGTCATAGATGATGACTTGTTGAGCTGTAATTTGTTACTCCAGCTTGGGACTGGCCAATGTAAGAGTATTGATGGATCAATGATTCCATCTTTCTTTCATTTTATCTTCCCCCCCAGATTATCCTTGATTTTACTCTCGTGTATTTTCCTCTGTATTTTTCTCAGCCACACAGTCATTTAGGGAACAATCATAGTGCTTATAAGGTTGTGTAGTATAATACATGTTTTCACATTTAGTTTGGTATAAAATTTACATATGTTTGGCAATGCTGTGTCAAATGGAAGTAAATCCTAAGGAGGTGCCCCTTATTTAACCCAGTGTCTTGTGTTATCCAAAGAATAACTTCAAAGCTGATTATTTTACCAAGAGGCACCACACAGGCAGCCCTTTGGTTTTCTGTTTTACTGCTTACAAGCTCTGATAAAACAAATTAAAATAAAATTTCTCAAAGACCTCTTCTTTATATTTTTAGCTCCCCAATAAAAGAGATCACCTCCATGCTTTTGCCTGTGCTATAAAGTGCTTTTCTGTTGTACTAGTGTGATTACCATTTACACATTCCTCAGTTTAAAGGCAAAAAGAAAGCTTTATAACATGGAGCCTGTATTACACAGCCCTGTCATTGTGTTTAATGTGATTCAGTACTGCAGCTGTTTATTCCCTTTTTTCTTTTCTCCAACAACAATTTAAGATTATTTTGGTTTAAGTGAAATCGTTTTCTTGTTATTCACCTCTGTTATAAAAATTTACCATATTTGAAAGTGTCATCAGTGCAGCAAATGTTTGAAATTGTATTGAAAATGTAATAGATATGAGCAGATGGGTTCCCAGTTTCAATCCCTATAGTGAAAGATGTGTACTGCTAAGAACCTGCCTTTAAACAATGACTATACCATATGTTGTTGTAAAGAAACACATTAAGGTTTGGCAAGCTGTTTAAAAAAAACCACTTCCTATCATTCAACCTCTTATCTTAAGTTAAGATGCTAAAGTTATTTCAAAACGTGGAACAAGTTATTTAATTTAAACACTAGTAGTGCTGATAAGCATTTAACCTGGTATGTCCTGAACAGCTATGTGGATAATTGAGAAAGACTTGGAAAATGTTAATGCTGTATCAAGTTGTATGTTGGCAAATCATTTAACTGTGCTGTCCTGAAGTTTTGTTTGATATGTGAGAACATAGCCATCTCACACTGATTTTATTATGAATGCAGGAAGTAATGGTTGTTAGGGCCTGGGAATCCCGTTAAAACATATACTTGAATTAACATATTACCACTGATAATAGGCTTAGCAAAGGAAAGAGCTTGAACTATTCAAGTAGTAGAAACAGTAAAAAAGAAAAAGGTACAGTAAAAAATACTGTATTCAAAAGTAAAATAAAAGATGAAGTCAACAACCCATCCTTTAGTGCATTAAAAGCAGCCACACACTTAACATGTGAATTTGGTTAATTTACAACAGTTGGAAACAGCAAATAAGAGAACATGAAGTAAGGCAAGGCTTTTATGAAGAAGCAATATCTTTTAGTAGACAAATTACTTTAGTGAAATAGCAGCTGGACTTCCTGGGGTATAAGCTCCTATTTAGGCCTGAAGTAAAATAACTATTGAATATGTTATTTTGTCTAGTAAAACCATGAACTATACAATTTAAATAATTTCTGTGCACAGAGTATCCTATTTTCACCATTATTGCTACTAGAAACATATTTATGAAATTATCTTTCTTTTTCCTAGTTAGCTTTGTTCTGCTTCACAAAGTGATTCTTTTGCTTTGTGGGAGGGAACTCAGACACACACAGTGCAGATTCAGTAGTAGTGCCAGATATGGTACAATCCCAGTTAGAAGTGGTATGCTTTGAGATAGAGATCCTTAGATGAAGCTTGCATGGAATTACTATCAGATTCCATTAGATATGTTCCAAATTTGTGGCCACAGTGTTTGCTAGAGACTGGTCCTGAAGACTGTGCTTCTCTAGTCTACAGTTGAACATTTATCCTCCAAGGCTGAATCCTGAATAACTTGATACATTTCTAAGTCACCATTTGTAGTCTTTATACAGAGAAAACAATTGTAATTAATATTAGGTATTTAAGTTGTTAGTAAGTTCTTATATTTTACTTCTGTACATATCTAAGATATGTGGTAGGTTTATGGCATACCCTGGCAATCATTTCAGATGGAGAACTGACTCCTTAGTTTAGGCTCAATGAGCAGTTGTGTTGAATCATGAAATCTAGTGGGAACATGCTGTCTACAGTTTTTGCATCCTGGCTGACTATGATGGGACACTTCAGATTTTGTCATTGCTTAGTGAGATATTTAAAGCAAGGTAACTGTAGTGTACAGTTTTGAAAGACTTGAATTGGAGGTGCAAGTTTTCCTTAGACATAATTAATAACTAGGTGGTGAAGGAATGCATATTTAAAGATGTAATAGCGTGATGTGACATATGAATGGTGCAAGCATATCCATAATTGGTAGTAGGGATGTATCTATAGTGATCTGAGAGTACAGAAGCACAAGCCAGGCCAGGCTTCTAGGAAGAGGCAAAATCTTATCATAGCAGTTTTCAGCTGGAGAAATTCATAAGCTTTTAAGAATGAACGACAGAAAGAGACATGGAGTAGAAGCAGAAAATGTCAAACTGTATTCCATTTGTGAATAATTGCTTTGATAATTTAAATTACCTAATTGAACAGTTGAACAGTTTGAAGGAAAAAAGCTGGCTCTCTGTGGCACAGAGAGAGATGGAAGAGTCATTAGTCACTGAGAGACTGAAGGGTGACGATGGAAAACTACAATAAAGGGAAAGTTTAGAAGCAAAAAAGAAAAATACATAATGCATTGAGATAGAGAGTTTAGTATAAACAAAATCACAACTATGCTCTTCTAAATTAATCCTGTGAATTTCAGTAATTCCTTGTGGGTTTGTGTCAGAACAGAAACTCTTCACCAGCATCTTTGCTAGACTGTAATTTCATATAATTATCTTTGTGTTTGTATTTAAAGTAACTAGGTTCTTTCTTTGTTCTTTCATTTCCTTAAATTGAATGTTTTCTCTCTTTAAGTGTGACATGCTTGTTCTTTTAGTTGGTGAGAGAATCAAAGCAGCTCAGATTGCATAGCATTGTCTCTAATCAAATGAAAGTAGATAACTCTCTAGTTTGAAAGTGAAACCCAGCAGCAGTTCAATGAAAACAAATCTCATTAAGTGCTACTGGTTTTTCTATTTATATTGCCTTATTTTCTATCTCTTGTAAATTGTTGTTTCTTCCTTCTTCTTTTGTAGTTCTGACAAACCAAAATGAAACTAAATGTGCTTTGATTGCATATACAACATCATCCAAAAAAAGTCCGTGATTTTCATATCATATGAAAGGTACATGCTCTATTTTTTTGAAGATTATTGTATGAACTTTGTAGAAAGTTTGTTGTTTGGTATTATCAATACTTCTTCCAGAACAAATTTGTCTGAAATGCTTTCAAAAGAAGATATCTTATAAAATTTCAAAAGAAGACATGATTGGAGTCCTACTGAAGTGTTTCCTGTAACAATATGATTCTCAAGCAAGTCTTGACTATTAAATGTCTTTGTTAGTGTGTACAATTTATTTTTAGTAATGATGAATGTCAGTGTTTCCAAAGCTGCTTCACTTTTTCCCTATGAAGTGTTCTGCCAAAATGGAATTACAGTTCTGCTGTGAAACAGAGAACAAGACTTATGATCAGCATTGGTCACTTGTCACTGCAAAAATCCCACAGAAAATATACTAAGAAATTATATCTTGTATTACTAATACTATACATTTTTTATCGTGAAACTGATAGAATGACAGATACTGGTCTGACTGGCAATATGCATCATAACAAAGAACCAAATCATAGAATCATAGAATAATTAGGGTTGGAAAGGACCTTAAGATCATCTAGTTCCAACACCCATGCCATAAGCAGGGACACATCACACTAAACCATGTCACCCAAGGCTTCATCCAACCTGCCCTTGAACACTGCCAGGGATGGA
>NDXB01012574.1:20391-77136 GCA_002631895.1 Agapornis roseicollis | reverse complement strand
GGAAAAAAAAAACTCAAATTTTTTTTTTTTTTTTTTTTTTTTTTTTTTTTTTTTACAACAGACATGATTAAAATATCCCTTGAGGTTGCAAACCAGAAACATGCAAATAATTTGACGATGTGGAATGGCACTTTTGTGCTAGAATAAACAGGTGTGATCATAAAGGCGTCGGTGGTATATTTTAGTAGAGCTGAGATTGTGACATGTAGCATGACTCAAAGCTGGGAAATTCTCAGCTCACCTACCTCGCTTCCTCAGCTCTCACTTTCGTCTTTATAAAACTTCCTTCCTCTTCTCACCAGTGGGGCATGTAGAGGGCACACAGTCTGAGTTAAGGGAAAGCCTTAGTTTTAGTGCATGTATGTACATCAGAAACTAGGTACTTTTCATCAGTTTTGTTAATTTCTGGACATGCAAGGATGCATTTTCTGCAATTGATTGTTTTATTCTCTAGATTACAAGTAGCTTCCTTTTCTGAATAGCTATAACATGCATTTGCTGCCAAGTTCAGGGTCTGGAGATGTTGCTCCAATGCATCATTTGAACACTTCGATGCCATCTACTAGATCATTGTGTTAGGGGCCAAGTTAGGGCCAGCAGGGTAAAGACAATTTATAACCCACATACTGACATCAATCTAACCTAGCAACCTCCCTAGCAACACTGCCAAAGCATCACAATGTGGCCCCTATAGCTTAGATGATATGAAGATAGTAGCATTGTTAGGGTGGGAGGTTGCCACTTTGGCCTAGCAACAAATAACAGCCTGACCTTGGGATCTATTGAAAGCTGAGAAGCTAAGCAGAACAGAGGGAGAACCACCAAATGAAACCCCATGGGTTCCTGCCTGTTTCTTTTATGTAACCTAAACAAATTCTTCAGAGAAAAATATGGCAATGCTTACAGACATGCTGCATTCATGTATATTCATCATTGCTTTAGCTGGTTAAGCTGGTACATCTTTTATGTTGTGGTTTGGAAATCAAAACCCAGGTGCAGAAAAAGGATGAGTATAGAAATCACTACACCAGCTTAGAGTGGTGATAAACATGTTGCATGTTGCTGTTGAAGTGCACTGATATGTAAGAGCTCACACATCAGGACAAGTAGGGTAATCCAGGAGCCCCAGACACACTGGGGTTTGGACTCACCCAAGAAATCTAGCTGTAGCCATCTTATATGCAGCATTTTGTCACTGAAAATAACAAAATGAATATAAATCACATTCCCCACTCCATTCTCTTTCTTCTTGCTACCACATTCAAATGAGCCCCCTATACGTGCCATTGTGCCAGTTCTCCACATGCAGCTGCTGAAGCAAGGTAACATTTTTCATTCCCATATAGGCATCAGCTGTAGGACATCCTCTTAAAGACACTCCGGAGTTATAAGTAGTTGCACCTGACCTGCTTGATGTTTCCAGTTTCTAACAATGTTTCCATACTCCTGGTGTCTGTAACTGAATGCTATTTACAGCATCTTGACAGTTGCTGTGATTCAAAAGTGATTCAAAGACAACTGAGGGAAACAAATGGGAAGTATGAAAAAAGCAAGCAATGCATTTGTTTCTGTACAGGTAGCCCTGAATCAGTGTGTGGTGGTGGAGGTTACCTGATGCTGAGCTTCCGGGCACCATTCAGTCTTAAGAACATATATAACAGTATTAGCCCAGCAGTTCCTATGGGAATCACAACCCTTGTAATCTCAAAGCTATTCTGTACAGTGACCACTTTTAAGCCCAACAAGAGGGGATAATTCACCTCCCCCTCCCCATTTGCTGGTTTAAGCTACCAGCTGGCCAGTGTGGAGAAGCTCAAATTGCAGCTGCCTTCACCCTCTTCAGCATTCAAGATAAACAGATGACTTTGGTCTGCAGCAACTAAATATTGAATATATATTTTCAAAAATGTAATTTCTTTTGTTAAACGAAGCAAGTCTGCATGTATGTGTGGTTCTGCATGGGGGTGTGTTTACACACACATTTATGTGTAATTATATATACTGAAAAGGGGATTTTTTTTAGCTTTTTAATGCCATCCATTTTGTGCCTTGTTTCCCCCTTGTATAACACTTGGTATCACTTTCAGTTTATAACTTCTCTTGAGAGAGTAGCCACAAGCCACAAATAGTCAATTGTCTACTTACAGAAGACTTTAACAAAGGGACTGATAGAGCTGAACTGGAAATGGTCCGTCTACACTGCAGTCACTGCTACAGCAACCACAACTGCAATTTTGGTGAACACAAAGTCAGGGGCAATTTATCTTATAAAACCTTAGCACAAGTTCCGTCACAGAATATAGCATTTGTCCATTAGCTCCATTTGTATCTTCAGTCAAGGCCATGACAAATTCAAAGACATTGTATGAAGTATGTGAAAGTTTGCTCCTTTGCATGTTTCTTAAATTACAAGCTTTAAATGCATAGAAGAATAGTGAGGATTGGCAGAAACCTCTCATGTCCCAGGGCCACTTCATCCATTCCATGCTTTTTCAAACTGAAACTAGCCAGCTGGATTTTTTTAATCCCTTGAATTTCCCATAACAGCCCTTGTTGGAGTTATGTGCATCTGAATGGTGAAGCAGAAGGGCACAGTGGTAACCCAAGCAGGATGCCTACCTCCCTGCAACACAGACCTGCTGGGATTCCCACAGATGTGAAGAAAAATGAAATTTCAGCTTCCCAAAGCTTTCTCCATGTATTTCCTACTAAGCTTCTTTTTAACAGTGATAATCTTTCTCTAACCCTAATGTTGGCCACAGCTCTCTGCCCAGGGAACTACTCCACATCAGTAAGTAAGCCCTCTCTCCCCCTTTTCCAGCTCATTTCCTTCCCCCTTTGAACCATACTTCCTGAAGGAGGGAAGGGTATGGAAGTCACTCCTCCATGCAAGGCTGCCAGAGAATGAATGGTCAATCCTGGCTGCATGTCTTTCCCTTGGCACCATGTTCTGCCAATCTGTGGAACATAAGGTGTGAAATACACTTGCAAAAAGATACCCAAGGAGCAGCTCATTTCCTCCTCCCTCCTCATCCCTCAGCACCTCTGAAACTCCAGCCTGAGCTCTCACCAGTCCTAGCCACAGTCTTCAGAAGCATCAGCTCTGACTGTCCTCTGCCTTCCCACTGTAAATCCAGCCCAGAGCAAGAGCCTGGTGTAATGAGTAACCCAAGGGAGATCCAACAGCACCCAACACCAGGAAATCTACTTGATTTCTCTGCTTACAAACTTCAGTGTAGTTCATTGTTTCCCCAGTTCTTAAACTGAGTAACTGAGGCAAATACCAGAGTCAGGCTCAGCTACTTAGAGGAGACAGAACACTCTTCCAGGAATAGTTCAAGAACCAGGCAATACTTTTAGATGATAGAGGTTAGGACTGCATTGCATGGATGTCTGTATGTGTGTAAATTTAACATTTTTAATAGCCAAGTTTTTTCTTAAATGAAACCAGAGTTTAAAAATACATACACCTTCATAAATACTTCAGATTCCTGCCCTTTCCTTTAGAGATCATGCATGACTAACATTGAAGCTGGGACATTACAACCAAAAGAAATGTCTGATTCCAATGAGCAGACCCTGATCTGCACATTGGTGAGCTGGTGAGAGATTACAGCAAACTTGGGATGTTTGGATCTGTTCCACCAGTGAAAGGGAGGATGATGGATGGTAGATGTCATCTGGGTAGATGAGGATAGACTTCATCTATATTCAATGAAAATTTAGGTGCCTCTAAATCAGGGTAAACCTTATACGTGAGCACTTGGGAAAACACAGGCTCACCCAAACACATTCATTCTTGCACAGGAGGGAAAAAGAGGTGGTGCTGCGTTTGTGAGAGGAATGCAGCTATATATAAGGATCCCCAGTGCCTGTGGTTAATGCCAAGGTCAGCTCCAGCTGACACCGGTCCCCGAGGCTATGGGGGAAGGGATAGCTGTACTCTATAGCGAAGCCACAAGATGTCAGGAGACTGCTGCGCTGCTGCTGCTGCTGCTGCACTGGTGCTGGTGCACTGGGACTTGGCAGGCACTGGGGCCTGGGAGCAGCCTGGAAGCTCCTGCCATCAGTTTTCTGATCAGCTAGCTTCTCTCCTGTTCTATCCCCTCTCCTTCCTGTGCCACTTTGTTTCTTGACGAAAAGGTGTGGGCAAGAACATGAAGAATTCTCTCCCTTTTGATGGCTTTTCCCAAGTCCCCATTTTACAGCTTGCTAAATCCTCTGATGTATACCTACATGCAGCTTTTTCTATTATATCTCACTTAATATGGTTAATTGTGTTTGTGTTCTCCACAGGGTTCTTGGCAGTTGCAGCATACTACGAGGCCAGTCATTCACCTCCATGTGTTCTGAAACCGCCTCCCAGTCTCCCCACATAAAACTGGAAACTAATCCTATGTGAGAAAACAGCAGTCTGCAAGAACGCTCACGATAAAAGGGTAAACAAGATCTTACACAGAACCATAGTACTGTTCCCCCTTCCAGACTGCAGCAATCAACATCATTCACTTCTCTGCCCCACTGCAGGCATGGGCATTAGTACCCATATTTCCGAGTCACCTCTGCAGCTGAAATAATGTTCCACATTGTTCCTCACTGTCCTGAAGAAGTGAAGAACTGTGCCTGCTGTCATCAATAAACCCCTGCTCCACCACTGACCCGGTGGATAGTAGCTCTGCCCAGTCAAAGCTATTTCCTCATTTGAGGATCTTCAGGACTCTGAGGACTAGGCTGAACTGAAGCATGTGCTCTCTCACACATAGTCTCCAGCAGCTCAGCACCAATCTATGCCATTGTGCAACCCATCTGGTGGCTATTTATGGAAGCATTTGAGAATGTCAAAGAATTTTAATATACTTTGAACATCCTTGAAGCCAACCTGGTCATTTTGCTGGGAACCAGCATGCTGCTGCCTATGGCTTTGCTTAAGGTTAAACAACTATCAAAGAATGCCACCAAGAGCTGTATGGTGTGTACGCTGGATATGATCATTTCCACAGTGGCCATACACCCATCACTGGATGTCTTGTGGCACCCATCTCCACTGCTCTGTTGGAGTTCTGGTGTTCTCAACATAAAAAGGACATGGAGCTGTTGGAACAAGTCCAGAGGAGGGCCACAAAGATGATCAGGGGACTGGAGCATCTCCCATACAAAGACAGGCTGAGAAAGTTGGGGCTGTTCAGCCTGGGGAAGAGAAGGCTGCGTGGAGACCTCATAGCAGCCTTCCAGTATCTGAAGGGGGCCTATAGGGATGCTGGGGAGGGGCTCTTCATTAAGGACTGTAGTGACAGGACAAGGGGTAACGGGTTCAAACTTAAACAGGAGAGGTTTAGATTGGATATAAGGAAGAAATTCTTTCCTGTTAGGGTGGTGAGGCACTGGAATGGGTTGCCCAGGGAGGTTGTGAGTGCTCCATCCCTGGCAGTGTTCAAGGCCAGGTTGGATGAAGCCTTGGGTGACATGGTTTAGTGTGAGGTGTCCCTGCTTATGGCAGGGGGGTTGGAACTGGATGATCTTAAGGTCCTTTCCAACCCTAACTATTCTATGATTCTATGATCTGGACCTGACTCCCTTTTGATCACCACATTAATGAAGAATTAATTTTGATAAAACTGGACAAGTGCAGCAGTGATGGGATTGGAACAAGCTGCAGCATGCAACAATCCACCACCACACACCATCCATCTTTCCTGCCCAGAAAAACTCATGACAGATGGAGCCCCAAGTCATGGACTGAATCAACTCAAGAAACATTTGCAGGGATGGTCCATAGACTACAGGAATGATCTCTCTGTGTGTGTATATATATATACATATATATATATATTATGTACATATATATCTCTCTCAAAGGACAGGGAAGGTAATGGTGTCACCTTTGATGGTGGAAAGTGTGAGAACTGGCATCACATGAACGCTATAGAATAAAGGGTAGATGCCCTCCTGGTTTTGGCTGGAACAGAGTTAATTTTTTTCCAGTAGCTGGTGCAGTGCTGTGTTTTGGCTTTAGTCTGAGAACAGTGCAGGTAACACACTGATGGATTAGTTGTTGCTCAGTAGCACTTACGCTGATCAAGGACTTTTATGTCTCTCATGCACTGCCATGAGTTGGGGCACAAGAAGCTGGGAGAAAGAAGACACAGGACACCTGACCTGAACTAGCCAAAGGGGTATTCCATACCACAGCATGTCATGCCCAGTATGTAAACTATGGGGAGTTACCTGGAAGGGACTGATCACTGCTCAGGTTGGTCTCGGTATTGATCAAAGGGTGGTGAGTGATTGTATTGGGCATCACTTGTGTTTACTGGGTTCTTCCTCTTCCCTTCCTTCTTTCACTTTTATATTTTATATAAATATATTGCACTTTAGTTACTAAAATGTTCTATCTCAACCCACAGGTTTTACATTACTTAGATTCTCCTGGCCATCCCATCCTGGGAAGGAGATAAAAGGGAATGAGAGAGCGGCTGCATGGTCCTGAGTTGCCCACTGGTATTAAACCATGACAGTGGCTTATGGGCAGAATCGCTCCATAGTGGTGACTCAGATTGTCATCACAACCTGCAATCGACCCTCAAAGGCTCAGACAAATATTCTCAGTCCTAAACTTGAAATTTACAATGCAAATAATAAAATTGCCATCAGAACCAGCCCTGTCCTAACTGGTGCTTCTGAGTTCTGCAGAGAAATTGACCATGCAAGAAGAAGGGAGGAGTTATTTTTATTTAGTTGTACATATTGCACCTGCATAGAACAGCTCTGTATGTCTGCCCTACCAGCTTCTCAGAAACTGAACCCAGAAAATCCATAACAAAGGATGCATTGAATTCCCAAATACCACCCTGGGGGGAAACAAAAAAGTATCCCCCCACCTTATATGTGATGATATCCAGCATGAACATCTTCTGAAATGACCCCAAAGCTGTGACCAAGAACATCAGAGTTGCACTTAAAGACAAAGCTCCAGACAAGCCCCCACCTCTGGCCAGTAACTCCAACCCCTCTCTAATTTCAGTCCTTGGCAGGCGGCCTTATTCTCCTTCATGAGCTGGCAGCATTGGATTGGTCACCTTTGCTAGGCAGTAGCTAGTTCCCACAATGAGATATACAGGGCATTTTGAAAACACACTGTGTCAGATCTCCAGCACATGGCCCTGGATGGAATCCTGAGACAAGGACATCAACTACAGAGCTGCCTGCCTGGATTTTTCTCATCCTTTAGGCACTAGGAGCCAGAAACAGTCCCCATACTTCTGCAGAGCCCCTTTGGATATGCCTATTGATGCAAATGCTGGGACCAGCGGTAACTGTTTGTGTCATGTTGAGAAAGGATGCATTCAACAGCATTGCCAACATGCTGCAGAGCTGGAATGTGCCCACATCCAGCAGTTTTTGTATTCCTTTGCTCCACAAACAAGGAGCCCAGAATCAGCCTTGCCATTTAAAGCTTTTGTTCCTCTTGTGCTCTTCCTCATTCCAGAGAGCTCACTGATAGTACTGTCTTTGCTCAAGCACAGCCCACTGCAGCCAGCATAGTGAGCCCAGGCAGAGGCAGGATGGCACTAAGTGCCAAAAAGCTCTGAGCAGTCAGGAGCTTGCAAGTCAGGAGCCAGGTCTGCCCAGAAACAATACACTGCAGGGAGTGGGCAAGCTGAAAACAGGCAAGGAAGAGGAGAGGGTATTCATACAGGTATTTTGTTCTGTAGTGTATAAACACAGAGCTCTCACAGGTCACATCTCAGTGAAAACTGCTCAGAGAGAGGGTCAGAAACCCCATAAAGTGGCATTTCAGAAGGATACATCCAGGTTAGTCCCCAACCTCAGAAAGTGCTTGAAAACCTCGCTAGAAATCCTGCTCAAGACAAGAAGAACACTGTCTATGGGACTATCATTACAAACATCTGGTGGCGAATAGGACTGCTGCCAAACTTACCCAATACCCTTTGGATTTCAGTTGCATTATAAAGCTAAAATCCACTGGGAGAGAAACCAGGGATGCGTCTCTAACTAAAACCTGTGTTCAGTAATATCTTGCTGTCACATATGACACTAAACGTTTGAGTAAGTGAATTTTCACACTGGGTAGAATGATTTAGCACTTCTTTACTTTCTGGGAAGGTTTTTTAGCAAAAGCAGCAGACTGAGGCTGACTGCTGCCACCATGGATCTTTTTCGGAATAAATGTTAAAAGAACCTGTGTTCCGCAAGTCCAACCCTTTCACAGGGAAACAAGGCCAGCAATGTGTGAGGACCGCTGCACCACGCAGTGTGGTTTGGTGCCTCACCTGGGCGGAAAAAAAACAAGTCAACAGCAGCACAATTTGTAAACCAATTACTGCTTCTGGAATTGATATTCTAGTGCTGCTTACTGGGGGTCTAATGGAATCAGGTGTTTGACTGCAGCACTGGCCAAACAAGCAATTTCAGTGCTACCCTGAACAGCAAAGAAACTATTCCATTTCTTGCTCTAAATAAGCCACCCTGAAGTTCTGATTTAGACCTCAAAGGCTTACATAGAGACCAGAGCAGTATGCTGCTCTGTGGTCAGTTTACATTAAAAACAGTAACAATGCCAGATTGAGAAAAAAAACCCAAAAGACACAGGATTTGCTCTTGCATGGACAACACCATAAACTCTGGGAACATTTGCTACTGTGCCTTGTGACCAAACTTCCCCTGCCTGTGGATGGTGGATTATCGTCAGAACTATTCGGACACACGCACATGACCTCACAAAAATGTGCACCAGCAAAACCAGGCTTTTCTCAAGCCAAAAAGGGAACAAAATTTTTCAAAAGAGACCTAAGCCTTGCTCCTGTGCTAGTGATTGGATTAGGTAATGACTAATAAGGTGAGGTCATCATTTTCTATGTCATATATACAGTATTTATGGAGAATTTCCTCATTCTAATTAACAGAGTAGAAAGAGTTTCTTGACAAACTTCATTTTCCTGAAACTAAGAGCCTTGAATTTGTTCCACTTTTGATCTTTCTTCGGTGGCTATGTTTGCTTTACATTAAAATAACTTCTAACATTCCCATTAAGGATAATCCCTCCAGCAGCCACAGTATGACATTTCTATATTAATCTTTTAAGCATTTTAGAAAAGCAAGGTTTCATGTTTTAATAATCACAGTGTTTTTCTCTGAGGAGTTGTAAAAATTTATGGGGCCTTTCTATCCTATTTGACTTCTACATCTTTAGAGTTTGGTGCTAATGGCCCATTCAGCCCGCTTACTCTTTGACTCCTTTTTTATTTCTTTTTCATCTTCTTACAAAAGAAAAATTGCTTCCGTGCCTTACGCTGCTGCAGATGCTGTTCAAGTGGTAAGTCATTTCAAACCAACTAGCTGAAAAAACACCACAGTTTACCCTCATCTCGGAATCACTTGGGGGTCTCCGCTGTAGACATGCACATGCCAACCCTTTTATTCTTAATTAAGGATAAAAAATAACCACTTGTTTAAAGCAGCAAAAGCATCAAGAAGGTTATTTTAAACAGGTTATTTTAAACAGGTTATAAGCTTGTCTTAGAAATAAAATACTTTTTTTGCTTTAGTATTTTATCCCTTTCTGGTTTTTTTTAGCACAAAAATAAAAGTAGTAGGTTATCTATGTTTATTATAATTTTAAGATAGCCATAAAAGTGGCTCTCCAGTGCCCCTGGAAGCATTCTTGCCCCATACTACTCACACTTTGTTCTATGCAGAGCCAGGGAAGCCATTACAACTACTAAAAATCCAGCTACACAATCAGTAACAAACCAAGCAAATTCCTCACTCTGCCACTGAGACCTCTCCCACTGCTCACAGTTTCACTTCCTGAGATCCAACAAATCTCGTCCCTACAAACACTATGTCTGCTCTGAGTCAAGACTGCCTTGGTGATTTCTGCTGCTGAAAACCTTGCAGAAGAGGAGATAGAGCATCTCAATTAGGCATGTCTCAAAGCAGTTGTGGTTACAGAGAACAAAACCAATATTCTCTGTTCAATGCACGTGGAAGACACTTAGTGGGATCAATTTCTTGTGAGATGCTTCACTCAAGAAATAGATTGATGTGATTCACACAAGCAGCATTACTGTGAGAAACAGCAGCCTACCCCTTACTGAAGCCACCACAAGTCAAGTCTCACCTGAATGCCCTATAGAGAACCAAGGGGATCAAAAAGTTTTGCAGTATCTTATAAAGCAACAATACACTGTTGATACAGTCTACCGTGGCCCTACAAAGAAACTAGGACAGAGGATAAAGAACTGAGCAGTCAGCAACACTTTAGAATAATTTTGATAATGAAAGAGACAGGAGTTTCAGGGGCTGGGAACACTGCAGTAAGTATAGAGGAGTGGGAAACTGTAGCTTCTATTGCATATTCAGGACTGCAATCAAAGAGATATGTGCCAAGATCTGCAGCATCCAGAAATTGTCAGAGTTGTCTTGCCACAGCTTCTTCAGTGATCTTATCCTAAGACAAGTGTTTCATAACAGATTGAATGATACCTAGAATGAATGTTTAAGAATAGACAAGGAAGTAGAAACTTTTTTTTTTTGCACCAGAAGACTTCATGCCCTATTTAAAAATAGAGGGCATGGTAGCAATTCGGGCACTACCACCAGAGTCAGCACTGTATCAATGCCCCCAGCAGCCAGCATGGAGATGGGGCTTCCCTCACTACAGCCTCTGTGATTTACTGCATGCATATAAAGCCCGAGAGCCTCCTGTATGGTTTATGGAGGCGTGGGTTGCTCATCTGAGCAGAGGAGTGGGATGCAGAAATGCCTGTGCTCTAACCAGTTTCTGACATGGGCTCCTGCAGCCCAAGGCACATCATGTTGTTTCTCAGCCTCTGGGCAAGTTCTTAATTCTTAAAGCAAATCCTGAGCCTTTTTTGATGTGCTGTTAAAGGTTCCAGAAGAATGGCAAGAGCTTGCAGAACTGCCTTGCTGTTCCACTTCAGTCCCCCTCCATCTGTGTATCCAGGTCTCCTCTCATTCAACCCCTAACAGCAAGTACTGCTGAACTGTCTGATATGCAAGACAGGGCAATGATTTCCTTCAGGAGCCATCCTTTGTCTCTCTCCTCTAGGAGAGCAAATGCAGCCTATCTGCTGTGCTGGATGAAAGGGCATCTGTTTCACAATCACATACTTCTGGGCCCCCAGCACTCCAGAATTTTCCTTTGGGTTTCCTGAGCACTTGGAACAAAGGTTTGCCCCTTTGTTCCTCTATTTGTACAATTATGAGTGTAAAAATTCATTGCTCTGTGGTGTCTTTGGCATTCCCAGTAATGGTATCCAGAGTTCCCTGTCCCTGCACCATCCTGTCACTCATCACCAGTTAGAGCAGGCTAAAAGCTCCTTAAATGACACATAAATGGCTCAGGGGCAATAGAAGAGCACCAGGAATTACGCCTTTATCTGGGTTTCTAGTATGTCCCTTTTTACATGCATTGTCCTTAAGATAAGTGTGAGTCAGGGATTTTGTGCCTCTAGAGAAACAGAAGAAGAAAATAATGCAAGTGTTAAAAAGAGGAAGGAGAAGCAGAGGGTCTGCATTCCCATGCACAGCCCCTAAACTGGTACTGCCTCCAGAAATCTGCAAGAAGGCAGCACTCAGCCCTCAGTGCTGATACAGAGAACAAACATTCATAACCAGTCTTATGTCTGCTCCTGAACAACTACACCCTCCCCCCTCCCCCCCCCAATCTCTTGTTCTTTGTCCTCTGAACTATAGTCACCTTGCATTACGTGGTATGAAATGACTAGTCAGGCTTCCCATTGTCATTGGTGTTAATCACAGGAGATGAATATGAACTGAACAATGGTGTTTATAACCTTGGTTAACAATGCCAGGCACTGGGCTGGAGTCTCCTCTCCCTTTCACCCACACCAGCCCAGTGGCTCCAGTGTAACTATTTCAGGTTTGCAGTGGCACTGGAGAAGTCAGACTCCAACGGAAAGGCACTTTTAGGATGGAAATATCCAACAACACTTTTGAAAAATAAAGAGTGAAAGCACCAGAACCCAGTGAATTTCTCTGCTTTGCAGCTCAGGTGCACATAAAAGCCACTTTCCACAAAACCAGCATAATGTATGCGACAGTATGGGAGCCTGACCTCTGAAGTAGATCTCCTGCCCGCATAAAGCAAAGCATGGTTCACAGCCATATATTTTAACTAGCATTTGAGAAATCACAGGAAATACAGTCCATGTTGGTACCAAATGAAAACAATGTTCCTCTGGTGGCAGAGAAACTTTATCTTGGGTCACCAGTGTCCTGTTGGCACTGAGATGTATTTATTTTTTAGCATTCAGTGACCTTTGATACCAGTAACTACAGAGGGCTGCCAAGCTGCCCATGGGCTCTTCCATGCCAGTCTTTATCTGCTTTGTACACTGGGCAGTTTGAAACTGAACTCTGCTTGTTTGTGAAGAGGTAGATAGGATCGGTAACAAACCCTACAGGGACTGTGCCCCGAGTGTGTCAGTGTGTGCACATGTTATGGATGTGCCTGTGTGTGTGACACTGATTCTGAGGCTGCAGATACTCAGTTAATACACACCTGTGTATGTGTGCATGTAATCAAGGGAACTGTAGTTTCTTTCTCTTATACAATATAAAAGTGGTAATTTGCATGGCCATTGGCTTTAAAGGGCAGTCTTCAGCTGGGCTACAGCATAGGAATATTCTGGTACCCACTTTGTATGGAAATGAGGCTTTTTGTTGTACTTGTGATCATCTTCTCTACCACATTAATTAAAACCACTGCTGTGACCTGACCAAACCTGGAGTGCTGCCTGGGTTGTACTTTACCCTGGGCAGTGCCAACTTTGGGGAGTTTGCATAGCCCAGATGCTCTACGACAGTTCAATTAGTTCAGCCAAGTTCCCATCTGGAGAGGCACATGTGGCCTGAGGTAGCTGTCCTAGCAATGACAGCGCATGGCTCCTTTTCCCCTAGATGTAACTATCTGAGAAAATGTCAAATTAGGGAAGGAGGAAATGGTGGCTTTTAGCTAGACCTCCACTGACTATATCAAGCTAAAATTACCTGTGCCCTTCTGCTTAAGTGCCACTGCTTGAGAAGCAGCTTCATTATGTGTGTTTAACATGTAAGCTTAAAAGCATTCAGCTAAACCCAATCCTTCTGCTGTCCCCTGGTCACCAACTAGCAACAGAGCTCCACATTGACACCAATCTGGCAACCTGTAGATTTTGCCCTCTGTTACATTTTGCTTCTATAAGCACAGCTATTATGGGAACTGCTTACTTGACCATATTGTATGTGGTAAACTCCATCTGACAATAATTCGTTCTTCCAGCTTGCAACATTAATTACTTATGCATACTATACACGCTGCACTCCAAGTACATGCACATAAAGAAAACAGAAAGATTTTACGCACAGTTGAGTTTTGTGCCTTTTTTTTTTTTCTATTATTTGCATCTAATGTGAGGACAAGAAGAGATTTTTAGGTTACCTATAACTTGAAAACCAACACCAGAAACACTCAGAAATGTAGCACATTAACAAACACTGGCTGTCTCTGTAGGTTATTATAGATAATACAAAGTATAGCTCAGTATGTCTGCGCTACCCAATAAGTAGCAGAAGCAGACCTTCACTTGATCATGGATTCATGGTTGGATGCATGTGTACAAACACACACATTATGTACATACATGCAACCCCCCAAAAATAAAAGCAGGACCAAAAAAAAGCTGGCCAAGATATACACATACTTTTGGTGATTAACACTATCTGTAACACTGCAAACATAACACTGGAAGAGATCCTAGCACTCGGGAATTCCCAGCCGCTACCAGCACCATATCGTACATCTCTCATAGCCATGGATCAGCACTTGTCTATAAAGCAGTTGTGGCTTACAGCTCTGTTGTTGCTGGGAAGCTAGTGTCTCCTATGATCACACTGGGCGTCCTAATACCTGTGATGAGATCCTACACAGCAATAGACATGACAGTCCGGCAGCACCTTGTGTCATGTCAGCGGGGCTTTCCTATTGCTGCTGGAAGAACCTTTTCTAGGGTCATATTTGTCATTTCTATTACTGCCTCATATACTGATGGTTCACAGTCATCCACAAACAAACCAAAGCATGCAATTTTTTCTATTTTTTTACTGTAGTCAGTTTTTTTCCTCAAGAGAATCTGATTTTCTTCATTTTACATAGAGCTCTGTATAGGTAACAGAGAGACACATCCACAGAACAGTTCCTCTTAACCTAAATTAAGAATCTAGACGAGGCAGGCCATACCTCCATTTCAAGGTATCTTCCTGTTTTCACTAGCTGCAGAAGGAGCCCTGATGATCAGCTTGAGGAAGCAGCCTGATTTTTGATGGTTAACGGTGAAGTGCATTCCAAATGTATGTTCGTTTTTGTAGGGAATTGCACCCCATTGCCATTGCTCATTACCTTCACTGTGTTCCACCTCACCAGCCCTAATGCTCTGACCCTGTTAATGACAGTGCCTCTTGACTGTTTCATCAGAACATTTCTTTAGCATACTCCAGCTTAAATGACAATAAATCATTATAGTGAACACTAAACAAGTTTAGTCTTGAATCACCAGTAATCTGTCTATCCCAATAGTAATCTATTGGCACCTCTCCTTCAGACACTTCCTCATGCTTTTTACTGCTCTTTTACTAATCCCCATCTTTTCCATCTTAATTAATAACTTCCCATGTGGCATCACATCAAATACTTGACTAAAATCCATACAGATTAGATCTACCACATTCGCCTTGCTTAGAAAATCAGTTATCTACGCAAAGAAATAGTTCAGGAAACTCAGCAAAATCAGCATTGTGGTTGTATCCTGTTTATCTTCTCTTTTGCGCCTTCTTTTTTTTTTTCTGGTCCATCATATTTTCTTTCACCACATTTCTGAAAGTCTCAAATGGTCTTAAAATTAGATCATTTTCAAATGTTTTTTTTTTTTTAAATAAAATATTTAATCAACTATTTTTAAACCATGCAAGAACAACTTTTGGCTCAAAAATGTAATTCAAATCCTTGCTATCAATCTGGTACTTGTTCCTTTGGAATCATGGGATGGAAATGATCTGGTTTCCCTACCTTGAAAATTATGAGCTCTCTTAGATTTGCTTTCACCTTTATTGTGATAATTTTCATTTTCATCCTCTCATTCCAACTAATTATTCTAGGTTTGCTCCATTCTTCCTCTTAAAAGTCTTGGAAAAACCTTCATTTAGATTCTTTTTCATTTAGGTTCTTGTCTCATTCCCTGTTTATTTACGTAGCTGAAGAAATGTTTCCTTTTTGTTTTAATTTTCTTCTGACATCTATTTCAGAGTTATTTTCAGCAAATCTCACTTTATTCTTAACACACAGGTAGTGGGTTTGTTCATCAGTTGCTTTCCTTACTTTCTGTTGCTTTACCAGTCTAGTGAAATAATGCCATTGCACAGACTATATTAACCAACAGGGTAGACATGGTTAAATACAAATGTTTTGTAGGTAGGTACAGAGTGAACGTATTTGCAATGAAATTCACAGGCCAACAGAAATTAAAGACCTTATTATAACAGAAGCAATGTTTTTATCTGATTAGAGTCACAAAACCCCTTGCATCAGCCCTGCCTATGCCAGAATGCCAAGCAAAATGCTTTGGCTTGCAGCAATAAAAATATTGTATGTTTCTACTCTTCCAAAGGAATTAAAACTTTCTATCACTAAGAATAAAACAGAAGCAGAATTGTATAAAATAGTGCCTAATTTTTCAAACTGTTGCCTTCTGTTTATTTATTTTTTTTTAATTGTGTTTCTAATGCCTGATTTTGAGCAAGAGCCTTATACTGCAAACCAGAGCAGAGCTGAGCCAATCTGCAACCAGCCACAGTGTCAAACTAGCTCTGAATTGGAAACCTTTGTGGCTATTTATGATGCTAAGGATTCTGATTACATTTACACTTTCTAATTTCCTTTGATCACATCTTAGTTCCTTAAAGATTGCATTTTCCTCTTCAGCTATGGAAAAATCGTTTGGAGAATTTGTGCACAATCAAGTTTTGAATTAGCACAAATAGGAGAGATATGAGAAATTCCAGTATCATTATACAGAGGTAAAATGGAATGTTTGTGTCCATCCACCAACTGCAGTCAAAAGACCATACACAGCAGTGGGGGAACCAACTAATCCAGCTAATTATAACGAAGCTTTACTGCAGAGTATATTCATACATAGAACATTTGCAGCTAAGAGAGAAAAGACTTTCAAAACACATCTTAGCATAAAATTGGAGTGTCCTCCATGGACACTGCATGTCAGTTGGAAAAAGACCTTCCAGATGACACACACTGTAGAGAGACAGTTCTATTGAGGGGACAATACAGTAACTTCTTAATTTCATGAGCCATCACCAACTGTTTGTTACCCTTCAATCACCATTTTCCTGGGTTGATATGATGCCTCAGAGGATGCCTGTCTCAGATCCAATCTGATGTTCTGGTCCTCTGCATTTCTAGTAGCACTGTCAGAACTGCCCCATTGGAGAGCAAGGACTGCAAACCTCTGCTAAGAAAGCATTTTTAGGGCTAAATCCTCATTTATTTTTGAGGAGCAGGCTGGTCAGCCCTCACTTTCGCTTCCCTTTCTGACATACACTCTACGCTGGCATTCTCTGCCCTTTATGTTTCGCTTAGTTACTTGAATTTTAACTTTTAGGTTTTCATTTCAGCTTTTCCACCCAACTTTACCCGAGTTTCCTACTGTAAACAACTGTTTTGCCTGCTAGATGGCACTGGACATCCACTAGCGCTAGGACTGAAGGCAGGTGGCACTGAAGAGCTGTAAGGGCACACGGCCACCCTTCGGTCGTTATTTACTTTCTGCAATGGCATTTTCTTTGCTCAGATTACTTCATTCCTCACCCACAGCACTGCCTTGTCACTATAACAATTCTACCCGTGTCCTCTTCCTGTTTTATGATGAGCATAAACTTCCTATTAACACTGATATGGAGGATTTGAGCTGTTTCTGAATCCATCAGTAGGTTGAAAACAATTAAAACCAAACAGAAGCCCTGAAATTCCTCTGGGTTTCAGCCATTGACTTGATTTGAGTCCAAGTATTTTGCAAACAATCTGATTTGGGAGGATACAATTAATTAAACTTTTCTGCTTGAAAGCAGCATTACAGAGCTATTTGTGAATAGATATTAAGGGCTAATATACTACTGTTATAAAATCTGCTTGTTCTTGCATTCTGGTCTGAATTCTTTGTAGATTGTTAGAACAAACATCCTTGGATGTGCTGTGTACAATACATTCAACACACCAAAGAGGAAGCTGATGCTTTTATTTGTGTCTGCAGAGCACCCAGCACAGCCCACTGTTGCTCTCCTGACTGTAAGCTTCTCTAACTAAAGGCTAAAAACCCCATAATCAAACCAAACTACAAAACAAAGTTAATCACAAATATGTGGCCAGAAACACAAGAGTCTCTTTCTTCAAAGTATCGACTAGCCCTCATGAAGATACCCCTTCTGACACAGCATCTGTAACCAGAGTGCCACCATCACCATTCTAGTCCAGTCTGTCACCTGAGAATGCTGTTCTCTGCACCTACATAATGAGTCTGCTTTTCATGTACACAGGCAGATGTTTCAGCCAGTGCCAGATGTGCCCACAGTGGGTGTGATTTCTTGGAACCTGAGGGTGTACCCTCTGTTTGGATGGCAAGTTCCATGGCTGTGGTTGCTTGGAGACATTACTGGTATCATGGTATCTGCCTTGCATGCCTGTAGATGTTTTCCAGGTAGGCGTGGTCATACTTCTACCTGGCTCATCAGATTCTCCACAGATGTCCATGGATCTAGTGACAGCGCCAGGTCTGGCTTTCTCATTAATTCTTTTTCAACCTTATAATTATCATGCATATATGAAGCTGAATGCAGAGCTGCATCCTACCATATCATTTCTAGGTGCCAGACACCTAATTTCTATCTTTTTTTTGTCTCCTCTCCACTAAGAATGTGTCTCCCTCTCCATTTCCTTAGGGATGCTCAAAACTGATCATCCCCAAACCTAGAGAAGATTCAAGTAGAAGCAGAGCTTTTCACAGATTAAATCTTGTGTGGCATTTTAGGATGTCTCTCCCCTTCCTTCCAACCTTTTTCATTTCCCTCACTTGGAAAAGTTATCACCTGCCTAGCAGAGTTGGCAGGCACACTGAAATGCTTGTGCCTTGAGCCATTCCTGTGCAATGCCTGGCACCTCTGCTCAACTGTCTGCAGAAAGTGGGTTTGAAGTAAGATGCTGGTCTGTGAAGCGGCAGGGGCACGCAGACTGTTCTGCTGACTCCTGCTGGGGTGGTGAGCTTCAGCGGAAGGAAGGAAGATTGAGGGCAGATGGTGGCATTGTTGAGGTCTTGAGATGCCACACAGTGATTCACAAAAGTGGCTATTTCTAAACCCAAGTGTCTAAACCCGCTTGAAATAACTCTATGATGCATTTTCTCCCTGTTTAGATAACACAGCACAAGGACTTCTGTGTATTTGCCTACCAATTCCTCCAGCACAGCGTGAAGCAAATGGCTACCTACACCTTCCTGGCTACTTGCAAGGCCACTTAGCTTTAAAATACAACCAAGAGCTGCACCACCAACCTTAAATTAACTTTCCTGGTGGGGGAAGAGTCTTTAATTGATCCTTATCTACTTCACTGGATCTTGTGCTGACAGTTCGGTTTGCTGTTCTCACTGTTAAAGTGTTCTGTTCTTTATTGGGTGCACTGTGAACAAACCCACCAGTCCAGACCTTTCTGATGCGGCTGTTGTGATTTGCCTTATCTTTATTTGCTCCTCAAGCCACTTTGGTAGGGCTGAAAAAAACATCTCATGCAAAAAAAACTTTGAACTCTGGATGAGCAACTAGAAAATACCTTTATTATCAGGGAAGGAGAGCTTAGGCTGCAGCTGGGATCCAGCTGAAGTGCAGGGAAAACTGCAGGGATCTGCACAGGAAGTGGCTGAGAGTCGCTGGTGTGGAGGCTATTAGGGAATTCTTAGAGATGTGTTAAATGGTAGGTTCAGCTTTGCTAATGAATCACCTTGCTCAGGCTACAGAGAGTTTTGGTTATATGTGGCTTTGAGGGCACGGAAGAAAAGAAAACGTCATGTCGCACATGCAGCTAATACAGTGATTCCTACAAGGGATAGAGAAAGACCTGAGCACAATGACAATAAAAATGTTTATACGCATCACTCCTGTTACTACACACTAATTACCTACTGAGGGAAAAAGTGCTACAAAGGTGTAATTCAGATTTCTGCACAGTTGTACTTTGTGGCAATGGTCAGGAAAATTGAGATGATATCAGCTCACGTTTTACAAAATAATAGTGTAAGCTTGTGGGCTGTGCACATCAAAATAGCCCCTGCTTGCTCAGTGTGATTACTGATGTGCTTAGAGTTAAGCACACATGAAAGTCTTTGCAGGACCAGGGATGCAAAGCACAAATAACTTTTCCCCTCGATATATTTCCAATAGGTAAACAACTAAAAAAGGAATAAAAGAAAAAAGCACAAACTAAAACTTTAGAATTCTACAGATTCTGAGGGTGCAAAGGCCATGTCTTCATCTGTGCCTTGGGTGGTGCAAAACACACTGTCAGCTCTTAACAAACAGACACGAGCGATAAAAAGCTAATATGCAAATTGCCCGATACACGAGGATGTTTTCTTAGTTTGTGTGTAAACCTCATTTCGGATTCCAATACATGTCTAATCTGTATCACTTCTCTTAACGCACACTCGAGACATCAGTGAAGGGAAAAATAACCTTAACAAATGCCTTTTTCAGTGGTCGGAACCCGGCGGGAGCAGCAGCACTCGGGTGCCGGGGGTAGGGTTGGGGGTCGGGGTGCGGATGGTGGGGAGGGATGGGGGAAGCCCTGGTCCCTCGGTGGGAACGACCCAGCTCCGCGTCCCTCTCCCAGCCCCGCCGCGGCAGCATTTATTGCAAAAGCAGGAAATTGCTTATTACTAAACTAGCTGGCCAGGGAGCGGGAGCCGATGCTGTTCCACCCTGGCACAGCACTTGCTTAGCTGCTGCTTCCCCTTGTTCCGCTCTTTCTCCTTCTTCTTCTTCCCCCTCTTTCTCTCCTCTCTGCCTCTCTCTCCTCTTCTTTTTTTCATTTTGGCTTCTATTCAAATGTGGGTCAGGGGTGAGCGGCTCCCAACGTCACAAGCTTGCAAGATGGCGCTGGGAGGAAGGCTGTGAGATGAGGAACAGGCTGGTATAAACCGAGAGGACAGGAGAGGGAGAGGAGGAGGAGAGGGGAAGGGGAAGAAAAGCTGCTGCTCCAGATGCAATAAGAAGGTAACGCGGAGCGGGGCGCGGGTCCCGCTCGACCGGCCGGGCGCTGCCGGGCTCCACGGTGCAACCCAGCCCCGCTCCCCGCTCTTTATTCGCAGCCCCGGTCATCTGCCCATCTGCCCGGGGCCGCTCGGGAGAGTCGCCGGGGTGGCGGCGGTGTCCCCTTGTTCCCTGCCCTGCAGCAGCCGTACCCGGCACCAGCGGTAGCTCCACTGAAAAGAACAGGGGGATCATTTTCTTGTCCCCCTTTACCCCTCTCCCCGTGCCCCAGGCCCCCTCCCCTCGCTCTGCCGGCGCGCTGCCCAGTTGCTTTCGGGGCTGGGGCTTGCATACGGTGTACCGGCTACCGTGCCTGCCTGGGGATCGCTAATGCTGGTTATTTGGCTGAAGCGGCTGAAAACTTTCCCCCTCCTTCCCTGCCATTTGTGTGTGTGTGTGTGTGTGTGTGTGTGCGCGGTGCCCCTTCCCCGGTGGCGCTGGGGTCGGGCGGGGGCCGCAGCTGCTGCCCGCGGGGCCGGCGGGCGCGGAGGGGACCGGCGGGGCGGGCAGGCAGCCCCGGAGCGGCAGCAGTCTGCTCCCCATCCCCGCTCGCCCCTGCCAGTGAGCTGTATTTTGGTTTAATTGATATTACCCCCCGAAAGGAGAGAGCGGAGCCTCGGGGTGCCGGGGGGGCGTGTTTGTGCTGGGGATCCGGCCGCATTGTGGCGGAGAGGGCAGGGAAGGGGCTCCCGGGACTCGCATCGCCTCCATCCCCCCCGCAGTCCATCCGCGGGGCCGCTGGGAGACGAGCCAGGCCCGGCATCCCCCAACCCCAGCGCCAGCCCCACCAAGCACCCCCTGCCCCACCAGGACCACGGTGAACTTTTGCCCCGGCTCCCCGCTTCACCGCCGCCCCCCGTGGTCGTTCGCAATCGCGGAGGGAAGGACCCGCCGGCCCCGCTCGCTCTGCCCGTCGCTGCGGGTCTCTGGCTTTTGTTACGGCACCGCTCGGACGCAGTGGACGCAGCCGGGATCGCGCACCCTCCCGCGGCCGGGGTCTCCCGGGACCCTGCCCGCCGGCTTTGTGCCCGGGGGCAAGGCGCGCTCCCTGGCCCCGCCAGCCGGGAGCAGAGCTGTGCCCCCCACTTTAAGATAAAACCGATCCAATTGTCCGTTCAGGCCGGCACTATCGCTGTACGATAGTGCGAGGCGCGGTACGCTGTAATTCCGGGAGCCGGGAGGCTGATCGCTGCCCGCGGCTGCCCGGTCCCGGGGGAACGGCACCGCGGAGCCGGGCTGGGCTCCACATCCCCAGGCGCGCCGGTGCCGGTGCCAGCTCGGCGGCGGGGGCAGCCGCGCTTTTTGTTTTGTTTTGGGTTTTTTCTGGTTGCATTTAAAACCAAAGCAAAGCCTGCGGGGGGGGGCAGGCTGTGTGCGCGGTACGCGGAGGAACCCGCAGTGCCCGCAGCGCCCAGCCTGCTCCCCGCCTGCTCCCGGCCCCTTTTGTATGGGACGGAGAAGTCAATTATTGACTCCGCTTGGCCCGGTCCCAGGAGGCTGCTCTCGGGGCACCCCCCGCGCCCCTGTTATCGCGGGCGCCAGCCGCGCTGTAGCCGGGGAGCGCGTACGGACACGCGCGGGGAATCGGTGATTGGGAACTTTCTGCTTGGAAAGTTGGGCAGACCCGGCGCTTGTTGAGGCGCGTAACTTCGCGTTCAGCATCCGCGAGTGGGGCGGGCGCAGCCTTTACACCGGATTACTGCATTATATATAAGCGCGAGTGCTCGAGCAGAGGGTTCCTCAAGTCACCCTGGATGTCACTGAGCCGTTAGAGAGCAGCCAGAAACAAGAAGAGCATCAACACTGCATTCTGCTAATAAAATGAATGCCCTTTGGCCAAAACTGGTTTAAATTTGTTGCGGAATGCTGTTTATATTTGAATGGCTCCCATGTTTTTCCACAAATTAAAGGGAAAAACAATATGCAATAGTCACTTTCATTGGAAAATGTCAGAACTATGAGCAGATGTTTGCTGTGCTTGATAAATACACTGTATAAACAACTAGTATTTCAAGATGACTTACTACTATTTTGTATGACTCAGAACTATTGTATATACTACAGTGGCTCTGGAGAGAAAGCTGTGAATGAGTCCTTAGGATTTCACAGCAAATACATGGGGAAAATGACATATGGAAAGAAAATTGACTTATTTCCACAACTGCAAGTGGCCTCCTTTTGCGCCTTTTCATTAGCAATCTAATCCTAAAAGCATTAGGAGCAATTACTTGCAGTGGTGCCTGACATTCTAGGTCTAATTATTGAAATCAGTTTAACTTTTGATGGTTGACCCATTAGGTCAAATCAGTGTGCCCTTTGTTATATTTATTTAAAAAAAAAAAGAGAAGGGGGGGGATGTATCTTCAAACTTACCACCTGCTACTGACATATCATTTTAGCTCCGGAGGAGATCAGCAGTAAGAAAAAGCAACCTCTTACATTTGTTACTTTCCATTCTAACACGGGTAAGGGAACCCTGTGGAAGTGCCTTGTTCTTCTGCGTCCAAAATCCATTGCTTAATCATGACAGGCTTGCATGGCCGCAGGGGTGTGAGCAGGAAGAATGGGAGAACCCAAGGATATGGGAGGTTTTTTCGTATCCTGCTTCCCTAATCTATGGGAAATGCAGATGAGATGCACATAGGTAAAAAGGATGGGTTTTCAGTGTTTGGGGAAAAAGCTTCTTCCAAGGATCCGGGAGAGCTCTAAATCTTTAATACATGAAGAAATAGCTCACGTTAGTATTCACATACGTTGCTGGGCAGAATGACTTATGGATGTGTAGATAGTAATAAGTATTGCAAGATGCTTGAAGCACTTGGTATCATGTGAAAGGCTGTAGTGTCTGCTGAATTGCTTGGCAGAAGCCAATGTGTGACAAGGAGTGGGGGGAGAGAGGAGAGGAAGAGAAGGTGAGAGGCCTCATTTCAGGAGGGTACCCGTTCAATTTATTTTGATTAGTCATTTAAAACAACTAGAACGCAACCTAATGCTAATCACTTTGGCTGTGTAATGGATTGAAACCCTCTAAACCAGCCACCACAGCCCAAAATCGGTGGTCACAGCGTGAAATTTGAAGTTGTGAACAGCAGGACTTGCAATGAGAGTTCTCATTTTCTAGCATTTTTACAGCCCATAGTAATTAAGAACTGTCAAACATAAACTGTGTTATGCATTGCTTTGACCTTGTGTAGAAAACAGTGTGTGGCTATTCTCTGAACTCCTGCTGCCTTCTTTGGTGATAGATGTAGGGAAATAGGATAATGTTTGAAAACTGAGGTGCATTTGCCTTCATAGCAGAACTCCTGTTTGTGCTGACTGTAGCATTTAACCCTCTCATCCGGTCTGATGAACATATTGTAGCCTGATAGGTAGAGGGTTTGGTGTGATGAGGATGCCATGTTTTCTCTGCTGAAAACCAAGTTTACCATCCCTTAACCAAACCTGGCTGAGAAAATGTTTGAACAAAACTGCAGTTTCTGACAACATTCAGGGAAGAATGCTGCCACAAAGCTTCATTGCCGTGCAGCAGCAAATGTGGGGTGGGAGAAAGCAGAATCACATTTGTGCCATAGCTATTATACTGGCTGCATTGTGACAGGCGAGGCTCAATGGGAAGGGGGAGATGCCCACCCTGCTGGGCTTGGAGAAAAATTAACAGGGCTCAGCTGTGGGATTGCCACAACAGAGCATCATCCCAACCATAAGCAGGAGAACATCTTTTAGGAAATAAAGATGACTTCTCCTTTGGTTTGCTGTGGATTGCTCCCATAATTAAACCACTAGGGTTGCTTCAATTGGTTTTTATCTTGCTGTAGTATTGGGAACAAGGGCAGTGCATTGCAGTCGAGATTTCACTCTGCTGAGCAGTAGCTCATTGGCAAAGCAACTATGCTGGTTTGTTTAGGTCTTTTTTAATCAGTGGTGACAGTGTGCTTACTGCTCTCAAAAACAGCGGAAAAAATGTAAAAAAAAGAAAAAGTGTTGCAGAGAGTTGTATTTTCTTGTTCAGTTACGTCTCCAGGTTTCAACAGGATGCCAATTTTAAGCTGGGTTTCTTTCCTTGAAGTGTACACGTATTACAAGCTAGCTGTCCAAACTTGTGAGTTACTCATGCTTCTTGTTTGCAATTCCTGGAAAGAAAATTCACCCTCCAGTGCTGGCTCCCACAAAACAAGGAAGAACTGAAACAGCGAGGTCAATCCTGAATTTTAAGCTGATAGAGAATGGGTTGTTACAATAGCTGTAAGGAGGAGACTACAACACTGCAATAGCTGTACCTGCTGTAAGTGACAGGTGGGAGAAATTCTGTTCTTTTTCATCTGTGTTTGGATGACGGCCCAGTGCTGGCCACAAACTGCAATCCAGGATTAATCCTCACATACTGTTTTCTTTCTATAGATCAGCTTTCCCATTTTGTTAATAAGCACAGCCTAGCATGTACTTCAAGTCAGCTGTTCTGGAGTGGAAGCAACAGGGTTTTTGCATTATTGAAATGACGGCTCTTGTGCTTTCCTAGGGCCGGTATTGTTTGACCAGGGCAGGGCGGAGGGTGATCCTTGTAATCACAAATACTAAACAGGGATTCCAGTTACTGATTTTACTTAATGAAAAGGGGAGGGGAATGTTGTTTATCAGGGATTACATACGTACTATGTAACATTTTCAGATGTGCACACTGTGGATTTGAAGGGGCTAAAGAGTGATCTTTTAAACCAAAAACTTCAAACAGCGGTTTGGAACTAGACCTATTATGGGAAAATTCCTTCAGCAGTGACTCTCTTGCTGATGTGGAAATGACAAACTGCTGCGATCTGCTGCGGAAAGTGCAGAAAACACATGCACTGACAGCTAAGCTGGGAGAGGAAGGGTCCTAGTCTTCAGCTGGCAATAAGAAGAGCTTAGAGAAGTGCAGGGAGCTTCTTGCTCAACACTGTCATCAGGGGCTGTTCTCCCAATAAAGACAGCCCTGGAAACAGGGTATACTTCTTGCTTCTGTTGCCGAATGTTCCGAGAGATCTGTGCAGGTACTAGGAACAACTCCCTCTTGTTCTTCCAGCTTTAGATACTGGATGGAAAAACTTGCCAATGTTTTCCTCACCCAGGTTCTGGATGAAAGGTAGAAAGCGTTTCATGTCAGTATGCTGGCCTGAGGCACTTGCTGTCCTTCAGTCTCTTGGGTGAAGGAAGAGGAGGTAGCTTTCAATAATATATCAGTTTGCCCTATCCACTCCTTTCCCCCTCCAGACTGAACACCGTGCAAGATAAAATTGCCTTCAACTCAGTCTTCTGCCGTGAGTTTTAAGAGATACACAACAGGCTGACTGGGGAAGAGGCCTCATATGGTAAACAACCTCACTCTGCTCTTCATGCTGGGCTAGTCCCATTCATTCCTAGCCTGGTTTAAGATGACAGGGGTGTACAGCAGATTCCTTCCTCTAAATGTGTGCTCATTTCCCGTTGTATAAAGAACCATTCAGTATGTGGATTCAGTTTTCCAGGAGTCACATAAAGACACTGCCATGTAGGACTCTACTTACTGCATTCCATCTGCTGTCAAGATGCCACTAGCCAGTTTGACAGTTTGGAAATCTTTTCTCTTGCCCGATAAAGAACAGGATGGAGTAATTTGCATTGCCAATTTTAACTGAGAATTGAAATCAGCCAACAAGAAACCTTACTTTAAAGCCTGCTTGTTTGTCTGTGTGGTTGTTTGTTACTCTCCAGTGGAAAGACTGGATCTCACTGGTTTTTACCTATTAAAACATGTATGGATGTGCAACTAAAAATAACTTTGAAGTAAATCTGGTATTATTTTCTGGTGAGCAGGAGGACAGGATTTAGTGTATTCAAGCTATGATTTAACATGCAAATCAGAAACAAAATTATTATACTACGTTATTGTTTCTGAGAAATGAATCAAACAGCTTCTTATATAGCATTAAATTCAATGAAATGCTAAATCTGAGTACATTGAAGTGTTAAATAAAAATATTTGGAAAATACTTTCTTCTCAAAATACTTCCTGACAACCTTCCCAGGTCTCTTCCTATGTGACTTACTCTATAATTCTTATTCAGCTCCATTTTAAATGCAAAGCAAAGGAAATGTTCATTAAACAAAAGGGAGCTGATTATTTTCTAGCTATGCTCCTCTTCTATGAGTCTAGAGCTAGCACATGTTAGTCTCTTAACACCTAGTTTTGATTTGGAGGGAAGGAAGCTTTCTTGCCCTTCTGCCCTTCCTCAAATATCAATTGCTGTATGCAGTCTGAAAGAAATAGTTTTTGAACTAGAACTGAAAAAACATCTTCTCTGTCCCTTTACAAAAGGCTCCTGATGCAAAAGTAAGATAACTGCCCAGGACTGGATGAAACAGTGAAGTAGTGGCTTTCTCTGTTTAGGGGTTGACTTGCCCCAAAACTTCACTACCAAAAAAATATTGAAGTCTGACTTATTTTTAATAAACAAGACCTATTTACAAGCAGCTTTGCTATTATGCCAGGGTACAGTGAGACTTGAATTTATGCTGCTTTTATTTAATGTTGTTTACCCTGGAAGGATGAGGTGCTTTGTTATTCCTGGTTTCTGTTTACCCTCACGAAGTATTCAGAATGATGCTCATGTGGGACTTTTTGCATCAAACTTCTCAAGTCCTTGAAAAAGGCTCTGTTAGTTTTCCAGGCAGTTTAAATGCTCTTTGATAATGTGATATTAGTGATGTGATTATGTTCTGTCCTCAAAGAAAAATGTGGATGTCCTAGGCATGAAAAGTATCTACTGAAGTTGTAGATGGCAGAGAATCCACTAAAAATAAAGGTCTGTGCACATCTGTGAGGTGTATATAGCCAGAAATGTAGTACCAAAATGCTCAACAAAAGGAATTTTGGCATGAGAGTGAGAGTTGTCGTGTAATTCTTCAGGTGTCAGCAGACTGACGTTTGGCTGAGCATGTTTTAAAAGCAATGTAACTTTGGACTCAAAAAGTTCTACCCAGAAAACTTGGTTATAGGTAGTTACTGTTATGAATTGGTGCAGTGGTTGAAGGTATACACACATCTAATACTTCTGGGTGAGTATGTAGTCTAGGGAATTCTGGGTTCAGGTTGTATCACTGATTTAATTTTCCATGCTCTGGTCGTGAAGGAAGTTAAGCAACTTAAGTTTTCTTCATCTTTAGAGCATAGAGAATACAATGTGCTTGGTTTATCTTGTATATTTATATTATAAATGCTTATATTTGAAAGTTTGCACAATGGGACCCTGACCTCAGCAAGGGCCTGTAAATGCTGTCATAATACACAGAATTCTAATACAGCTTCAAAATGGTAAAGCTGCCAAAGGACTAAGGCTTCAGTATTATGCAAAACCTACAGGGGAGGAGGAAGAAGAGAGAAGATTGCTCTCCGGTCCTTCAGAAATGCTACATTTCTTAGTCTCCACTGTACTTTATCAAACCAGGCTTTCAGAATTGTGATGAAAATTGCAACATGCCAACTATAAAAACTATTCACTGTTTGTGACAGCATTGAAAATATTAATGAGACTTTATCCCCCTGCAGTGAACACTGGGGTTTTTTGGAGGTCTGTTTTGCTCTGCCAGTTTCTTCCTGGGAATAAATAAATGCCTTAAAATAACCCCTTTCAGGATGTGCAGAGCAGCAGCTTGTATTTTTTGTCTTTCCTCCCTGGGCTGCATGGTGCAGTGCCAGCGTCCTGCGTGATGAAACAGTCTTGGAAATTCTTGGAAAAGCACTTCCGTTTGCTCTAGGTAAAAACTGTGCTGGCAGCAAAACTGACTCTGCTGTTTACAAGCTGGCAGCATTCTTAAGTGAACTCCAAGAAAAGTGGCTTAATGTATGCGGTTCTGCATATCCATCCAAGATGCAGAGGTGTTTGAGACTGTTGGCCTGGTATTATGGGTGGTGCCTCTGGAAAAGGAATGTGTTGAGTATTTCCCCAGGTGTGGACCTCTTTTTAGTAGCTGTAGTCAGTTGGTTTATCCCAGTTTGCTGGGTCTCCCGGTTTCTCGTTGATCCTTGTAAGTGATGGGTTTAATTACTCTAGTGATACTCCGTAGCTCCTGAGTAAGGGAAAATCGGACCTGAGCACAGAGAGAGGATTGTAAGCCATTACCTTCATTCTGACAATCTACTTTGGTGGCTAAAACAAAGAGTTGAATATGAGAATTTGTTTGCCACTGATTTGTTGCTTGATTCTGCCTGTGTAAGGACATGGTATTTTGCAGATGGGCTGAATTTCCATTAGCATTTAATGAACAGTAAATAACAGTAGTAGCTGCTATTGTCTAATATTTCACCCTGTTAATGGTGCAAGAGGGTTTCAAGCTGAATGCTGTACTAATAATTCAGTATCCTGTAAGTGGAACCAACTGCAGAGAAAAACTAGTATGTTTGACAGTGCTGTAGTACTGGAAATAATGCTGTTACTTAAAAGCTGCATGAAGGTGTAACTAACAATAGAGGACAGTCATGAAAGGAAAATATATTTCAAGGGTCCTGCTGGAACAGTGAATGCTGGAGTATGTATTAAAATATTTGCTTATCCAGCGAAGAGATCCTTTCCACCCAAGGATCTCATAATGCCTTCATAATTACTAATCAGTCATTTACAGCTGTGTCTCTGCCATCTTCATATAACCTTTTTTGAGATGTTTATATGAGTTTCTGAAAGCTGCAGAAGGGTTCTTCCATACAGAACAGAAGCCATGGCCATAGCCAGACAAACCAGCTTCCACTCCAGTACACACAAATGACTGATTAAGCATCCCAGTTTCTCTCTTGCACTTGTAACAAATAAACAAAATCTCCCTCTCCCCTCCAAATGTTTCATATGAAAGGAGACCTGGGTTACCTGACACTAGCCGTAGTGTTTCAAAAGACTTATCACTAGTTTTCTACCTAATACCCAGAGAATCTAATACCATATGCCAGAGGCTTGGGATGTTCCCCATCCATGAACTGGTTGGACAAGAAAAGGGGAAAGGACTCCAGGTGAGTCCAAGCAAGTTTCCATGTGAATCTGCTCTGCCATTATTCAGAGTATTTGCCTATTTGTGCTTGCTTCCTCTGTGGTTGCACATGGACCATGCTACCTCTGTGTCTGTCTGTAACAGCTAGGGCTGTACCCTCACCAAAACCTAAAAATCCAAACCCACCAACCAAACCCAAAGCACTCCCCCTAAGCCTTCTTGGAGCAAAAGCAAAGCATGTCCCCTTTTGAGGTGGAAGGGAAGCTCTTCATTACAATGGTTTTCACCATCATTGATGGCTAGTGGGAGGGTATCTGACAGTGTGAGCTCTGTGGATTGACTGGCTGGGATCGTGTTTTTGTAAGTGAGAAGGTAGCAGCTGTGCTTTGTGGCATGCAGGATGCAGTGTTTCAGGGCAACTTGCAGCCTTTTTTTCCGTAAGAACTGCTCCATGTTGTGCATGCTGCTGTCCCACTCCTCCCTCCTTTGTGGCCAGGGAGGGGAAGGGGTTGGGTGCCCACCAGCAATGCTTGACTGGCACAGGGAAAGCAAGCCTGCCTCTGCTAAACTTACACATCACTGGAGATGAATCAGTTAAGTTTGTTGTTTTGCTTTTGTTTTCAGTTCCCAGTTTTTCAGACCTTTGGGGAAGAAAGGATGTCAGCATCCCAAGTGAAGTCAGTGTATGCCAGGGTGTGGGATTTCCATAATTCAGTGCCCGTCTTACTACTTTTTAACAAAATGTTTGAAATTAAAGAAGTAGAGAGGTGGTTTTGCAATAAAATAAAAGAATGAATGGTACAAACTGGTTGCTGGTCAGATCAGAGTCTTCAGGAGAAACTGTCTCTAATAGATGTCATTGTGAGGGTAACGCTGCACTTGGCACCACAAATTAGACTTAATGCCATAAATGGAGATAAAGCACATTGCAGCTGACAACGTACTCCCAGACCATGTCCCTGGGTAAAAAGCTTGCAATGCAAGGCACAAATAGGTGCAGCAGAGATAACTGACTAGGGGGGTCAGATTCTGCAAGTGCTTACTCAGGCACTTTGCTTGAACTCAGTCTGGAGTAAGAGCTTGCACAATCCAGCCAGAGGAGCGGGGCTGGAGCTTTATAGCTGTTGGGTAAAACAGAACTGCTTGGGGGTTTTATTTATTTTTAAAGTGCCTGGTGAGGCTGGCTCTAAGTAAAAGCCCGCTTCCGACCCTGACTTGCCTGCCTGTTTATTTGCTGCTATCACCTGTAACCCAGAATTGCAGAACTCCTGTGGATACACTAGTGATGCCTCTGCTAAGTTTCCCTAGCAAAACTTCAGCTGGATTTTAAAAGCACATGCTTCTTTCAAACCCCTTAGCTATGGAGTTCAGGCTCAGCCTAGTTGGGGGGAGAACATTTTGGACTAGGTCAGAGGGCCACATCGAATGCTCTGGGTCCGGTTTCCCAGGCTGATCTGTAGCCTGAGCTCTTTGAAGGGAGTGGAGCACCTGCAGATCCCCTTCTGGGGATTCCCTTAAAATGTGGGGAAGCCTCCAACAGGTGTGTGGAGCTGGCATGGCCTTGGCCCAAGGTGGGGAGAGGTGTGGTTGGGACACGTCTGAACCTGCACTTGGGCTGGAGCAGGGAATCAAAGAGGCTGTAAGTGGTAGCTGTTCTCAGCTCCTGTGTGTCCCTGAACGGAGGGAAGGGATGCTAACCTCCACCAGGCCCACTTCAGTAAGATATTACCGTTAGGAAGTAGGCAGCGGGCAGGGGAGTTGCAGCTGCTTGTCAGCCTGCTCTGAGAGGCAGTGAATCGGCTGCCAGGGCAGATGCTGACTAATTGTATCAGGAAAGACGTGGGAGGCAATAGAGCTGATTCAGGTCCCTGGTTTGAAAATCCTGAGCCCGGCTGGGTGAATGCCTGATGAATGTATTTTCTCCTCAGATTCATTTGCTTTGAGGTCATGGTTCAGAAGCTCAAGAGCAAACAGGCAAGACATTCTGAGTCTCACTGGATGTGTGTCATACTCATTGCCTAGGTGCTCTCCGTTTAAAAGGCTTTGACAAAGTGAAGTCCCAGATAGGCAGGTACTACTGTGTCAGTGAAGGCTCTGCTGGGATGTCAGCATGGGGAGGGGTTTGAATCTTTCTTAAGAGGCAGTTCGTTGCCTGGTGTTAAACTCATTCCTTCTGATTAGGTCATTGGATGTTCTTCATAAGAGCTTTCTGGCTTATTTTAAAAACTTAATGTTTAAGATGTAAATAAAGCATTTTCTTTTGCTTTCACTGAAAAGAGTGTAAGCACTTCATCCAAGTAGGAAAGAAAAGCATGATTATTCATATGAAGTCAGTCTCTACATTGAATGACTGAATGAGTAAGTCCAACTGGAAGAGTACATCAGTTCTGCTGAGGGCAACAGTCTCTTTAATTCTGTTAATCCCCCAAGCCTTAGAGAAAAATATGTTTTCTCCCTCCTGCTTCTTGTCAGAGGATTTGGCAGAAAGAAATCTACCTCCTTCCCAATCTAGTTTCTAGAATATATTTGCTCTTTAAAAACAAGTCAGCACAGTAATCCTGGTCCACGTTAACTGCTATGAAATATGTTGTTAACTTTTTAGCACTACAGTGGCAGGAAATGGGATTTAAGATTTTTTTCCCTTGAATACAGAAGAGTTTAGGAGCAGGATTAAAAAAAAAAAAATCCTTACAATCCGCTCTCCAAGTCTTATTTCCATAAACTAATCTTTCAGTTCATCTCATCTGCCTATTATGCAATTTGGCATATGATTTAAATCACGATAGTCTTTAAATGCAGGTTGACACCTCAGATCTCTGTGCTGGCTTCAACTCTTAGTCCACAGTGTTTGCTTATTTTGATTTATGCTTTGGTTGTCTAACCTGTTGGATTCTTTGCTTCCACCAGAATGCTCAGTTGTGAACATACTTGCTTTTTCCAGCCACTGCTACCTATTTGCTGTATCACTGTAAGTAATTCATTCCCTGGGCTGTGCTTATTCCTACCTGGTTTCTCTGTCTCTTTCCACACAAACTTTGCACCATGTTTTGGGCTGTCCTTCACAAACAGAACACTAATTTCTTCGCTGTAAGCTACTCCACAACTTCAGAGACTCACCAAATAGTCTAGGGTTACACCCATGAAAGTGTTTGTGTGGCATTTGTTGGTGCATGAAGACTCTCTTTACAATAAGACCCGTGTTTCAAAACTCTCTGAGAACATCCTTCCTATTCTAATATTGAAGCCACTTGGCTCTAATCTTTTATTGCCTGACTTGTATGAAACTGATATACCACTAAATAAGAAACTATCTTTGCAGTTCTGTTTCGGGACAGGGAAAATGAGGAACATCTGACTTGCAGGAAAATCTTCTGGCTGTTCTACTGACAATGTCCTTCCACTTCCCTTAGTATACTTTTCAATGTTTGGTTAATTCTTCTAGAGCAGAAGAGTCATATGATAAACTTCTAAGGAATATTCCAAAAGATACAAACTTTAATGTGCTGCCGCTTTGTCTTGCTAGATACCAGTGGTTAGATTGAAGCCTCTGTTTGTACAATTCCCACTTGTTCTTGACCTCAAACCTCCGGCCTATGTCAAAGTCCTGTTTTCCAGAACTGCGTGCCCTTAAGTCTAGCGAAAACTTGTGACTGATGGAAGGTTTGATACTGAATGCTCTCAAATCCTACTGAAATCAGTAGGTTGAGGGTGCTCATTGCTAAGATTAGGCCCAACAACTAAGATGAAACCTGCAGATCAGATCCCTCCTGCAGCTGGGTCACAGAGCCTTGGAAAGAAGCAGTAGATGGTCTCATTCCCTGCCAGGGACAGTCTCAAGCCCTCTTATTAAATTGATCATTATTTATTATACACACACACATATGGACTCTTTCTCTATTTTAAATATATGTGAATAATACCAGACATGAGTATTCCTGTGTGGAATAACTGAACTCAGTTACACTTGGCATCAGTTACAACAGGAAAAAATGGGTTTTGGTACTTAGTGCTGAATAGCAGGGGCTAACTCATCAAAATTTTCCATTGCAAAAATGCTATGTCTTGAGTTTCTTAAATAATGTGTGTCTGCAATAGGCCCAGAGACATGACAGCACACGTGGAACACATGAAGGGTAAGACAGGACATGAATTTTTCTGCAGGTTTTAACAAAGCCAGAATCTTCCGTGCCCTCTCTGCTCTGCCACACAGAACAAAAACCCCAGCGGGGGTGTTTCCAAAGTCATCTGAGAGCTGACAGCACAGAATGAAAGCCCCAAGGGTTTCTCCAGTCACTGAAGGGGCATCCACAGCCTATGAATGTGAAAATGCAACTGAGTTGCACTTTGAAAGTGAGAGGATAGTGGCCTGGCACAGTCACTGGGGAATCACTGAACAGTAAAGACTGCCACAATGTGGAACTCATGAACTTGTGTTTAAAAAAGTCATTTGTTTAACTGGTCTGTGACTTACTGCATGCTGGTGCCTGTTGGGCCCCAGATCTTGAATGTTCCTCCATCACCCTCCCAGTGTCTAAGTTAGCTTCCCTTTGGGACACTTGCTGTGGCATAAAGTTTGCTGGAAAATCCCAAAGCCATGCTTCATTCCAGACCTGGGCATGTCAGCTGCCTGGCTCTGACAAGTAACATGAGTTGTCCTCTGCTGTCTTCAGGAGGGACTGCCCATTTCTGTGTCTGGAGGCAAGGGCCCCCCATAGCCTGTGTCTAGAGTCTGCTCCCATTTTTGGCTCCATCATGCAGATACGCAGACATTGGAAGTGAATGATGTTCTTGACCCATCATGCAGCTCATGGGGCAGAAAGCAGTGCAGGAGGGAGCTGGAGGGCAGCATGGGCAATTCAGTTCCTGCTCCAGCCCATGTCTGTCTGAATACCCAGCAGGCAGAGCTGCTACGTGGCCACTGTTACGAACAGTTGCACCTGATGTGTAGAGTTACTTGGCATATTGTGAATGTAGTTTCCCATTGATTTTTGGTGGAATTGATTTATAGAGCTATTTAATGGAATTGATTCTTTTTACAACTTTTTTCCCCTCTTAAAGACCAATTGTTTTTCTTGAGTGATGGCTACAAGTTTGTGTTTATGTATTAATATGTTCATGCACCAGCAATCCCAACAGTGTTCTTTCTACCTACACTGCAAAAGAAAGCCTCAATCTCACATGCCATCTTAAATTTCAATATTATATTTGATGTATGACCTGGAATAAATTAAATGTGCTAGAACTTGCAAGATGAAATCCTAGTGGCGGGTATAACCACAAGGCAGTGTTCTATTAAGCCAAGGACTGTGGAGAATGTCTGTTGTGGTTGTGTCTGGGTTAAGAGTGGCTCCCTTTGGTTTAGTGTAGGTGGATATTTTTATTCTGCCTGGCTTGTGAACAAGGGGATGAAAATTCAGAATTTACCTACAAGAAGTGTAAGACTGCTGAGTTTTCCTTTACAAGCCCATAGGTAGGAACCACATTTTTATCCTAAACCAAATATTTTTATTGTACTTAATGCCTTTCATTGATTGTCACTCCAGAGTGGCTTGCATTAGGAAAATGTGATATTCTGTACCTGGAGGAATACTATGAGAAACTGTGAATATCATCATTCTCTGTTATTGTTTTGCACTTTGCAAGTCAGTTCTGTCAGTAAGTTTAATTTGCAAATTTGTGTTGTGGTTTTAGGCTTCTTTCGTATTTCCTTCCTTTCTGTCTTTCTTCTTTCAAGAAGCACCAAAATAAATTTGGGCAGGATCTTAGCTCTGGGTGGGACTCCTGAGCCAAGGCCAGGCTGGACGAAGCCTTGGGTGGCATGGTTTAGTGTGGGGTGTCCCTGCTTATGGCATGGGGGTTGGAACTAGATGAACTTAAAATCCTTTCCAACCTGAACTATTCTATGATTCTATGATTATACCACCCAAATTTCCAGATCGGAGAGGCTTAAACGTTTGTGGTGGATCCTAGGATCCAGCTAACAATTGCCTATCAGGGTACAATGAAATAAATAATCTCTGAAATAGCCAGCACTCAAGTCATACAAGATATTGGTAATCCAAAAGTACTTCCTTGAATGGCAATGTGAAACAAGCATCAACCATCACAGTTGTTCTGTGTGATCCCTGTGTGAAATCTAGCTAAGCGATTTGGCAGCTGTATGTAGCACTAACTGGAGCTTCCAAGCGGTGGTCTGATGTAGCCCTAAGCATAGTACATTCGGGTAATCTAGTTATCACCAGAGAAGTGACAGAGATAGAGTCAGCACTAGTCAACATCCTATTTGAATAGAAGAGCTCTCAACTTCATGACTGCTTATCAAAACTTCCACCCTTGGCCAGCTATAATCTGTAGCCATCTAAAAACTGTTGAGAACCCAGCAGGCCCCCCTACTGTGCATTTAACGTATACTGCGAGTTTAACAGGATGGCCAAGAATAATATCATTAGTATGCTGAATGTGCAACTGCTGAAGAAGTGGGTTGTACATATGAACAAAGCTTAGCAGGAAAACTGTAGATGGTACATGCATGATGCAGAGCAGATATAATAGCAGAGTATCCGGTTGTCTTTTATCTACAACTCTAAATCCCACATACCATTAATTTCAGAAAAGGACTCCAAATGTAAGCAAATTGCTCTGACCCAGATTTTAAACTGGTAAAGAAACTTGAATTCACATGCTACACAAAATGGGCGCTCTTGCAAAACATGGTATTCAAATGTGGCTTGCTTAGAGAAGCTTCCAACAACAATCAGCCTTTACCATGTGTCCCAGAAGACAGCAGAGACTTCATTCAACATCTTAGTGATCCTAAGTGGCAGTCTTTGAGAGGGGAAAGTATATCATTACTTTGTAAATTAAACCTGCAGCAGTTGAATTATACTGTAGTTTTACAGAGGTGTTTTATATACCACAGCCACATTGTAAACTAGATTTTGTTTGCTTGGAGTTATACTAGTAATCTGTAGTCTGTCTCTGACAGACATGTATGTGTCTCCCTCTAACCATCACATGCCATAAGCAATTATGTAGAGTTAACAAAACCCAGCTAGAGAAGGCAACTGCTCTTATCTGTCTTGCCCCATGCCAAGTCTTTGCCTTCCACTCTCTGCTGGGAAATAGTAGAAATTCCAGGCATTCTTTGGAAGGGAGAGGGTTAAGTTTAAAGAGAAGGGTATCTTGTCTTTCACCACTACTGGGCTGGAAAGATTTTAACTGTGCTTGCTCCCTAGAGGTGCTTGGCTATGGGTGTGATGATATGGCCTTGGCACGTCCTTGTGGGATAGTTTGGATATTAAGGATCTGTACTACCAAGGTTCTTTCTTGTCATATGGACAGATTCTGGCACTGTAATTCTCAGGACATCAGAAAAAAGCAGTTACATGAGAATATGAGATTTCATAGTTGGTGTTATGTAAATTGGCCTATAGCAAAGTTTTTATATAAAAGTGTTGTTTGGCTGAAGGATTGCAGAGCCCTAAGGTTGTCACTGTGTGCTGTACAAGCTCAGTCTCTTCCCTGAAGGAAGTCATAGTCTAAATGGACAAGGCAGGAGGTGAGAAAGGAAGCAGAGACACGAAGAGAAGTATTACTCAGCCAAGATGGTGTGACAGATGGAGGGAACTAGGAGGAGAACCTAAATTCCTTCAAGTTTCCTTTGCTACCAAAACTGACTACTGTTATTATAGTACTCATCTTTGCATCCTTACTCTTCCAAATAAATTAACTTTCCTTGCCTCAAGGACTGACACAGTCCCCATAAAGTCTTCTGGTACATTTTAGCTATTCCAGAAAACTGGAACAACAAGCATGCAAACAAGTTACTGCACACTGATCATACACTCTCTGTATGTGAGGCTTTAGCTCATGGCAGTGACAGGTAACCAGATAAAACAGCATTATGCCCAGTAGAAAGCCAGCCACACATGTAGAAGTTTCTTCTGGATTTACACAGCTACATGTCAGCCTGGAGATGCCTACCTTGGGTTTTGGTCTCTGGGTTCCTGGTGCTGTGCACAGATGGGTGTAAGGCCATCAGTCTGCCCTAGCTCCATGGTGGATGCATCTTACCTGGACTGTCTCTGAGCTGTAGCCAGCTCTGCCATGAAGTCAGAATTGTGTAAGGTGCTCTTGACTGTGTAACTTAAAAAGAGCAACATCTAAGTCTGACCTCTGGCCACCTACTCTCAGCACACAGAATGGGCCCTGTTTTTATGAGTCTCCCTGGGACAAAGTGGCAGTAACAGGAAACAAATGCAACTTCTTACAGCCCTGTACTCTGCCCTGGCTCCATAGGATGGTTTTATCAGAGTGCTCTTGTGGTTGCCCACTCTAATCTTGCTTGTGTTTTAAACTCCTTTCCACTCCGCCTTACTAAGAGTTTGAGGGATTGCATTTCTGTAGTGCTTGCACTCTGAAAGCTACAAGATGGAAACAAATATTCCTGCTCCAGAAGATGGTAAACAGGACCAGTTACTTAAACACTTACTTACTCTTTGTGTGTTGCCTTGGTAGATTTATAGACTTACATGTATGAAATGATGCAATAGCAAATTCCTTACAAAAAAATAAAATGACTGTAATCAGATTATAGTTGCTTTGGTGCTAGTGGTAACATGGCATTGAATATCTCTTGGTTTGGCTTCCACAGTTCAGGGGTGAGGGGAACTGGAATGGTGTTTACTGAGCCAATAAACTTCTCACTAAACATAATTCATGGGCTCTGGCTGGCTAATAACCAGGACCTCAATGCTCTAACAGTTGGCCCCATACATTTTAAAACAAAGCTTTATTTGAAGTGAAAACTTTAAGAAAAATAAACTTCAGGATTTAGTGGCCTCTAATATTGTCTGCCTCCACAGGCCACGAGAGATCACATAACTAGAGAGTGCATTTTTAAATATGTCTATTGCAGGCTCCTTGACCAATGCCAGAAGACTGCTTGCTCCAGAGGTTCCCTCAGCATCATTTTTTCTTTGCTGTTTTTAAGCTTACAGGAATCATACACTTCTTTTAAAAGAAGAACACTGCAGGGATTTTTTTCCTATCTGAGTGCCTCAGGCAGTCAGCATTGCTTCAGTTATAAGGTGAAGAGCTGGAACAGCTGAAAAGGCTTACTCTCTTTAAATGGCATTTTAAAAAATTATTTCCATAACCTTTCTTACAGCCCTGGTTCTTCTCTGGAGAGGAGAGATCTTCATCTGAACAGGCTTATTTAAACACTTGCTAGATTATGTACCAGGATTTCCCTTCCCCTCCTCATGAATGAAGACCTGTGCTTCTGCAGGTTCACTCGAGGAGTGCTCTTCCTTGGAGCACTACAGAACTTCAGATCTGGATTGGTTTCAGATCCCTGTTTAGAAGAGTGCTCTTGTGTTCTGTGCTTGTTTAGTTTCTCATGAATGAAATTTAAATTCTTAAAGAATCCCTAGCAGTTCTCAGAAGGGTGTGGGTGAGTGGAGGTTCTGCTCTCTGGTGCACGTGTAATTTGTACTGGGAGCAAAGCAGTTCATTTTGAAGGACTGCAAATCAGGTAATTTAGACTTCTGCTAATGGTTTTACCTTCTCTGGAAGACCTTGCCACTCTGTGCTTCAGCTTCTTTCTTGGACGGATGAAGAAACAACACCTGCCTGCCTCCTGTCAGATGCTTTGAAGTCTGTAGATGAAAGATACCATATGAATGCAAAGTACTTGCCAGTTAATGTCAGCAAGTCATTTTGCTTGTACCTTGATGGAAAAAGCTTTATTGTCAGCTTACAATGAATGGATCTGCATATGCACCAGTAGTTCTTTCCTTTTTACTTAAGTCTTTTGGAGAATTATATTGACTGCCTCTCAGCAGTAGAGGCACCTTAAATAATAAGTGATAAAAGATTATCAGAGGCAATTTCTTGTCATGCAACACCCACCTTATAGATAATACTTTATATATAATATTTTGAAATGAAAGAAAATAACCACTATGCATCCAATCACAAGGAGTTCCTGCTAAATACTATCTTATTCTCTGTCTTTCAGGGATTATTTTCTGATACACAGCTAAGCCTACTTCCAGCAATGCATAGTGAAATTCTGTTATTATGTACTGACTTGATAAGATAACATAATTAGTGTATTGGTCCATTAATGCAGACCTCTACTGTCCAAAACTAACATTAGGTTATTAAATCAATTCTCATATTTGTTACAGTAATAAGTTAAACAGCATTATTTAGATATTGCTTGTCTAAACGGAGATAAGTCATTCAGCTGTATCTGTGTTTGCTTATCCACATTCTCCTGCTTTTAAAAACTGGCACAAATTCATTAGATAGGTGTAGGCTTTGGATTTCCTGGTGTTTATTGTTTGGTGTGGCTACATCTTCCCTGTTGGTTATTTGTGTCTTGTCTGTGTGGCTCTGCCTCCCCTGCAACAGATGGGCAGTAAGGAAATGAGGGCTCCAGTGGATAAATGCAGCAGCAGCAGCAGCTGCCTTCAAGAAGGGTATCTGTGAAGCAGGTCACAAGTGAGATAGTGTCTGGGCAGCTAATCTGGGCAGATATCTACAGGCAATTTCTGCTGACACAGATTGGGAGACCAGGAATTGAAGGCTAAACTGGCCCAGAGCCAACGTCAACAGAGAGAAGAATTTTTAGGTAGAAAGGCAGGTCTAAGTTTACCCGGATTACAGTTGTCTTGGGGAGCTTGGGAGCCTTCTGGCTCCAGAGAAGGAAGAAAGAGGCCTTGCCAAATGCTCATTTCAAGTATAAATGCTACCCCAAGCTCTTGGTTCCCAGACTGATACAGGTGTTTACTATTCTGCTGCAAGTGGGTTGACTTACTCAGAGGTTGTAGGGAATTGGTTTTGTAGGTAAACTTGGTTGTGTTTTGTCTTTTTTAGCTGTAGAGGCACAGATCCCATAGGACAATGGATAATTTAGCCTGATGCTGAGGGGCCTCTGTGTCTCATGAGATCTGTTTTGATTGACTGATTGATTTATTAATGCTGCATTTTGTATGAACCTGGGCTGCAGACAGCAATTCTGCTCTGCACCCTGTTTTGTAACATATGTGCACGGGAACATCCTGCTTCTTGCATGCGTGAGGACTTCCAGGGCAAGAGCTGAGCCCTGCTTTGCTTTGTTCCCAAATTCTGCAGTGCAACCCAGAACTCTTTGAGAATGCAAAGGGCCAAGCTGTGCTGCTGTGTGCTCCTGGTGTGCTGCTGGCATGATTGTGCAGGGCCAGATGGAGAGGGAAGGTTATTTAATGGAGCCGTGTGTTATTGGAACTTGCCATCTAACATTCCTTGCTTTCCCCAGTGTGCTCTCCCCCTTTCAGGGTGGAATGCAGTAATTGCCATACCAGAAAGAAGCCATGATCTGTCTGTCTAGTCTGCCATCCTTTCTCCAAGAGAGGCAAACACCAGATGCTTGAGGGAAAGGTACAAGAACTCCTAAAACAAACAACTATGGAGTAACTTGCCCATGGAGGAAGTTAGTGGTTGGTTTATGCCCTAAGGCAAGAGTTTCTTGCCTTCACATGAGTGTTCTGTGTAGCTGGGTATTCTCTATCATATACAACATACTTGAGTTTAAACTATTCTTGCTGACTCTTTCCCTCCTGAACTGGGGACCAAGGAATTCCACCACTGTGCACTGTATTAGAGTGGTCCCCAGTCTTGATGTTTTGCAGGGACAGGGATAACAAGATGTGATACTGCTCCATAGTGTGTTGCTGGTATGTTTGCCTGTAGACAATCAGTCACTCTGAGCAGCTGTCATTTGTATTCCCTGCTTATTTTATTTGCTAGTTTTGACTGTCTGTTGGCTTTTCTCGGTTGCCTGTTGTAAGAGCAGCCCCTGTGTCTTGTGTTAAATGCATAAACTGTGTTTGCTTGTGTGCTTTTTCTGTAGGGCTTCATTTTGCATACCTCTGTCCTCTACTCTTAGTCCCTTCTATCTCTACCTGTACAGAAGTCTGTGCTGTACATGGCTTCATGCTGTACCTTATGTCTTCCCTGTGGTTTAGGCCTGATGAATATACAAGATGTTCCTGGTCTTTCAGTAGCTCTGCCTGGAGAAGATCCTGACAGGCTGTGTTCCTGGTGGTATTGCCAAATGACTGGATTTACTCTGTTCAGTAAAGTGTGATGTGAGCTCTTCCCTGTTCCTTCTGCACACAAGAGCAGGCAGGCTGGCTCCACTGGTGTTCAATCCGGGTCACCAGGAAAGGACCACTGAACATCTATTGCAAGGCAAGATAACAACTGTTATCTAGTTCCATCCTTCCTGGTCTTCTCCAATGGCTAAATCTTTCATTGCAAGTTGCACATATGAGCAGCATGTCCTGCTGCATAGGAACACTGCTGGTAACTGGGGTGGAATAGCCTCCAGCAACTGAAAGCAAGAGGGAGAGAGGCTGGCTGTAAATGAGAAACACCTCAAGCGATTGTCTCATTCTCTGGTGCTGATGTAGAAGTCAGTATTGTGCAGGACCTGTGCCCACCTCAGGGACAAGGAAGGGGAGAGTGCCTTTTTTTAATTCTTTCCCAACCAGCCAGCCTGGGATTTCCTTACATTCTGAGGCAATGCTTTCCTCCATCTCCTGTTTGACAATCTTGACTTGCTTGTGAAGTTGGTTTTCCTTCTTGTGGAAGACTGCATTGGAGACAGAGTGTTGTTTACTTAATGTCTATAAGAAAAATTCTGTAGTCTTTTTTCCCTTCCTCTCCTACTCAGAAAGGGGTGGCATGGAGAATAACATGGTTGGGGTGTGTGTGTGTGTATGTGTGGAGACCTTTTGGGTTCTGTTGAGTAACCACAGCTACCAGACCCCTCTCACTTCAAGCAGTTGTCAGTCTCTCTTGTGCTAGCTGGACTTCGGTGGTCTGTGGTTCGGATTTGCCACAGCTTCTCCCAGGAATCACAGATAAACTGAAGCAGAGAGGAGAGGTTAAGTCTCTTTTCCTGAACAGCAGCTAGAAATGTCCCATTAGTTGTCATTTCTCCTCTGTGAAATAATTTTTGCTGAGCCCTTTTGATGAAAAAATGTTGTGTCCATGCAGCTGGATGAGTTATGCTGTTGTACGACCCTTGATAAAGCTGTAAGAGGTCTGTACTGCATAGGTAAGCTGTAAACATAACTAGTCACTTAAAACAGCTCTACAATCTTGCTTCTAAACCTTGAGATCTGTTCTCTCTGTTAAGTGGTCAGATCAGTAGCTCATGGAAATGGTGGAGGCCAAATCTAGATCCAGGTCCAGGACTATTGCACAGATGCGGCTGGGATCTAGCATCTGTCTTTTCTGTGTGTGAAATAATGCCATGAATGTTTCTTAGGAGCTGTTGTCTTTTCCCATTTTCTATGATATCAGTGTCCTTTTCCTTTCTGATTCTGAAACAATACATATGTCCTGGTAGATTGAAACAAAAGGCAAATGCAGAGCCAGAGGTAGGTTTTTTTAATGCAGCTTGAGATTTGTAGGCATGGATAATTATAAAAAAAATTGAATTTATACTTTTATTTATCTTATTTTTAAGGGGGAGGGAGTTGTGAGGGGGAGGGCAGTGAAAAATGAATGTTCTTTAGCATAGAAGTGCGGAGACTTCCTATACCACATTCAACTTCAGCCTGGCATGTAACTTCATCCTTTGTTCAACACACTAATCCCTGCATGGGCATTCTTAGAATGGAAATGCTCTTAATTCAGTAGAAGATAAACCAAATTAAAGTTCCTTTGAATACTGAATGAATGTGTCTGTGCAGAGATATAATGTGGTTTAGCTAAATTACTTTAAATTCACAACTTTAGTTAATCTGAATTAAATTTCCCAAGCTGCGTGTAAAGACCTCTTTATTTAGAAAGAGCTGCTGTTGTGGAAGGAGCAGTGGGCTCAGCCCTGTCCTGAGGCATTCTGGCATGCAGCTAGGTTTTTCAGAGAGAGTTTCTGGCCATTAGCAAATTGTCTACCACATCCTTTTCTTCTCCTCTCAGAATGCCTCTCTGCCACCTCCTGATATTGAGGTTTCTGAGCCATTAGTCTGAGTAACTTGCTCTGTTTTTATTTGCTCTGCATCTGAGGAAACAATATTTCAGCAACTTGCATCATTCAGAACAGGGAATGTTAAACCCATCCAAAACCCAGCCAGGAATATACCTTTCATTTGAAAAGCCAATCCAGTGATGTTTACTGCCCAGGCTAGGTACAGAACAGGAAGCAGAATGTGGGATCTGCAAAGGTTTGTGCAGTAAAACTTCACTTGTATACATATAGATGGGAAAACCAAACCATCTTTTAGGGTTGGAACTTGAGTTCAGAGATTCATTCCTGGAAATATGTGCTTTTCTGCTTGGAAATGATCTTGTGGTCATGTTATACTCTTCATATGAAAGTAGAAACTGGTCAAGTATACCCATTTAGGACAAACATGGCTTATTGAAACTTGCTGCCTGCCAGATGCAGGGAGTGCTGGACCATGTGAATTCTGACTCTAGTTTCACCCAGTTCACTTCATTGTTTTCCAACTTTTGCCCTAGTGAGAAATTGTTGGTAGGACCATTGCATTGTCTCATGGGCTGCTGGTTTTGCTACAAGATCACCTGGGGGCAACAGCTGGCTTCCTCCAAAATTTTGCAATTGGAATTTCCAGTAGGTTGATCATGGAAATTATGAATATTAGGTAGGAGGTAACAGAGCAAAAACCTCTGAGTTTGGAGTACACAGGGGAGGTGTTTTTCTATGGGTTAGCTGATGAATTAGTGTTGCTTCCACCTGGCAAAGTCATGCCTGACATACTGAAGTCTCTGGAAGCCCTGAAAGCATCATGCACAGTGCGTGTGTATTATAAATAAACTTTGAAAAACATTATTTAAAATCACCTCTGGCAAAGCACATGCTTAACTGAAACTCGCCTGGTGAAGGTTGACTCAGGGGTGTAGGAAGGAGATGAGGAAAGAGCAAGTGGGAGGAAATAAATGGAACCTGCTGTCTGAAAAAAGCCACTTGTTTGTAATTTTCAGGCTGTCCAAGCCCCTGGCATGTCAGCTTTGGGAGATCCCTAGCGCCTTTCTGGATATTTGCCCTTGGCATGCATGTCTCTGTGTGAACTGAGAATTCAAGTATTAACAAAGCTGCATGAACAGGTTTAGTTCCTTAAAAAAGGATTGGATGTCTTGGCATGAAGGTTGATCCTCCAGTTTTATGTATCCAAAAAGCTCCTCCTGACAGTTGCCAATCAATCAGACAGAATAATTTCAACAAGTCCTCTTAATGAATTTTCATATGTTCAGCCCACGACTTAGATTGCTGCATGTCTTTATTTCAAATACACAATACTTCTGATCAGCACAGAACCAGAGGCTGTTTGGGAAGATGGAACTCTTAGGGTAAATTCCCCTGAAAGTGTCAGTGTAGGTATATAATCTGCACTGCTGCTGTCTCAAAGCAGGGCTGGCGTACTTGCTTGTTTTTCAAAGGCATATGAAAACATGATGCATCTTTGAGCAGGAAAAGGAAGTCTTCTACACCAAGGCCTTCTTCAGATTGGCCACTAAGGAGTTAAATGCATTGCCCAGTTCTGACAAGGAAGGCAGGGACTGGAATAAGGTTTTGCTGCACACACATGCTGATGTGCGTGCAGCAAAGATTGCAGGCTTATCAGTAAAGATAAACATGCAAAGGCTTCCAAAACTGTGTGCCCCTGCCACTTGTTTGGGATCCTTTTCCAGAGACCAAGAGAAAATACAAGATCTTCTCCAAGATAGATGCTACTTCCAGGACAGCTGCCAGCAGACTTTGTAAACACAGAGACCATGTATTGCTGTGTGGTTTGGTACAGGTACAGGAGATATTAGTTTACCTAATTCAAAATAGTACTTGAGACCTTACAGGATCATGGGAGGCTGGCTCTCTCCACTCAATCATCAGTCTTCTGCAGTGCGTCCAAATGCTGGACAATGCTGGGTTTTGTTGCCCTCAGTTACTTGCCACAGTTAATTTCTGCCTGTGGCTTTCTGCTGCCAGGCAATCTCCAGGCTTTACTACCCATTTGTCTGCCATTTCCCACAAATATTTTGAGTATTATTTTATTTTAAGGCTGGTGATGAGAGGAGGAGAATGGAGTAATTTTTCTTTAAATGAATGGAATAAAAGTGTACCAGATCAGCTACAGAATTTCTGGGCACAGAAAAGACCTTTTGAGTTGTCTGCAAAAACAGTCACAATGGTAACATTAGGTATAATTATGGTGTAGCCTTGTAAATAATACATTTTTTCTTTATTTCCCTCTCTTCCTGTTTCTGTCATCAAAAACAGCAAAGCAGGAGATGCAGAAATCAAGCACCTGGCTTCTTGAGGCCAAATTCCAAAAAGCCTGCAATGAAAAATGCAGGAATCATTCCAGATGGGTGAGGACTGGCACTTTCTTTCTGTCCAGGAAAGTCTGTGCCATTCTGAAATCTCAGCCTGGGTCCCTCCATTTTGCCACCGAGCCTGATTGACACCTACATGTGTGTGGCCCCTTTTACACAGGGGGCCACAGGGGTGGACTTAAGTTTGAAAATCCGGACATTTTTGGACTGTGACACCAGTTGGTATGGTGTTTCAATCTGTATCCTAGTTTTCTTTTAATTCTATATATTATTTTAAATGGGAGCGAGGCAACAAGAATCAGAGAGGAGAAGAGTTTATAAAAACAATTGCAAAGTTTCTCTCAGTGAAGTGAGTTTTTGAATGTGAAAAGGGAGACTTGTACCATTTCAGAAATTCTCTTAAACTTGCAGAGTGATAGATAAAGCTAGTTCTGAGAATGTGAAAATGTGGGCTCCATGTGCTAAAGCTATTTGAAAAGAGGTGTGAGTGAAGGGGCTGAGGTTGGTGTGAACGTCAGACTTCCTGCCTTCTGCACTTTCTGTGTCGCAGCTGTAGCACGTTCATAGTGTGGCACTTCTTTCAAAAGGGACTCTGAACTAACCCAGCCTTTCAGGAAAAGACTAGCTGCAGCCAGAAATTCAGGCCCACTGCAGGATGACAAGAGGAAGAGCTTTGTTACTAGCTTGTGTTTGATCTTAGCTGCTTTTTTTTTCCTGCTCTCAGTAGCATGCTAATGATACCTGTGGGAGGTGAAAAATGGGTGAATTCCTGCTAGGGTGCGGACAAGTTCGCAGTTTAGTTCTTGTCCTCTTCTTCCCCTCTGGTAAAAATTTTGGGGGCTGTCCCAGATACATTAAAAGGACCTTTTTCATAGAACAATTTCTGTCTTACATCTGCTGAGGACTCTGAATCAGAAAGGCAGTAAGCAGTTGACTCAGTTTGTTTTGTCTCCTCTCCCCCTTTCTTTATTTAAAATTATGAGTATTTATGGGAAATGACTGGCTTGAAAGCCTAGGACAAGTCTGAGCTGCCCATAAGCTGGTCAGTTTTGCCTTGTTTATTAAGTTTAAAGCTGAAATGCCAAGTGCATCCTGAATTCCCATTCTGTTTCAAATGCCAGAGTTGCCAGTTTCACATTGCTTACATGTGATTCTCTACATATCACGCCACTCTCGCTATCAGTGAATCCAGCTGGGTGGGTAAGCTGCTCTCTGGGTCAGAAGCACAGGGTGATGTTGAAACAGAAGGGTGCCAAACATCGAGGCAAATATGCCCCAGTTTCTGCTGCTGCCCAGGGAGAGGGTCTGCAGGTCTGTGATAAGGAATGGAAAGAGACCAAAAGGGATGGGTGGGCCCGCAAAGGTGGTGATCTGGATGCCAAAATATCTTGCTCCAGCCTTGCAAGGAGCAGCAAGCACGTGCTTCAGAGGGAGGGTTAGCTGTGGTTTGTGGTTTAGGGAGTTGACACAAACAGACTCAGGACCCTTTTCTATGGTCCTGCAAAGCAGTGTCCTGTCTGGGCAACCAGGGCCTGTCCTCCTTTGTGTAAACCTTTCTTTCTCAGCAGGTCTGAGGCAGTGCTCAGCACAAGCAGTCAAGGTTGTCCATCAGAAAGGCTCCTAGACTAAGAAATAGGGTTTAGCATCCTACATAGCTTAGCCTATGTTAAGAGTTAGATGAGGATGGACATATCTGTAATTGAACACTTGGGTTTGGTTTCTGTTTTCAAACTACTGTTCTGTGTAAGTACTGTAGCAAGCAACTTGTGACAATGATTCTGTGCCCAAGAACTTCACGGGCTTTGACTGTTTTTTCCTTCTTTTAGTAAATGAACTGTGTAACTTTTTTGTGGACAAAAAATACAGACCAGAATGTTGACCTTCATTGCCGATCAAACATCAGTTGCACCAAGACATAACTGATAGCAGGTCTTACCTGGATTTACTTTCTCCCAGTGCACGTAGCTGGTCACATGGAGGAGAAGTGAAGTACTTCAGTATATATAGCACAAATGCCTGGATGGAATAAGAGGAAACAAAGTGTGTCAAGAGGGGAAAAAGCACTGCAAAGCTATCAAATTCAGTAAGAAAACATTTCCATAGGTCAAATATTTCATTCTGCATGACAGGCTGATTCTGAACCTGATAAAAGTCACCCAGATGGAGAGAGATTGCTAGCTAATACGAAACCACCAGCATGCCTATTGACCTGTGCTGTGCTCCTGGTACCTGGCAAAGCACTGGTTACGCTAATCTCCCAGTCTGCTCCCCTTCCAATTGAGAATTCTTCTACAGGGATGGCCAGAGGGAATCTTAGTGATACTACAAAGAAACCTGTTTGCTTAAGACGGCATATGTACATCTTTTAACAATCTGGTTGTGTACCTCCTTTGTGGGAGGATCCCTGACCTTATACAGAGAGGGACAAGTGCTAATTAACTTAATTCTGGGAACAGGAGGTGGTATGACCTTTTCCGAAGTGATTTGTTTGGGCTGCAGTTTACAGAGAGCTAGGACTGGTGCCTGGGTTTGCTATAAAAACATTATTCATAGAAAGGGGTGAAATTCCCTGGTGTGGCTGGGGGAAGAAATTCACCTCCCATCCCTCTGGTTTAGGTTCATGGTTTCTTGCCTATAAATTGTTGGCACTGTGGCCACATTTATTTTATTATCAAAACACAGTTATGTTTTCTGTCTCATCTTTTAGCATTGAACACAGCAAGCAGATCCAAGTTAATCAGACTATTGTTTTCCCCACAACTCACATGTTGTGAACATTCCATCTTTCATTGGCACTCCAGGAGGAGATTAATTTCTGGGGCTTCTTTGTCCTAGCTGTCAAGATGCTGTCTGTCCTGAGCATCTTCCAGATTCCTCCCTCTTTTGCCGAAGAGGTGGAAAGGATTCTTAATGCCATCTCTTTGCTGACCTCCCACTGTGCAGCTCAGGGACACAACTACAACCACCCCGAGTGTGCCTATGCCATTTGAGTTTTGTTCTTGCTGCCAGCACTAAGCAATCAGCCCCAGTTGCCCCAGTGTAGACAAAACCAGAGGCAGCTCCAGCACTGCCTCAGCAGCAGATGCAGAGAGCAGAGCTTATGGGGGCATGCCTGAGGTGAGCAGGATGGAGGGCCATCAGTGTGACTGTTGAGGAAATGAAGTGCAGCCCTCATGAAGGAAGCAAGTCACTGAAAATGGCCTGGCTGGCCATGTGTCAGGCTCACAAACCACCTAGAAAGCCCTGTCCCCTTAGAAGTGAGAAGAAAGCTGGCCACGAGGTCTTACAGCTTGAGAGAGGTGAGAAGGCAGCTGATGAGACTGAATTTTCCTCAGGGAAAGAAAGACCTTAGTCCCTGCTCCCTGTTGTCTTCTGATGTTTTGGGATTCTCAAGAAACAACAAAGCAACTCTTCCTCATTCCTCACTACCACCCCCAACAACAAAACCCCACAGTTTTACTGGACCCTTAGAGAAACAAATGTAAGCACCTCCTTGGAAAACACTCCAGAGGCCTGCGGCCATCCCGCATTCCAGAGGAGGCTGCAAGCCTGCTCCCCAGCGTGCCTGCCCAGGAGGGCAGCCGGCTCCGTGCTGCAATGCCGCCCGGCCCACTGCACCAACGCACCCACCGGAGCCCAGGCAGGGGCCCGGAGCTCTCCCGAGCCTGTCCTTAGCCGTGTTTTGTGCTGCTCGTGCTAGGGAGGTGACTGCCCAGGAGAGCTGAAGCAGCATCTTTGCCATGTGGCACTTTCTGCCATATTCATTCCAAGGACAGTTCCATGTCTGAAGTGTTGCCAGACTGATCTATGAACGCTGTGAAGCAAACATCTGCCACGTCCTCATCCTGCTTCTTGTCACGGCATCGCCAGCAGAACAGGAAGTTTTTTGGTAATGTAACTAGGTAAGGGGTATTTGTTTAGATGAAAATGAAGGTAAAATCCCTATTTCCCAGTTGGTTTGACCCCTATTTACAAAGCTCTAGTAATGCATGTATGAGAAGAAATATCTACATGAGTGAAAATGTGCTCTGCTAATATTAAAAGGTACACTGTGGAATTTTGCCTAAGGATAAAATGTAATTTTAATTGAAAGCTGCTGTAACTTGATAGGGAATATCCACAACAGTCTTGAGGATCTACTTTAAACTATAGTTAAACACAGAGCCAACTCCCACCACTCTGTCTCTTAGAGCTCCATGTCCTCTTTGATCCATCCATGGTGCTTACGATTCCTAAGAGACAGTAGTCAGCTCATTAATATTTATGATACCTTCCATCTGAAGACGTGTGCTTGGCAATTATTAATTAAAGCAATTCACCCCTAAAATTTAGCTCCATTTCATAGCTTACAAAACAGACCCAGAAAGTTTGTGTGTCCTTGCCTGAGACAGAATGAGATCAGGAATGTGAAGCTTGCCTGCATGGACTCCTATTATGCTGTATTTCTTTATCTTTCCTTCGCCAGTAACTTCTGAAAAGGGAGCACAGGTTTCCTTTGGCAATGAGATGCACTGTGAGCCTGGGCAGTATTGAGAAGGTGAGCCAAGGGAACCTTCTCTTTCACTGTGGTTCTTCACACAGCACTTGCTTGGTTTTTAGAAAGCCTCTTTAAAAATACACCCTGGAGACAGCTCATCACCCTGCAGGACAGACCCTGACAAGCCTTTACTTGAATGTGTTAAACCCTCCCCTAGCAGGCTGTATTTTAGTTCCTGTGTAAGAGCAGGCAAAAGGGATGGTGGGTTATAATAATCCATGCCAGACGTGGGCTCTCTTCTCTCAGTCCTTCCTGGTGCATATGGAATGAAGGAGCTTGGCTCAGTGTGAGACTGGTAACGGGAGGGAGGGCTTGCCGTTCGATTAGCACTGTTCACTGTAAACACGTAAGTTGCACAAGTGGCTCAAACTTTGATCTTTTTGTTGTGGAAAAGAAATCTGAGACTGTGAAACCTGCCCTCAGTCACAAACAAGGAGGTGAACATTACTCAAACCCAGCTGTGGAAATATAAATAGAGTTAAATGTGATCAAAATGGGGGAAAAAAAGAGTTTCTTTCCTCCCCATCCCCTGCTCCCTGGCATACATAGAGCCCTCTTTTACTAGGGGCTCCTATTCTGACTTGCCTAGCTCTGTTTGTGAGCACAAGCCCCAGTCCCACACCTGAAACGCCCAAATCCAAATGCTCCCCAGTGCTGTCTGGGATAAGGTTTAAGCCACAGGTGCAATTAAGCTTTTAAGTGGTAAGCCTATTTGGTTAGGGGCACACCTAAAGCCTGCAACAAGCTGAGAGAAAAACGATCAGTCTTTCAAAGTGACAGGTGGTTTCTGAAATATTGCTGGAAGGGTTAAGAAGAAGCTACAACATTTGTAATTCTCCTGGTATTTATTGTAACAACCCTCTGAATCAGTTCTCTGTGGATGCATCTGGCTACCCCGGCGAGGTGGGACTCGGATTTTAATTACAAATCTGGTAATAGATTATCGAAATGATGGTGTTGCTAAGGCCCTAGGCACACTTTTCCTAGTCCTTCCTTCTTTTTCCCTTACCCCCTCCTTTCCAAATTTGCCTGAGCAAACACTGGAGCAAAAGGAGAAGTTTCACAAGAGTGTAGGCTTTTAGCCTGTAGTCTCTTTGCCTATTGACATTTGGAGCTTTGATTAGATTTTTAGAGGAAAAATGTCATAGCAGGTTGTTCAGTAAGAGGCTGGTGAATATTTTAAGATGCAAATGTTCATAAGCATTCAATGAGCGTATGAAAGATGCTGGAGATGAGACCTGAGCGATTCCTCGACACTCTGATTTCTTTGTAGTGTGTCATAGCTTTGCTTTTATAATCATTAGGACAGCATCAGACCTTTGCTTTGCATAGCCTTGAGTTCTTAGGCAAGAATTTAAAAGTGGAGCATTAAGATGTGTTAGTGAACATGTCCTAATTAGTCTTTACCTTGGCTACCACATGCTCAGAAGCTGTGAGCCTTACCTACACTATGCCTCTAGAAGAACTTCAACAACATAGCATTTTATCCTAGTCTAGACAATGTCTTAAAGGTTATGTTGTCAACTAATCACTCCTTTTAGTGGGAAAACTGCTTTCCTTTAGGTTTCTCTGCCTTTTTCCTCCTTTTTCTCTTTTCTCCTTCCCTCTGCATACCTTCCCTGCAGCAACTCCTGTTCCATCTGCCATAATGTAAGCATTAACTATTTAATTGCTGATTAGGAAAATCTCATCATGTGGGGTTTGGAATGATATGGGAATGGTAATAGAGGAGTGGGAGGCAGAGGAAGGAGATGTGCAAGTTCCCAGTTCTCTATCACAGGCTGAACTGGAGAGCATTAGTCATTCTTGATGCTGTGAGGGTGTTTAACGTCTCTCCAATCTAATGCATAGAATTGTTGAATGGGATTTGGATGCAACTGAGTCCTAGTCATCTTTTGCTGCTGAACTTGCTATTTGACCTTGAGGGAGCTAAACCTGGCCTTTTATCCCTTAAGTTGATAGAAGGCAAGTACTGCAGTTAAGTGCTTTGAGATTTGTGAATGCAGAAAACATACTCATGCAAAGGACTAGTTGCTTTTCCTGTATAATAAAATACTGTGGGCTTTTGGAGTTCTTTATGTTTCTGCACTAAGTTACACAGAGTGAGATGAGCAGCTGGAGGAGATCTGCAGTTCTCCAAGCAGTGAAAGCCCTTTTAGCTTCATGTTCCCTAGCAGCCATATGGGGGCTTTTGCCCAACCGCCTTATTTCCTTGCGTGATGCGAATTCAGCTGGTGGCCCCCTTCTCTCCCCCTGGCATCAGCTATTCTAAGCATTCTCGCATTATCAGCATTTCAGCTCCTCTTTGCACTTGCAGCACCTAGTTGCCACAGTCATATATAGCCTGTAGCATAATACTTGTAAATATGGAAGACTTGTAGGGGACTGTGGATGATATGGGGAGAGAAGGTGTGCAGGTGGACTCTGCAACCCACATAGTCTCTGCCCCAAGAACTTTTCGTGGCTACTCGTAACTGACAGTTTCTCAGTTGGTTCTGCAGTACCCTGACAGCAGAGCTGGAGTGGGAATTGGAGCTTTTCCTTTCTGTCACAAAAGAGAAAGGACTGAAATATTTTGATAATTGCAGAACTAATGAAATTGCCATTGTAAAAGACAAGAAAATGGTTTTCTTAGCAATTAGGAGTGGAAAGCATTTTAGTCAGATGAAACTATCTTCTCATTTGTATGGGGAGTTTATTGTTAGCAGATGTTTAATTTCCATCAGCAATTAATAGTTGGAAGGCTTGCAAATTATTTATGTACATATTTAAAAACCCCTTGTATTTTACTCCAGTCAGAGAGTAAGCACTGTCTGACCCACTTACTAAAGGTAGTGGGGTGTCCTCAGAGACCCCACAAAGACCATGACTGGCATTCTTGGTACTTCCAAAGAGAAGATGGGGCTATGTGTAGGGGAGCACAGGGGAGAGGGAAAGTGTACATGTGGGCAGGGAACAGAAATAAAAGAAAACCTTTGAGGAAAGGGACAAAAAGTGACAGTATACCTGTGCTGTCTGCCTTCATCACAGACAACTCCCACCTCACAAAATAACCCAATTCCATTAGCAAACATCCTTGCAGATCACACAGCAGCTGGCAAAGGCTGCTAGCCTTTATATCAAAGATGGCTTAGACTCCTGAAACAAAGCAAACTGGGTTGAAATTCTAGGAATTAAAATACTAAAGCAGCTGCCTCCCTGACATTCTGGGTTGGATTCTGATTTCACTTTTGCTCCTGCTACATCTTAGGTAATGGCATTGGTACGGTGTAACTGAAATGAGAACTGGGTCTGCTAATCTTTGCCATTGGGTCACCCATTGGTAATCCATTTGTTATCTCTGTTACATTTGTGTGAGCACACCCACCCACTCCCTTTAGACTGCAGTAATTTATCTGGCCTATTTTATGTCTGATGGTCACTTGAAACTGTACCTCTTGTCTGTCAGCAGCTGTAGTTGTTCTGCTAAGTGACTATCTGAAGTGAGACTTCCTTGTGCAAATGTGTATTTTAGACACTGTCACCAGAAATCTGGTGGTTCCCCTCTCTCCCTACCCCTCTTGTCCCCTTCAGCTGTTTAGATACCAGGACACATGGCTTAAATGGACGTATGCTTGGAGTTTGCAAAAATGGCTTGAATGACAGGAGAAATCGGATCACACAATGAGAGTTCAGAACCTAGCCACCAATTGGTACAACTGGAGTCTGCAACTCCCTTGTGCTCTTCATTGTCTCAGCATAACATCTAGCACTGTGTGTTTCTCACGTCCCCCTCTGAAAATGGTAATGCAATTGAAATGAGCAGGCGGAGGAATGTCACCACCTCCCTTTGAGCAGCCGGGCTGTCAGCCTCTGCTTTCTGTGGTACCCCCAAGGGCTGTGGGTATCGGGGTGGAGAAGGGCCTGCACACCTTATTGTGCCTTCCTGCTTATGCTGGAGAATCTCCAGCTTATCCTGCCAGTGCAGTGACTGCTTGTGGAGGAGGGGGAGAGGTTGTGTTGCAACCTCTGAGAAAATTAGTTGTCTCTATTTTATCTTTTGCAGCTGCAGCACTTTTTTTCCCCCCTCATCACACACAATCTCTCTCTCTCTCTCCCCCCCCCCCCCCCCCCCCCCCCGTGAGTGGTATGTCTGAACCATATCCTTCAAAACCAGTTTTCTAAGCAGATTAGATGAGGAGCAGAGACAGCTATGCAATCGGGCAAAAATGTGCACTCAAGCCTTCATTTCATGCAGTGGCCAGAGCAGTAAGTGTCTACCACCTGGTTGGGGTGTTTTTTCTTCATTCTCTTCCTTTCCTGTTATTCTGCAGTGCTGTGGTCTGTTGCTGTTTGTAGACTGAAACAAAATGCTCATTCTAGTGCTTAATTATATCAAAAATAGGGAGAGGAAGGAAGTTGTGTTCCTAATACTCATTAACATGAAATATAAAGCATACTCCCTGGCTGGCATGCTTCACCATGCAAAGTGACATTTGCTCCCTGTGAGTGTATTGAAGGGTAATCTGGGGATTACCCTTAGGTCCTCTTAACACCTCCCCAACCGGTCTGGAAAACCAGTGTAGAAGTTTGCTGCTCCTCTGAATTCATTGTACCCTCCTGGACTGCCCCTGCATGTGAATTTGGTCACTTGCTGCCCTGTATCTTTCAGGGCTCCCCATCAGCCTTGTTTCATGCTAGGAATCTGACAATAATGGTCTTCACCTGCTTTGATATATCATGACAATTCTTAAGCATTGGTATTTGTTTCATGTCTTGTCTCTTATAGGACAATGAGCTGAATTTAGGATTAAGCTCTGCAGACAAGTTTGGAAACCTTATGGCTTGTTCAGTGTGGGTGGAAAAAGGGGCTCCATTAGTGGGCTGAGTGGCAGACCTGAGGAAAAGAGTTAAGTAAGCTTTGGCTTCCTTCCAGGAGAGGAAACGCAGTGAAGTGTCCCAGGAGCCATTTGTTGCTCCTCTGGAGGAGAGGAAGGAACCCAGAGCAAAGCAATCCAGAAATGCTTCTTAAGTGAGTCTGCCGAAACATGATGGATAAGAGAAAGAGGGAGAGGACTTGCATGATAAAATAAGAAAAGAGGAGTTGGGCAATAAGATTTGGGGGAAGAAGAGAAGAGAGAAAATAAACCTTTTATTTCCCATATAAGGCATAGAGAAGGAAAGGAAAGAGAAACTAACCTGAAGACTTTCATGTGCTTTATGGGGTAAGAAAGATGCTTTTAGAAGTCCAGACAAATAAAGTTATGTTAGAAATATTGATATAAAACTGTGCTTCAGCATGTTGGCACAATGCACTTGATTAGCTTTTGCTGATCCCTTAAAAGTAAAGAATTACTTTGAGAAGAAAGTTGCAAACAAAAGGAAGACTCAATCTTACTGGCATAAAGGGGGTGAGAAAGTGGGTGGAAAGCTGGTTGGATGTGTCAACCACACAAGTGGTGAGATACAATCACAGAGAATCCAGGGTTTAAAACACAAGGAAATCATGCAGAGATACTTTTCACACTGACTTGTAAATAGCGTCTTTGGGTGTGCAGCACTGCCAAATTTACCCTTGTTACAGGGGCAACTTACAGTAAGTTCCCACCAAAGCCATACACCATCTGTTTGAATCGCTTAAAAGAAAGGTTTGTCTCCTTATTCCCCTTCTATTAGATGTGACAGATTAATGTCTTTGAGGGCAGATCACTGTTAGGCTAAATCTCTCTCTGGTTATGATTCCTTATAACTATAAAACAGTCACAAGGTTATGGGGTTTAAAAAGAGAGGTTTATTGCAGTTTCCAACACTGCAACTACAGGCTGAGTGTCTTTCCTTTTTATTTTCTTTCTAAAGTAAATCAAACCCATACATGCACTCTACCTTCTCTCTGATACACAGACCTAGGGGTAAGAACACAGAGTCTACAGGAAAACTACTAAAATAATGTTCCATGAATACACACTGATCCTCACACTGAGTCCTCTACACTTGAGTAAGAGCTGCTTGTTAAGCACGAGTTGGTGGCATCCCTAACAGCTGGGACAGAGCTTGGTGCCTTCAGCAGTTCCACCAGCACTTGTTTCTACCCAACTACCATAAAAACTGTGTCCATGCCTCAGCTAGAAGCAGGATGGGATTGACCGTTCAGACATGTTGCAGAATCTCTAGTTCAATATGTGTCAGGCTGTCCCTACACTAGATGTTATCCTCAGCTGATGAACTCAATCCTACAGTTGCTGGGTCACACCAGGAAGCAGGGGGGTGCTGATGTTGCTGTATTTTAAGTTTCCTGTTAGGGGAAATTTCTGTAAGAGTGAGCTTTGTTCACTGTATTATTTCTGTGACAGTTTGTAAGAGTGCTGCTGGGGTCAGAAGGAGACTGATGTGAGTTTTTATTTTGAAGAGGCTTTTTCAGGGAAAAATTGAGTTTCTTTAAAATTGAAGATTCCTCCTCCCCCCCCCCCCCCCCA
>NDXB01012574.1:0-20279 GCA_002631895.1 Agapornis roseicollis | reverse complement strand
TGTAGGTTTCCCCCCCCCCCCCCCCCCCAGCAAAGCCCAGTTCTAGATTTCTGATCACCTGTAAAATTAATAAATAGCTTTTTATCAGAAATATTACATTGACCTGTCTATACTAACTGTATGGGAATAGTTCTTTGATTTTCTTTACTTGGCTTCACCCAGAACTGGTTCAGAATATTGTGCTGGATTCCAGGTAGTCCTCAGCTGCTCAGAGAACTGTTGTTTGATGTACCCATCCTCTTCTGCTCCAAGGGCCTTGGTCTCCCCATATGGTGTTACAGCTCTCCTGGAGACTGTGCTGTGCCATGGGACACCTCAGTGTGTGCTATAGGAACTGCTTCCCAGCCAGGGAGTCTCACCCAGAAGAGAGACCAGGGTTATAAGGCTGCAAGGGTGCAGTTTCTGAGGCAGTGCAAGGTTGTGGGAACAACACAGTTCAAGAGTGTACTGACTCAGAACAGACTTTCTCAGGTCAGGTCACCAAACCAAAATGAACCAACCTTGGTTTCAGTGATGTGAAAATACTCCATTTCAAATGGCACAATATGCACTGGTGTCCGTAAACGGGTGCTGGGGTTGGTTGGCTTGGTTTTTTTTTTTTTTGAACTTGCGAACCTCTGCAGAGTCTCTAATCCCAGTTTTTCTCCCCAAATTGGGATGAGAACAGATGTTGAAATACTGGAATTTCTTCCTGCTGGAGAGGAGGCAGCTGATGCATAGTGCAACCAGTTTTGGGGTTAAGACAGCTGCCTCTGAAGACCTGTACAGTGGAGCTGAGCAGGCGATGGTAGAGCAGATAGGTGATGGAGGGGAGGGGAACACACAGGCAGAAGGAGGGAAGTAGGAGACTGGAATGAGAAGCAGTGATGAGGGCTAGAACAGAGGAGTAAGGGGAGCAGAAGTTTCTGCTTGGCTCCCTGAGCTGTAGGAACTGCTGCATTTTTTGTGCTGTGTGCTGTATTTGCTGCTGGCTGTGCCTAGCTCAGCACCTTCTGCTTTGCTGAGTGACCGGCAGACATGTGAGCCAGTGCTGCACTGAGAGCTCCTGTCAGAGTGAGCTTGGAGCACTTCCCAGGGATGGCAAGAGCTGCATTAAGTGGAGCTGGAGGTTCACACCAGCGCACAACCACTGCTGTGTGGTTTCGCTTCTGCTCACTGAGCAGTTGAGTCCTTCCGTGCTTATCGAGCAGCTGGTGAATGCAGGACCTTTTGGTCCTCTTTGAGCATGTCTCAGTTCTCAGCTGAGTGCTGAGCAGGGCGCTGCAGCCCTTGCAAGCAGAGAATTTCTCTGCCATCAAGTCTTTCTCTGCAAAGCAGAAGGAACAAGAACACTGTTTCCTGGTGTGACTGGGAAGGGGCACTAGTGACTGTTCCAACACACTGCAGAGTGCTTATTATGCTGATGCTTTTATTATTTAACAAGTTTCTTAACTTTTTAAAGATACCAAATTGATACACTCCATCCATCAGCAATGCTCTCCAGGAATGAGCAGCTAATTAGAGAGCAGGACTTCTGAAAAGGCAAACCTGGGTTATGCACAGAACAGGTTTCTCCAGTATTTATTGCCTATGTTACTGGCCAAGCTTCCTTGTAAGTAATAGTCAAATAATCGGCCTGGGTTCTTTTGTGAATGGCTTGAGCCTGTGTGGTCCTCCTTTGTTAGAGCAGCTCATGGCTTCTGAAAGCTCCTGCACCCCCTTTTCTGAGCAGCAGAGCCTGGTGGCACCAGCTGCTTCTGCTTGGAACAAACATTTGCATGTGACATTAAAAAAAAGCCAATTTCAAAATGTATTTGTTTTTCCTTAACCTTTCATTTTTCAGCTCTTCTTAGAACCCAGGAAATATTTGGAAGATTAGTATATTTAGCTTTTGCTGTAAGCATCTTTTGAACAAGTAAAGCTTAAAGAGGAAAGAGAAATCTTTCCTTCAGAAATAAAATGGCAGCCAGTGTTTGGAAATATTTTAACAATAGACCATATGGGAGTCCCAAACTATTAAGCTTTATTATTCAGAAGGCGGAAAATGTGGTTTGATATTCAATTGATATACAGCATAAATGAGAGCCGCAAACTCGGCTCCCTTGAGCTGGGATTCAGATGTTCTCTTGAATATAATAACTAACAATTTGGCCTAGTTCCACAGAACGCATCCAGCCTGCTGATCACATGCCAAGAAAATGTAGGCTTTTTTTTTTGCCTTCCCCTCTCTTCTCCAAAGTACTTTCCTTTCCTGCCAGCATGAGTTTTTGGCCTGAATGTAAATCTCCTGATATTAGATGCATATAGAAGATGAGGAGGATGCTAATAGCATGGAACAGGAGAGCTGTGTGTGTTCATGTGTGTTTATTTTCCTCCTCCTTTAATGGTAAGGTTTTCCCTTCGTGATGTGCTATCGGGGGATAATTTTGGTCATCCTAGGTGGGAGGGAGCTGCTTTGTTCCTGTTTCACTGTTTGTTTCTTGGTGCTGTGGGAGCAGGTGAACGTCTTTTGGGGTTACTGTGAAGTGGTGCCAGAGACAATGAGCGTGTGGAATTTGGAGAGAGAGACTGGAAGTGGTTTCAGTTTCTTTTTTCCTTTGCCTGACTTGACTTGTGTATATTTATAATTGCCCTTTCCCCTTTCTATCATGTCTCTATTAACTTCCTCTCCAATGAGGAAAGCAGCCCATAAAAGTTGCCTATAAAATCCTACATACATGGACTAAGACTCCCTATATGCAAAGGGAGACTGATAGTTACACAGGTACTGCAATCAAGTAATGGCAGGCTGGATCACCTGCTATTTTTGACGCAGGATCCCTGATTCATTCTGTGTACAGGATGGACCAGCTTTGTCAGTGTGAGTGTGGGAGGTGTGGTATGAACAAGGAGTTGCAGGGACAACAGAAATGGTCTTGTGGGTCTGGCAGTTGAACACTGCCCTGAAATCCTGAGCTCTGTGCTGTCAGTGTCAGAGCTCCTCTGAGATGCCAGTATCATCCTTGGAAATGACTGGACTGTGTCCACTGAAGCCCTTTGCCCTAAACCCCTCACCAGAACCCAACTACTTAGGCACAGACCTCAGGCATGGAAAATCATGCAGATGGTGATTTTTAACAGTCAGGTATACCAAACCAAGTCCTCTTCTAACAGTCTAGAAGAAACCTTAAATAGAATGTGTTACGCTGTAACACATGCAACATGAGATGGTTTTGTGTTTTCTCTTGTAGGTATTCAGTATTCCCCTCAGATTTTTGTTCTGCAGAACTTGACAATTGTCTATAAGTAACTCTCCTGGTGTTGTGACACACATCTTCCGCTGTGTTGGGTCCTACCTCTTTTAGTCTCTTAAAATTGGGAAGAACTTTCTTTCTGGTTTGTGATTTCCCTCAGGAGCCTGTGAGACTCTGGCATTTTTCACTAGAAGTGTGATGAACCCAAGACAGACTTTCACTTTACGTGTAAGTCCAGGAATGCCTGTAATAGAGAACACTGTAGAGAATATAAATTATTCATTATGAATGTGAAGTTCAGTTTTGGCTTCTGTCTTTCCTCCATTTCTCTTTTCAGTTGTTCATGATAGCTGAAATTTTCCATGTTTTTTGTCTCAACCCACACACAAATTTTTTCCTTTGGGGAAAACTGGAGCAAAATCAATTTTAGTGCAATTTTTCAAGTCTCTTTGACTTGCACCTACATCTGTTTAGTGTGGGGGAGTGGAATTTTATCATAAAACGTTTGATTTATTTAATGTATTCAATAAGCATCCAAGATGTGCCAGGTACTTTCTCAGCCCTTTTTGGATGAGAAATCTTGCAAGCTAAGAACTTACTAAACAAAGAAGCTACAAAAATCAAAGTTTCCCTGCTGTTAAGGTCTCCATATATCTAAGGAATAAACCAGGTTTGAACACTGCAGATCCAAGAGTTGTACAAAAAGTCACATGCAGTACTGATGACATCTAACATAGGAATAACTATTCTTTACCTATTTCTTGATCCTGTTATTTGGCCAACTTACAACTAACTTGGCTGTGTGTACACCACAGCTCAACTTCCACTGCAACTGTGAGTCTGGTTTCATTGGTGAAGGCATTGCTGTGATTTTATGACACTGTACTAACAGCTCATCTAAACAGGGTCATTGATTTAGACCAAGGTAAGTTATAAATCTCAGGGGAAGAGCTATTCCGAATTAACTTCTTACAAAGATGTGATTTGGAGTAGTTAATAAGGAATAGCTGTTCTGGAATAATCCCTTTTTAAGACAAACCCTTACTCTTTCTATAATTGCATTCTAGGAAGCTATTCTGTACTGAATCAGCATGGGATAGAGTGCCTAGAAGACGTTCAGACCAAGCACAGCTAGCGGTGAGTGGGGCAATATACACTGGGATGCCCTATTGCAACTATGAGTGAGCAGAATAGCAGAACTGTGCATCTTTCTAGAAGGCAACAGAAAGTATCCTACCAAAATCATTGTATGGAGGCCCCTATCTCAGCAGGGATGAAGCACGAGCTGCCTGTTACTGTCTGAGCATTAACCTCGTGTTACAGACAGATTATGTGTTTGAACTTGTAACTGATTGCAAATTGATGAAATGTTGGGGTGTGTGCTTTTTTCCAATGTGGATTTACATCATTATGTGGCAGCAATCAATTTATCAAGCCCATCTGATTATTCAATAGTGGAAAAGACAACTGGTTAGAAGGAAACTTGTCTTGTTTTTAAGGTGGGCAGAAAAATAGTTTAAAAGAAATTCGCACACTGTTTTTCTGAGAAGATCCTACACTAACAAACTAATGAAATGAAGGAAAAGCCAATAATTTATAATGCCTTGGAAACTCTCCTGCAGCATAAAATTCTGTACTTCACCTTGCCAAGGAGAATGGACTAGAGTAGAGATGGTGCTCTTGTGCTCTAGTGCGTTGTAGTTGTGATCCAGTTACTGTTAATTCATAGTTCTCTAGGTTTTTGGAATCCATCCCTTCCCTTAAAAGGGACGGTGGCAGCCTGGAGTGGAGAAGCTCCAACTGCAGCCCTTTGGATGTTAATCCACACTGACTTTCTTAAGCCTCCTATTTAAATCATTATCTTAATGAATCACCATTGCTGCTATCTTCAGTGCTACATAGGAACATGCAAATTTTAAACAGCCTGGGGGAAAGACCTTTTTGTCTGTAAAGTGCTCTGATACTTGCATTTAGATGTTGCCATGATAGGTACCTTGGATACTCTTTTCCACCTAACCGGGTGGATAGATCCTGGGTGTAGTGCATCACCAGTGCATGGCTGCTGGGCAGCTCTGGGGCTTGCCCCTGAGAGGAGATGGATGTGATTCTGCTACAACGTGTAAGCAGCAGCTTGGGCGGTTGAAGCCAGATGCTGTGCAGGTTTGTCATTCCTCTGCCTGCCTGGTGGCTATGCTTTTCTTCAGGTCTGAAATGGCAAGGAGCTGAGGGAGTGAGGGTGGGGGATCCCCCTCAGCTCTTTCAGCTGCCATTTCGACTTTGGGGCAAATTTCTTTCATTTGACTCTTTTCACAGCACAAAGAAATAAGACATGCAAATGTTAATGGATCAGCTAAATTTTCTTCCATGTAAATCTGGTACAGCAAGAAACTGAGCAGCTTGCTAGAAAATCTTAAGAACACTTGTTTGAGGAAAAACTGAACATAGTGAAGCCACTGCAGAGTATCTCCAAAATTTTCAGCACTGTGTTGTGCAAATGTCCTTGAAGAATCAGCTTGGCTTGGCATTGAGCTCTGCCCACTTTCAGCTCTCCCAGATTATCACTTAAATGTTTATTCATAGGTGGTGGGTATGGGGAGAGAGCCATGTATAGCTGTTTCAGATGGCAAATCTTTGTGGTTATTTGAAATATGCAATGAAAGGTTTGATACCTTTATTCATTAAACCAAGAGCTGAGGGAGCTGTTTTATGCAAATGTCCTAGATGATAAGAAGTACTCCTCTTAAACTGCAGAATAAATTCACCCACCGTCCCCTTTCTGTGGCTTAGAAGAGGAGCCCATTCCCCTACTATGGGTAACTTTTCCTCACCAATAATAGTTCTGCTTCTGAAACAATGGCAAGATAAATGCAGAAGATACCAGGTGAACAGAGATCCTCTTAATCTCAGGTGGGAAAGGGCCATATTAACAGAACTGAACTTAAATGCATTTACTGCAGCAATATTACTAATTGTCAAGTCCTGCTGGGAGAGTTATGCCCACAGGAGGCCAGAACCTCTATCTCAGGGAGGGCATCCTTTTTCTTCCCAGCTAAACCTTCTCTGAAACCATTTGAGCTAGATGGTTTTAGACTAAGAAATGCACTGTCTTGCCTCATGCTAAATATAAGTAACATGTTTTCACTTAGTTACCAGAGAAGGGGAATGTGAGCAAATGGTACCTGCTTTTTGCAGCTTGTGGCCCAGATGGGTCCAGTGTGAGTCAGGAGATACTAACTGCTTCCTCACCCCTTGATGTGCACCTTCCCAGACAGCAGCAAGTAACCAGTCTGTGACTAAAACTGTTTTCCTTGCCTGGTGTAGCTGTGACCAGATTGTCACTTTTTTGTAATAGCATTTAAGACACTTTTTGTAAACTGCTTTACAACAGTAACTTTTCTGCTCACTGTGAGCAAACTGTGGTGGTTTCTGTATTTGAGCTCTCAGGGGGTTCTGATCCCTCGTTGGATGGCAGTGTTGTATAATACAGGGGGTAAATTAACTGGGGAAGCATCTATTAGATTCAGTACTTCAAGAACAGTCAGAGTAGGGATTTCAGAAGAAACACCAGAAGTGATTTATGTGTATATAAATACATGGGGTGTGTGTGTGAGTATATATATTGTGTGTATATTTCAAAAGAGAAGATTGGGGTGACTAACATTTGAGGCTCAGTGCAAAACTTAAACACAACTTTGTCTAATTCCAGTCTTGGAAAGTAATGGTGATGGGTGTGGGCACGTCTCTGCTGACTTTCTGAATTGTCAGAGCTCCAGCAAGGAATTTGGTGGAATTTCTCTTTGTTTTGAGTAAAAGTGATGTTCTATCCCACGACTGTTTCCTTAGAAAACTGAAGGAAAGGGACTCTTCTCCCCAGCACTTAACACACCCAGTGTTATTTTTGCGGGCACTGTGTGCAAAGTGTTCAGAAAATGCGATACCCAGAAGGACCGTTTGTATTTCAATATGCTGAACTGGCTTACATTATTCACATAGCTTTTGCATGCTATCTTGTGCTTGTAGGTAGTAGTATAGCTCTGCTGATGTACAAAGGTTATTATTTCTGTAGTTTTCTCATGCAAATGTAGAGGTTTCTAACTACAGAAGTACAATGAACCTGTGCTGTTATTTTGTTATGCTGTCTTGAGCTACCTTTGTTAACCATGTGTTTACAGGAGTCTGCCCAAGTTACCTGCTCAGTGTTCTGGTCAGGTGTGCTGAGATGCAGTGTTTCAGCTCATAACTTGGTTTTAGGTTGTCTTTCTCATGGTGCCTGACAACTGCCTCCCAGGAATTCTGGAACCAGCTACTCTGTTTCTCCCAGGATTCACTTCCAAGAAGTGCAAAGAAACTGCAGCTGAGCACTGTGACTGCCAGTGCTGTTATGAACAAGAGTTGCACATAGCATTAACAGGTAGATGGATTTTAATCTACAAGCATATCTGTCATTAATTTTAAGGGCTTTTGGAACCATGGCAGCTCAGCTAAGAGAGGGGAGATAAGCCAAGCAATTGCATGAAGCAGCTGTATTTGGTGAAGTACATCTCTTTGGATTAGCAGGGGCTCACAAGGCTGAGTAGAGAATGGTGCATCACACTGCCAAGTCTGATCCTTCAGGACAGTGACACGGGAATGCCTGAGAAATTTTTTAAGACTGGAATATTCACTGGGGTAAGCTTAAGAAAGTTTCCTTGGTTAGTCAGGATAGAGTCTAAAGCAACAGTGCTTTTCCCCTGATTGCTGGCAGAACCATGTACTTTCTGCTTCTCTGGCTTGTGGCACTTCTGTGTGCGCAGGTGAAAGAAACCAGTGATGCGCTTTGAGCGGCTGCAAACTTCCATGCTTTTGGGAAGACTTTGCAAGGGGAGGAATAGGGATTTGAAAGCTGTGAGTCTGACTGGCTTGAATTGGGTGAAACAAACAGGGAGATCTGTGGCAGCATTTGTCAGGAGATGAAAAATTTCACCTGCACCTCAACAGACTCCTTGAGAGCAGTACCTGCAGTGAGTCCCCAGAAAGTTCTTGTACAGACTAATGGCCAGCTGAGAGGAAATGCTGCACTCCCTAAGGAATCAACAAGCTCTCTGGGTGTTTACCAGAGCTGGTAAACCAAACGGAAACCATCAGTATGCTTCATGGTGTGCCAGTATCTTCAACACCATACAGTTCTGATTGCCACGTCTGGAAGGTAGTGGAGGGCTTGGGAGTGTCCAGAGAAGACCATCGAAGACTGGTCTCAAGTCATGTTGAATGGCTTCTCTTTCACATAGAGAAGAGTTGACCTATTACAGGAATTGCAGATGTTTTATACTGTCATGAATGGGGTGGGGAAAGGGAGTGGGGAGTGATTCTTCATTGTTTTGGTGTTAACTAAATTGATTCAAAGCAGGCAAAGAGGAGGTACTCTGTCAAGCAGCAGTTACCACATGAAACTCATTGCCAAAGGGTGTTATGGATAGCAGAAGTCTAAAGAGATAGAAAAATCGATGGAGGACAGATAAGTTCTTATTAATAATGATAGCCTGGATGCAACCACTGGATCAGGAGATCTTTTAACAACTGCACAAGGGATAAGAAGGGAAAAGACTGCCTGTACACTATTTTACTGCTTCCTTTCCCCTGTCTCTCCTCTTCTACCAACCTCCTTTTTAAATTGGCCCTATTCTGGCTACTCCAGAAGAACAGAGACCTAGACCTTTGCTCTTGTAATATGACTGGTTTTATAGTTCAAAACTAGAAAGGAAATGCTCCACTGCAGTGCAGTGAACTAGTTTTGCCTTGCAGCCCACAAGTAATGTAAATGATGTAATAATGATTATTCTCTACAATTCTGAGGCACACTGAAATGAAGAGAATTAGGAGCCAAATTCCTCCTAATACCTTAAAAATGTGTGTTATAAAATGTTTCCATAGCTGGTTTTCTTCATTAGAATTCTTACTAACAGGTACAGATTCCACTTGAAGCTGAAGAGTCACTACAATGTTTCTAGTTATTTTTCTCATTGTGTGTGGTGCTACTGTCAGTCTGGATGCCTGATAATGCACCTCATGGCCTGCCTTAGGCATTTTATCTTGAGTAATAGGGACACCTTGGGCTGGATGCTGAGGATGGCTGCCCTCCACAGAAAGGACTGTGGAGCATGATAAGGAGGGAAGCAGCATCAAGTTGGGAAGGAGGCTGAAGAGGAGGGAAGGTATTAAAATGTCTTGTACATGCACAAAAGTGGGAAAGTCTAATACAGGGCAGGGCTTATAGTTGTGACTGCAGTGGCAACAGTCAGTTGGTATTTGAGAGGTGAAAAAATCAGTTTTACATTTTGCTAGACGATTGTACTGTAATACAGCAGTGCCTCCTGGCAGGGAAAGCAATGTAATGTAAAGCAATACATGGAAGAGCAGTTGGAGAGCTGTCAGAAGCTGAGTAGCTTGGAATGCTTCCATGTGAACCTGGGAGCAAGCGAGCTGGCTGCAGCATGGCATTCCTCTGCCCTGAGGAGGAGTATGGACTGCAGCACAAGCATGAACAATGCACCTGACAAACCATGCAGCTCTGGAGGTCTATGAGAGGCTTTTCTAGGCAAAATAGGGAGAGTTTCTTCCTTCTCTTCCAGCTCACAGAGCTCTCCCGATTTCATGTGCCAGGCAGCCCTGGGGCAAATGAGTTTGTACCTGTCAGCTGTCATTGTCTGGCACACCTGAGTACTCAAGGGCATCAGGTTGCCAAAGGGGTTGCAAAGGCTGCGGGAAAGCTGCTGGGTCTCATCTGTCTGAGCAAACAAGGAAGTAATGACTGGCTTATATATATATATGTGTGTGTGTGTGTATACACACACACACACACACACACACACACATTAACAGTTTAGCATTTCCAGAGGGCTTTGGTGCATGGCATTGGCTTTTATTCCAGTTTTCAGATGTTAGATATACTTACTTGTGATTTTTAACCCTCCCCCTCTCCCTGCCCCCAGCATTTTCCTTTCCTTCAAATCCTCTGCCTCACTCTACGTATTGCTACTATAAATTGCTGGGGGTGATGGGTCCTGCTTCTTGCTTGGAGCCTCTGGATGCTGTTAACAAGTAATTGCTGGAAAAGCTTGTTTAAACATCAAACCCCAACGTTATTTTTTAAATTGCCCTTTGAGGTGGATGAAGTGCTACTGAAAGATTACTTTAATACTGGACAGAGAACTTTATTAGGGAAGGGAAATAGTGTTCTTACTAGACTATTTCTGAGGTACCAAGCCATCTTCGTTTTACAGAAGAGATGTGTTGTTTTACTCCCCATGCTTGTTTCTCCCCCCAAACCAGCAAAACTGATGTTTTAGCAAGGTGCAAAGAGGTTTTATCGGCCTTTCAATGCATCAGCTTTCGCTTTTCAGAAACCTGTAAGAATGAACGATCCATTCTGCAAGTTTTCTATCTAACCACAACCTGAAATCCAGAAGTACTGGTAAATTATGCAGGGACATTCTCTCAAAGTCCAGGCTACATTTATCAGGGTTGTCCAGTATGATGTGGGACCAGGGCACTGTATCTAATACACTATTTCTCCTATTGTAATCACATCGTTCAGGTTACTGGATGGCTACCCTGCAGTCATGGATGACTTTGAACAGGATCTCCACCATTCAGAAAACAGCAGTTACGCACATGGTGCACCTCTCCAGGTTAAGACTGGCTGAAGTGCAACAGGTCTCCCTCAAAATGTAACTGGGGTGTGTTCTGCCAGTGGTGATATGAGTCACCATTAGCCTAGCAGCAGCTACTGGATAACCAGGTGGAACTGGCATTTATTTCCCATACTGAAAACTGCTGGGTGATGTCCTTTAAGGATGAGTGTCTCCTGGCTTTAAGAACAAATAGTGCATGCAGCCAGAGGGATGCAGTAAATGTATTGCCTTTTATTCCCCTCTACTCTTTCATGTGAGCGTACACATGTTATTACAAGAAAGCAGCAAGTGAGCTCATAGTTGTGCCCCATCACTTAATGAAGCTTTTGATTTAAAGAAATGACATTCTGGGGAGGCTGTAGAAGCAGTATCTAGTCTGCCCAGGCCTCAGTCCTAGCAGGCCAAAGGGAAGACCTCATTTCAGGTCTGCCTGAGCTTGTCGGGCAGCCAGGTCTGTGCTAACAACCAAGGTGTGAATTTTATAAATGGAAGTGCTATCTTGGGAAGGAATAAACAAATAAAGGACTTAATGCAGAAATGGTCTGAGAAATGTTGTGGGTTGTGAAGACAAACATGAATTTGGAATAGCATAGGAAGGTTTCATGAATACCTCTTTATTCTGCACTTTTCACATAACATTAAGTCTGATCAGGTGAAGGTCTGTCTTCTGATCCTCTGCCATTTTCCTGATAGCAAATTAAGCTTTATCTTTTTATGTTTGGCAAGAACATTAAGAGGTTTTAGGAAAAGATTTATTTCTAATATAAACTGCTAAACAGAATGTGGGCAGTCACAATCACAGTGTCTCAGTATGCATGCCGCAGAAAGGGAAGGAGAACACGTACTGTTAAGAAAATGACAGGTACTTCTGCTTTCATGGTGTGCAAGTGTTACTCTTTCCCCATTGTTATTTATTTCTATTTGTGTTTAGTAGTCTTTATGTTAGGAATTTGTGGGCTACTCAGCAAAATACAAACCCATCACAGGCATAGTGGCTGAAAGCTACTGAATTGAACAATCTTTTTAATACCTAGGAAAAATGACTTGCTTGAAATAGCAATAGCAGTCTGAAATTTCATAGTGAGTTTAGGTCCGTCCTTATTCAGGCACTACTTGTCTTCTGCCAAAGGTTTAAGGAAAGGGAATGCTCAACTGCAGAAAATCTGTCCCTAAGCACAAGGAACAAGAGCTTGGAAGAAAGTACTGGGCTTTTGATAGATGTAGCTGCTTTTGCAGGGAGACCTTGAGGCCGTTTTTGCCTAAAGTTTCTTTTTTCCCATTTGACTTTGTTTAATGCAGTAAAGGGTTTCAGTTGAGAAAACAGTGAAAGCTTAAGAAACTTAGGATGCTTGTTTTAGTTTTCTAAGCTACTTAATAAGAACTAATTTAATGGGAGGCAAGTATCTGGTAACTCTGGATTTTGAAGGACAAGGCAATGGGAATTCAGTTCTAAACCATCAGCTACAGTTCACTTTAATAAAGAGTTTGTTTTAAATGTTAAACATGTTTGGACTTAAATGTTTCACATGCTTGATAGGAAAATGAAGTCAGAAAATTCTCAATGGATGGTTACTTCTTGAATTTTCAGGCAGTATGAGTCAAATGAGGAAAAATAAAATGTCTAATAAAAGTCATTGGCTGTTTATTGAAATAATAGAAGGAGGAAGCATGTCAGCTGGATAAATACCTGTAAAATAGAATAAATGTTCAACTGGAGATAGTGCAGCTCTGGTTAATAAAAAATAATACCAAATTGAGAACGGACTATATTTAGTTGCAAATCAATACGACTTAGTAGTTACCAGCCACTGTTCATGCTTTATGAAAATAACTGCAGTGTAAATGTAAAACAAGATTAAAATTGGTAGCTTTAAATTACTTTGATTTAAATCCACCCTTTCTCTGCTGCTGGGTGCTATCAGCATAAATAAATAAGTAAAAGCACATTTAGCTGCTGGCACAGCATTGCCATGGCTTTTCTTGTATTTGCTGTGATAGACAGATAAAGGCAACTCCCTCTGGGTGTTCATATACTAAGTAACTAACATAACACTTGGTCCCTTTTTTCCCCTCTCCTTCCTCCATGTCTCCTCTCCATTACTCTTCCCCCAAATGTAAATGGGCAAGTGGATTTTGAATTTGCCATGTTTTACATACTTCTCAAGGTGTGTGAGCTGCCTCTGGAGATGAGTACACCTGGCCTCCTCTTTTCCTGTCTTCTGTGTATTTGCTGCATACTGCAAGAGAGCCCTGAAGAGGTTTTTCTTATTTTACTCCTGGTCACATGTTTGATGCTGGAACTTCCGAAAATTAAGATTAATTATTACCTTTGAGGCAGACAGTGCAGCAGTGGAGCAGCCTCTAACTCATCTGAGCTCAGAAATCCACTGCTTAAAATTGTGTAAAGCTTCCCAATAATTTGCTTATATATTATTTCAAGAAAGAAAAGAGCCCTCCTTAATGATGAGTTTGGCTCCTCAATAAAAAAGGGGTAGCTATCTGACTAATCACTGCTATGCACTAGGTTATTAATTTTCCTCTTAATGACAGTAGAATTTTTGCCATTTTCCCCCATAAACCTTCTTCAGTTATACAACAAATGTGTTTTTAAGGCATACTCTCTAGGATTTTATGCCCCAAGACAGGCACGTCATGAAATAACTGGAGGTTGGTGGAGAACCTCAGCTGGATTAAATGCCTGCGAGTCCTGACAGGAATGGGGGTTGAGCATTTGGATGGAGGCCTGTATGGAGGCACATGGACAGCTCTGTTCTCAGCAGCTCCTGCCTGAAATCAGTTACTTTGTTTTGCTCTTAGCTAAAAATTCAGTCTTCAAAGAAGATGTATGTGCTGCTGTCTGGCTGTGGGAGCACCCAGCTCTGCCTGGGTATACAGACAGGTTGCTCCTAAGAAAGCCTGGTTTTCCCAAATTCTGTTTGTGGAAAAATGAAGTGAATGACTGCATTCCTGTACTAAATGTGGGCATTTTCTTTAAGTGACTTCTTAAATAATTGTTTCTGCATTAGATGTGTCACTAAGTACCAAGATTTCTGGAAGTGTACATCCTGTATACTGCACAGGTACAAAATACAGTTAGGCTTCCATTTCTCTGCTGGGGACACAGACCTGCTCTTGGATATGGTTTGATGTTGCTCGAGGAAGATGCATCAGGGTGTATTCTAAGATCTTGTGACAAACATGTGAGGCTGTGTTCTTACCAGACTGGCTGCTAACAGGCCAGACATCACCAACATTTTGCCTGGCAAAGAGTAAAGGAAATGCCGAATCTTGGTTATGCAGGACCATTCAATATTTAAACTCCTGATGTCTAAGAACATGGGGTTGCATTTGCAACAGGTGTTTGCCTGGTAATCAAAGACCCGGTGTAATAAATAGTTGGCTAAAGAGTTGACCTGGCAGTTAATGTAGATTTTTATGGCTATGGACTTGAGATCTCTTGAAAATGAGGAATGCCAGTAGTAAGAAGTGTACATGTTTCTAGGGGTAGATGGATTTGGGGGCTCTGGGGTCTTGCTCATTTGTTTGAGACTGAAGTAGCATAAACTGGCCTTATTCTGGACTCATTTGAACAGAGTTGGCCAGTAAGATGAGCAGATGACTGGAATGTAAGGTATGTGAGAATTTCCCTTTGCTTCCAACCTGCACTGGACTGATGAGTTGGGTTTATTAAACCCACTGTATCACCCAGCCCTGGAGGGGTTATAAAGCAGAGATGCACTGAAAACGTCTTACCTATGCCACTTCAGAAGAACACTTAGCTTAGCACTGCCTCCATCTCTGATGGCTGCTTTTTATGCCTGGAGCTATTTACTGTAGGGATGATCAGGCAAATCTGATGTGTGCTCAAACCTGGAATTCTGAATTAATTAACCAGTGGAATAAGTTATAGATGTGATTGACTCCTCATAAATTACTTTTCATCAAGACTGGTGCATGCACCCTCACTCGTGTAACTCTCTACCCTAAAAGCTGTTGCAAGAATCACTCACTGGAAAATGAAGCCAGAGTAAAAAGAGGATTCTTACAGGGCCCTGTGGTCCTCCAACTCTGAATGGCTGGTCATCAGCTTCTCACATCATCGCTGCTCTGGCTGCCTGTTAAGTACTACAAGATGCCTTTCATAAGATGGATGGCATGGAGGCAGGTCTTCATGCTGAAGAATGCTTTTGTATTGAAATGCAGTGCTATAGCTAAACCAGGTAGCTCTTCTCTTTTTATTATCTGTGCCAGCCACAAAAATATGACATAAAAAAATGCCATTAATGCATTTGCTGCCCTAAAAATTTTCTTCTTGGCTCTTTCAGCTGCTTAGGCCAGCAGCTAGTATGCTCCAAGGCTTAGTGAAGAATTAGGCTGAAATTGCCAAGGGGTGTCTCCTACTGCACTGACTTAGAGAGATGTATGAGAGACTCGCTGTCCTTTGTCCTTCCTTCATCCTGCACTAGCCATATCTGCTTGTGCCATGTCAGCATTTTCTACTTGGGAATGGCTGAGTGGACTTTGCTGGGTTAGCCATGCATCTTTTTTTTTTATTTAAAGGAGATCTCCAGAGTGCCTGTTTGGCATAAATCAGATGAGAATTTGCAGGTAGTAAGTGCAGAGGAGGGAAAGAAAAGTGTACTTAGGAGCCCTCCATTCCCTTTCCCTTGGCAGTGCCTTATTTCTGCTCTTGGAAGAGGTCTTTTTGCTTGTCCCTGAATTGATTTAACCCCCAGAGCACAAATGCTCTGAAGCTGCAGTCTCAGGGTTGCTGTCTGTCTCCAGAAAGCCATGTGGCAAGGGGCTGTGCATGCTATGGAGAGCAGCTCCCCCCGTGTTTGGAGTTACAGGATACTGCTGGGGGTAGCTACAGCTGGTATGCACTGGTACTAATATAATCCTGCCGACTGTATCCATGAGACACAAGTGTGACATGTGAGGTATTTAGGGAGACACACCTGTTCTAGGCACAGGCCTGGGCACTGCATGCCTTGGAAATGGAAGGGTTTGGTGGAGCAGGAAAGACTCTCATTTCAGTCACAAGAGGGTTTTGCTTCTTTCCCCTCAGTTTCATGCTATTTTATAATTCCCTAACATTAAGCAATCCTGTGGCCTGTTAGCATGGGGCTGTTTCAAAGGCCAGGCTGGTGTTTGCATTTGGACTTCTTTTACCTTTAGTGTTTGATTCCAGAGCGATTAGCAGGAGAGAACAGCTTCTGGGCTGAGTGATGGTTTGGGTGTAACTGCTCCCAAGAAAGGGCAGAGAATTCAGAGAATGTCATCTATGTGTGGGGCTGGGTTTTTCAGCCCTTTAGATAATTTAGGTTTTACGTTGTGTTTACCTGTATTCCTCTTGTAAGGCCTCTGTCTTGTGGTTTGGAGCAGTAAATCACATAAAGGTGATATCATCTTAGCAAATTTTGTACAAAAATATTGTATGCCTTTGGCTTGAAATCTCTGTCTTTCCCTCTCTTCTTCCCATCTGCCCCCCATCCCTGAAAGTGTTGTGACATGGCTACTTTCCATACCAAAGAAAAAGCAAGCAAAAGCAGAATAAATCTCATGGTTGTGTAGTATAAGGAAATGAACTTGCTCAGATTTTTATCTCTTTTTTTAAGTTAATCTGCCACTTGTTTGGCAGAAGATAACCTCTTTTTTGTCCCTGAAAAGGGGACGTATTAAGATGGAGAGAAAAGATCGCAGGGTCTATCATGACTGGATTCCATCTGTCTGTCTTGTCTTTCAAGTGTAATGGAATTTTTCCTTCAAACTTCATGTTTTAACAGCCTTTATTTGTCACTAATGTGGAATCTCCTAGTTTGCCTTGGTCTCACTCCCCATGCCCCTTCTTTCCACGGATTCCTGCTCTTGGTGAGGTTTTAAGTGCGTGTTGGTTTGGGACATCTTCCAGGACTGGGGCCAAGATTTCTTCTGTACCTGATGGACTGCTGTGTGAAAATATTAGCAACTGGACAGTCTTTCCCTCCCATCTTAATTTTAAATAGAATTTGCCAATAAATATCCAGTGTGTCAGTTGTTTGTAGAACTTATAATGGCTGGTGGAAATAAGGAAGGGAGGGTGAGAGACATGTTTTACCCTACGACCTGATTAGTTTGGGCAGTAAGTTATTTAGGAGAAACGAAGGTGTTATTCCCTTCTGTAAGAACTCTGCATTCTTAGTGGGATGGACTGGAATAACCAGACCCTGAAAGAAGAACAGATTCTCCTCAGAAATGAAATGCTGTTGGCAAAGGAAAAGGTCCTGAGGATGGAGACTCCTCAGCTCCAGCCTCACCTGGCCCCTGACTTGTGAGCAGGTCACTGACCCTTATGGCAAGGGGATATAAATCTGAATCTGGCTAATCCTAACCTGAAAGATGGCTGCACTGAGGCAAAGGCCTCCTTACCTGCATGTGTGAGCAGAGGTACTGACTAAAACCTGTGGTCCTCTTTAGTCCCTGTGCTGGCATTCACAGTCTGACCAGCCCCAAAGCCTCAGATCTTTTTCATTTCTTGTGAGCAGACACATTTTTTGTACATATTAATGTAAAAATACTTCTGATTGTGATACTAAGAAGCAGAGTATCTCATTTTAAGGGAAGAAGCATTGTCATCTAGCTGTGATGCCTCCCATGCTAGCTTTTTATCTCTGCATATCACTACATTTTGCAGCACAGCCTAAGGTAGACAAGGCCTCACTATCCCTGCTAGCTGATAATAGTGGGCTGTCTTTCATCCCTGTCCCTACTGGGTTCTCCCAGAGTTAATTGATTTCCACCAAAAATGAGATTCATTCTCTGGTTTTGGTTGGGTTTTTGGTTACGTTTTTTGAGGGGTGGTGGTTGGGTTTAGTGGGCGATTTTGTTCCTTAACTGCATGCTGCAAAATGTCCTGGCTGAGTTGTTTCCAAATCCTGACATCTCTAGGGAAGGGGTTATAAATTGCTAATTTAAAGCCTGCAACAGGATAATTAACTAACCAGTTTGATGTAAATGGCTTAATGGGCCTTTACTAGCCCCTTTGAACTGAAAGTAGCACTAAAAAAAGTATACTGTAAATACCTTCAAGGAAAGTACTGGCATGCTTGAATGTGGGCCTGCTTGGTTGTAAAGAGCAAGCCTGCTCCTCTTGCCAGGAATTCAGTGGCCTGTGTGACAGCAAACATGTCAAGGGGGTGAGGGGGCCAACCAGGCACCCCCTGGGGAAGGTTCTGCAACTACCCTTGCTCTTCAGGAAGCACATACACCCTGATACATCAGGCTTTCAAACCTGCCCTGCCTGCTGTGACAAATTTAAATCGCAACCTAGTGTAAATGCAACTGTAATGAATTTCATCAGGATTGAAGGAAAAAACCAAAAAGAACCAAACCCCTGAGGGGTAGGCAGCCACTGGAGTCCACCCTAATTTTCCTGGAGTTGTATTTGCATTAAGGTCTTTTGGCAAGTCCAGGCAGAAACACTTATTATGCTGTGTTTCAGAAGACCTCGTTACCCACTGAATCTGCTGAGACAACGTACTGCAGCAGATTCCAGTTTCTGATGAGCTTCAGGGACTTTTGGGAGAACTTTCATTTTTGCTGGGCTGTTATAAAATTCAAAGGGAGGAAGTCAACAACTACCAAGCATCTAGAAATGAAGATCATGGCAAAGTGAAAGCATCTCATGTAGTTAGGCATTGATCTTGCTCCTGGCTATGCAAACTGGGATGTTAGGAGAGTTTCAGGTCCCAAAGCAGGCAGGAGTATTTCCTTCTGTTCCTGCCCCTGTGTGAGAGAAGCTCCTCCTGGTCCAAGTACTGCTCTGCTCCATCCTCTCATCACACATGCACTGTGCACTGTCAGCAATAATTCACAAGAACTTTCTTTTCTTCATTGTTTCTCTGTTTCATCACCATCTTTCACCTGGGTACTGGAGGATGTTTTGGAGTCTGAAGCACAGCCCTCAATTATTGCTGTGACCTCTGATACACGGGATTTAGCTTTACAGATGGCTTTGCTGATGAGTGTTCCTGGTCCTTGGCTCTCTGCTGTGCTACTGTTGAGGACCATGAGCCTGTAATGCTGAGCCAGACCAGGGCTGATGCAGGAAGAGGGCAAGACCTAACATTTTCAGTGGTGGCCCTGACTTGGATGGGCTAAACCAGATCATGATGCCTCTTGGTGCTGGTTTGTTTGGTTGGTTTTGTTGTTTGGTTTAGTTTTATTCTCCCCAGCCAGGAAAATAATGTGCCATTGGCAGTGTTAATACTGGCTTAAAAAACCCCAACAAACAACCAAAACCACCAAAACCCATAAAAGCACTGAAGTCTGTTGTAGGGGGCAATGATGCAGAACTGCTGCATCTCATTTTAAGAGCCATGTCTGACAGAGGAGTCAGTCCTGCACGCTAATTGTCCAGGTGTCCATGGGCCTATTGTATGCAAGAACCAAAACGCTCTCCTGTGGCCTTCAGAGGAGGTGATAACATGGCACGTCTCTGCTCCTACATGTTGACTGAAGAAGTTGGCACCACGGCAGTACCTGCTTGCTGCGTGTGGGTGGGAGCAGTGCAGGATTAATTTGGGGTTGATTGTGTTGGCAGGGATCTGCCAGCAGAGCTGGCCCAGCTGCCTGTGCTACGCTGTAGCTGCTAATCCTTTCCTTTTATGAGCACTAACCTAGATCACACAGTTAAAGTTAAAAATGCATGTGCTATTAGAGAGAGACGCTTGCAAGGGAAGAGCTCTGTACACATGCTGTATTGACAGCTGGAGACTTCCTTCAAGGAACGCCAGAACACCTTAGTGTGCCAGCTTTGATATCTTGGCATCTGACAGGGAACTGCAAATACTCAGTCTTAATCCGTCATTCCCACATGCTGACATGTATCCAAGGGGAATTTCTGTGAATATTGTTGTTATTCCCATATAGTTTCAGTTGCTTCTTTGCTTCCCAGTATTACCCCATCGTATGTCTAACTGAGTACAGTGTCCTTCTGGCCTTTTATGTCAGATCTCTTGGATTTCTCATGGGGAGGCAAAGAGGCATCAGTGTGAGTGTCTTTATCAGTGATCTGGATGAAGGGATCAACCACACCCTCAGTAAGTTTACAGTGGACACCAAGCTGGGTGACAGTGTTGATCTGCTGGAGGGCAGGAAGGCTCTGCAGAGGGATCTGGACAGCCTAGATCAATGGGCTGAGGCCAACTGTGTGAGGCTCAACAAGGGTCAGTGCTGGGTCCTGCACTGGGCTCAAACAACCCCATGCAATGCTACGGGTTTGGGGAAGAGTGGCTGGAAAGCTGCTCAGTGGGAAAGGGCCCGGGGGTGTAAATTGACATCTGGCTGAGCATGAGCCCAGCTGGACAAGGAGGCCAATGGCACTGTGGCTTGAATCAGAAATAGTGTGGCCAGCAGG
>NDXB01012573.1:55942-66405 GCA_002631895.1 Agapornis roseicollis | reverse complement strand
TATGTTATTTTTTTTTTTGTTTATCCCCAAAAATTTTGAAAAAAAAAAAAAAAAAAGAAAAAGAAAGGACCTTTCTGGAAATTATAATCATCACTGAGAGACTGAAACCTCAGAAAAGGTTTATCTGTGCATCAAAAGATTACGTAGCACATTTGGATGCTTCCAGAGTATTACACCATAACATTCAGTTTTAGTGCTTTCAGTTACTAAAGCCTTCTGGAGTTCTTCATCTCCCTTTTTACCTTAATGTTGCAATCAGAAGAATTTTCTCCTTCCATAGATAGCAGAAGTTATTTGCAGAAGTTATTTGATATGGACTCTGGTGTGGCTGAGCTATAAGTTGAAGTTAATTTAAGCTATGCACAACAAAGAATTTAATAATTTGAATTAAAACAATTATGTATGGAAATTATACAGACCAATAAGAAAAATTTCTAAAGTAAATTCAAGTATCTAATAATATAATTGCACGCTTGAGGGTGTTTGAAACAAATGATAGAAAAAAGTTACATGCTAACAAACCCGATGTATCCTCTAAAGCGTTGCCTTCTATTTTGTAAATGGTTGCTCTGTACTCCCAGACTGTGAAGGCAGCCAGGTTGTTTCAGTGACTCCACAGTCAGAAGGGACCTGTACTCAAGGCTCTTTCCAAGACTAGGCCTTTATTTCATAATGGTAACAACAGAATAAAGACACAAAACATGCACTGTTAGTGAAACTACAGCACTGAGAATAAACATAAGTGATTAAAGCCTCCAGAGATGCCTTTAGTAATTGATAAGTAGCACAGAAAGCAAAGATAGTTAATACAGAACAATGGGTAACAAAAAAATGAGGGTGAAATACCAAATCAGCTCACAGGGCAGCCAGTCAGAGCACTATGAGCTTGTATAAGCATCACCAATGTATTCCAGCATGTTGATTCCCAGACAACTCCTGAACTGTCAAGCAACATGAAAATTTACTAAAGGGATTTGTGGAATGAAAAAGTAATAGATGTAGCTCCCAAGTGCTAGTAGCTATGAATCACCTTTGATTGACATCATTGCCCCTAGCAAGGAATTTTAGATTCTGTTAATTTCTTTTAATGAGCTAAAGGATTTGAAAATATGCTTTGGGAAACCACGAGGATACAGTAACTAATTATGAGGGATAGAAAATTGACTCATCTCCCACTGAAGTCAATGGAAAAAATCCGATTGATTTCAACAGGTTTGACCAACTTCATGCCTAAAAAACCAAAATTTTTGACTGGTTTTCATGGATCATGAGATAAAAATATCCCAAGTGTACTTGATTGGGTCTTTGGACTTCTCTAAGTGTGACAGAAGGTTTTTGGCTTTTAAATACCTTATATTTAACCTGGAACAGCTCCCGCTAGTTGCTGTAAATGTCCTTCTTCCCTCCCCTGCATGTTGGCCAACATTTGGTGACACTGAAGATAATTTGTGGAGAAAAGCAGCATGCCCTGACAGCCTCCCCCGCTCACTGAGGACACAAAGCTCCACTGAAACCTCCTTTTGTGTTTGTTCTCAGAATTAAAAAATATTAATCAAAATCATCTTCTCTAATAATAAAAGGAGCCATCATCTGGCTAAAAATAAACACTGGAAACAACACATAAAACCTGCAAGATTTAATTAGAAACACAGAATATTGAACATGTCTGATTCAAACCTTTGGCTTTGGTTCCTGCCTTGAAAATAGCATAGAAAATCTTGGCTAAATGCTGTAGTTCTTCTGGGCAGGCATCAGGAGCATCCAGGCTCCTCGGTGCTCTCCAGCCCCTAGTCCAGGGGAGCCCAGGGGGGCCCTTTGCTCAGGCTTCTCTTGCCCACACAGAGGAGAGCAAAGCTACTTGCTTTGATCGATCCACCCCAGACACCACACTAAACTTTCCATCTCCTCCATCAGCTAGAAAGATAGCCTAGAAGATTTGCCTAGTCTTGAGTCAGCTTTTAGATGATTTTGAAGTGAGAAAGGTGGCTCTCATCCTTTCTTCAGCCATTTTTTTGTGTGGTCAATAAAAACAAGTGAGGAAAAGCTGCTATAGTTAGTAGGAAGCTACTGTTCTTTTTAATCAGAATTGCAGAAATGTTGACTCTCAACAGTTGTTGCAGTGCAATCTCTAAAATACTCCTGTCATGATGGAGTTCAGAACCTCCTGGTATAGGAGGCAAAACTTAATAAATCTTTTCTTCTGATTTTACCTTGCTGAAGATCAGAGAAGATGATATATCATTCTAAGATATCTGATATTTCTATACAGTTCATTGCAATGGAGTATAAGAAGTCATAGTGAAACATTTCTTCCAAGATGGGAATTTTCCAGGGCTGGGGCTTTCTTGTGCTTCTCTGTTTCTGTAGTGCCAAGCACAACAACATAGTGATCACTGAACAGGGGGGATACTAAAGCACTACCATAATACAAATGGATAATACCTAAAAACCTATCCTTTCCCTAGTGTATCTATTTTTGTTTTCTATATCTTGAGCATCTACTTATATTGCAATAGAAGGAAATATAGGCAGTAAAATATGACACTTCAAAATAATAAAATTCTGTATTGAGTTTTTTTTCTAACTTCTTTAAAATTCTTTAGAATTTTAAGAATGAATTTGGTTTTTTTTTTGTTTTTTTTTTTTTTTTTTTTTTTTTTTTTTTTTTTTTTTTTTTTTTTTTTTTTTTTTTTTTTTTTTTTTTTTTTTTATGATGGCCTTGATCTGCCAAACATTCTAGAGGCAGCACTCTCATGCGTAATTGTTGTTAGGAAATCTAAATCATTTCTTCTTTGAAGTATCTTGCATATCTTGTGCATATATACGGGTGTAGTGCACAGAAGTGCTAAGTGTGCATGTTTTATGTAACCTTTGCAAACACTAATCTTTTCATAGAATGCCATTGTACTGGTAAAGAGGGATACAGTTATCTTCCAAAGTACTGAAGAACGATTGTGTGTTAAAAACTTTTATGTAGCCACATAATGGTCAACATCTGCTGACACTCAAACTAGTGCATCGTGAGTTTAAATATGTGACTTCTTTTCACCTTTCAGATTAACTCTTGTATCTGTCAGGTACATTTTGTACTGCAACATGGTGGTCTAGAGAAGAAGGGTTTATAAAATAAAAAAGGGCCCCAGCTATTTGCTGGTGACCTAATGCAGCACTGCTGAAACCTAGGGCTGCTCTAAGGCAGTGTGTGAACAAAAATCTTTTGAGATGCTGGCATATGGTTCTGGCAGTGGATGTGGTAGTCTGGGTTAGCCAAGGCTGTGTGCCAGCCATGATCCCCAGACACAAAGGTTTGCTCTTACTTTCCCCAAACTGAGCTCAGTTTCTGTAGGCACACACACATACTACATACATGTGTAAGGACAAAGGACAAATCTCTCCTCCTGCTGTCTGAATTCAGTGAGAAAAACTCCAATTAATCTGAAAGGCAGTAAAAATTGTTCCATGGTTTCAAAGAAAAATAAAATAGGAAATAATTTCCAGAACTGAGCTAAGAAATACATGAAGACACAAAACTGAATGCATTAAGAGTATTTGAGGACGAGAAAGTCAGAGAGGAATTTGTTGAAAAGAGGAAATAGAAAATATGAATAAGGATAAATGTAAAAAAATGTATAAATCTGTAGGAAGAAAAGGAACCATAACTAAGATGAAATATGAATTTTAAAAAGGGTGACATAAAAAGCATCAAAAAAAGGTAAAGAGGTAAATTGAAAGAAAAGATAAAGGACATTCTGATGAAAGGATAAGAAAACAGACCAAAATAAATATCAGGCTAAGGAAGATATATGTGATACGTTCATGAACAGAGAACTGGTGGGTAATGTGATGGTCAGAGGCTGTCTTGAGTAAAGCAGTCATGAAATGACTTGGAGAATCCTTGGAGAAGTCAGGAAGAGGGTCTGCAAACCCACTACTTTAAACTTGTGGAGGGCTAACTTTGGGCTGTTTAGGATGCTGGTTGAAAGAGTCCCTTTGGACACAGTACTGATGGACAAAGGGGTCTAGGAAGGCTGCACACACTTCAAGAAATAAAGCTTCAAGGTGCAGGAGCAGGCTGTTCCTATATGCTAGAAGTCGAATTAGAGGGGAAGAAGACCATACTGGCTGAACAGAGAGATACTGCTGTAACTCAGGAAATAAAAAGAGAATGCTTGTGGATGAAGAGACATCAACAGACAAGACATGAGGAGTATAAGGATGTTGTTAGGTTGTACATGGAGAAAATGAGAAAGGCAAAACCACAGCTGTGACTTAATCTGGTCACTGCCATAAAAGATAATAAAAAGTATTTTTACAAATATATTAGCAATGAGGGAGGTTCAAGGACAACCTCCATCCCTTATTGGATACCAGGGGAAACCTAGTGACTAATGGTGAGGAAAAGGCTGCAGTACTTGATGCTGCTTTTGTCTCAGTTTTTAATAGTCAGACCAGCAATCCTCAGGCTACTCAGTCCCCTGAGATGGATGATAGGGATGAGGAGCTGCTTGAAGTCCCCATAATCCATGAGGAAATGGTTGGCAAACTCCTGCTCCACTTAGACATGCACAAGTCTATGGGGCCAGATGGGTTTCAGCCAAGAATCCTAAAGGAGCTGGCAGAGAAGCTTGCTAAGCCACTCTCCATCATTTATCAGCAGTCTTGGGCTAGTGTGCAGGTCCTCGAGGATTGGAGGTTGGCCAGCATGAAGCTTCTGTACAAAAAGGACAGGAAGGAGGATCCTGGAAACTACAGGAAAATACAGTACCACAAAAGGTCACAGAGCAGATCATCCTAAGAGTAGTCACACAGCACATTTAGGAAAATTGGGATCAGGCCAAGTCAGCATAGGTTCATGAAGGGCAGGTCCTGCTTGACCAACCTGATCTCCTCCTGTGACAAGGTGACCCTCCTGGCTGATGAGGGAAAAGCTGTATACATTGTCTATTTGGACTTTAGTAAAGCATTTGACACTGTATCCCACACCTTTCTCTTGGAGAAACTGGCTGCTTATGGCCTGGATAGGTATATTCTTCACCGGCTTAAAAACTGGCTGGGTGGCAGAGCCCAAGGAATGTTGGTAAATGGTGTCACATCTAGTTGGTGACTGGTCATGAGTGGTGCCCCTCAGAGCTCTGTATTAGGGCCAGTGTTGTTTAATATCTTTATCAGTGATGTGGATGAGGGGATCAAGTCCACCCTCAGTAAATTTGCAGATGACACCAAGTTGAATGGGAGTGTTGATCAGCACGAGGGTTGCTGGAGGGGGTCTAGAGAAGGGCAACAAAGCTGGTAAAGTGCCTGGATGACAATATGAGAAAAGACTGGGGGAACTGGCGTTGTTTAGTCTGGAGAAGGCTCAGGGGGGACCTCATTGCTCTCTACAACTATGATGGAGCCAGGAGGTGGCTGGTCTCTTTTCCCAAGAACAAGAGGAAAGGGACTCAAGCTGCACCAAGATAGGTTTAGACTGGATATTAGGAAGAATTCCTTCACCAAAATGGTAGACAGGCATTGGAACAGGCTTCCCAAGGAAGAGGTGGAATCACTGTCCCTGAAAGTGTTCAAAACCAGCATAGATGAAGCCCTTAGTGATATGGTTTAGTGGTGGACTTGGCAGTCCTGGGGTAACAGTTGGACTTGATGATCTTAAAGATTTTTTCCAACCTAGCCGATTGCATGTTCCCATGATTTGATGATATGTGTCTTCAAATCAGCAGAGACCAGTAAAATTCATCTCAAAGTATTCAAAGCTCTGGCAAAAGCAATCTGTGAAAGATCAGGGATTATTCTGAGAATTTACAGGGAATAGAAACTGAAAAAGGGGGAAGGCATTGTCCATCTTACTGGCTGCTTAGCTTAATTTTTCCTCCTAGAAAATATTAGGACATATTAAATAAGCAGTGCATGTGACAGAACTGATATTTTCAGTGTTAGAGCAAAGGTCCATTGCATTCTCTATCTTTTCCCCTGAAATGGCTTAGAATGGGTATCTCAGGAAGAGAACAAAAGTATTCCTTTGTGTTTGGCAGCCCTCAGTGAAGTTCTTGCTCTTTACTGTGTCTGATTTCCTCTTGGATACCTATAGGCTTTTAGTGTTCACAAAGTCCTGCAGCAAGGAATTCAACATCTGAAGTGCAGTTTCTCACAGGAGCCATATAAGATAAGGGAAAACACCCAAACAAAAATGTCCTGCACAGATTAATAAGAAAAGAATGTCAGAAAGCCAATCCTGTTTCCTTTGCTGACAGAAATGTTGCAGTGATTGAAGTAGATGAGACGATATACTGTGATTTAAGGAAGTGCTGGATGTTGCATGTGAGACCTTTTCAAGAACAAAGTAAGAAAACAAACTATATATATGCAAAGCTAAAAAATAACTATATGTTGCTTGCTAATGAAATATTGAGCCTGTAAGGCAACTGGGTCTATATGACATTTTTATTGAGTTGAAACATACTACAAACGTTGGAGGACTGAAGAGCACTCTTGCAAAAGTGGCTTGTGACATGAAGGGGGGAGGAATTGCAGGTGTCAGTGGATGTACTGGTATAAAAAGAAAAGATACAAAAAGTAATTTCAATTCCAATAGAAATTAAGGTCTGAGTACGTACTTTGGGACAGAATTTCCAAGATATTGCAAGTACTCTTAATTCCCAGATCACTTTCCAATCCAGCAACCCACCTCAGAGAAGAACGTGTAAGTGTGTGTTGGATGTTTTTAACCCTAAACTGGTGCATAACAGTGTAACTACACTGTTGTCAGTGGACTAAGGCCAAATTCCACCACCAGTTAGAGATTTTGTGCCTGTGGTTGTTTTGTTTTGTAAAAGAAAAAAATTTAGACCATAAAAGAAAGCTTAAGAAAATGAATTCTGTGATAAGGTTGTTGGGTGAAATATGTTGGTATGAGAAGTTCTGAAGTATAGTGAAAACAGTGGCCAGTTTTGTGAGTGTTAAGATGTTAATTATCAATTAAATAAATAATTAATCTGTGTAATAAAGCCAAAGCTAGCTAAATGCTGTGTGATTCCAGAACCCACTTGGGCTAAAAGTTCAAGGTCCTTTCTGATCAGTGAGCAGCAATATGGAAGCTTACCCCCTTCTCTCCCAGCATTCATACTGAATCCTTTAGGCCAGACCTACAAAGGTATTTATGTCCCCCAGTCTTTTACAGCAACCCAGGGTTAGATGCTTAAATAAGGGTTGGGAGCCTGAAAGTCTTTGTATATCTTGGCTTGTATATGAAGCATTTTCTATAGGCTTGTGAACAAATGACGACCACAAAGGAACACCTGGGGAGGGAAAAGGGGGAACTGATCTCAGAGCTTCATATGTTTCTTATTACTAGGTAACTCTTTCCATGCAGCGTATGCATACAGAATGGTTGCCGCACTTGGAGTCTGGCTTCCAGGGAGGCCAGCTTACATCACAGAATTGGGAATAAACAGCCAAAAGTTCAGTACTATTTAGTAAAACCCAGACCAAGCTACATGATCTTCAGGCGTAGAAAATACGTCTTTTGCACTGCTGTAGAGTACTTTATGAGCTGTCAGTAGATATGGCATGACTTGCATTCCAATTTCCCATGGCTGCAGTGTGTCGCCAGAAGTATCTTTGTTACTCTTGAATACGTTCTGCGTTGGTGGATGGGGTGTAGGACAAAGTTGAAATGTCAAGAAATTAATATGAAATGATGTCCTGGATTTCTTCCATATTGTGGCATCCAGCCCGTACTGCAGGTGGTGGTCCTATAAAACAGTTGTTTTTCACAAATCATTCTGCCTGTTCATTAATTTCATGAACCAGAAGGCCATTTCCCTGCAGTCTTTTTTTAGGAAAGGGCCCCCAGGCCTATACGTCTGCTCTCCACAGTCTGCAAAGAGTTACACCTCACTTGTCAATGATTATGTGAAGGCAAAGAGAAGTCATTGGGTGTTTTGGAGCTGCAAGCTTTTCAGGAAATGAGACCTGTAAGAAGCATGAAGAATCTAAGCCATTTCTCATGTGAAAGTTAAGATTCTCACTTTAAATTACTGAAAGTGCAAAATTATCTCGCTTTTAAGGCTTTATTAAACAGGCTAGAAAAAAGCCCCCAAACAACGCAGATCAGCAATAACTGGCATTGTTTACAGAGTTCACCTCTTGGGCAGGCTGTCTCATTCATGAAACACACAATTTCACAGGTCAGCAGTTCTCCAGGCAGGACTTACTAAAAGCTTTTATTTATTTTTTTAATTATTATTTTAATGTGAGAGATTTAGAGATTCCAGCATTTATTTTGTCTGAACTCAGAGCAAAAGTGACACCAAACCATCTTTGTTTTCTGAGAAAATGATTTAGAGGAAAAGCACTACTCAAGAAAGCCCACCAGACAAATGGTTAGATCTTGGGACTAGAGTGTCTGGGAAGTACCTTTCTTGCCCACTGAATCATTGAACAAGTCTTTCTTACAACCTCTTCTCTGCAGCTATTACTGCTCAGGTAATCAATTAAGTGTTGACTGAAGAAGGGGAAAAAAAAAGAATAAAAAGGAAAGACATTAAATCTAGATATATCTAGGAAATGTGAGAACTGATTTGAGCCCTTGTTCAAACTGTTCAGACCACTAGGTCCTGGCAGCTATGGGGCAACTGTTCTTTCTCACCCCTTCAAATTGCACCCCGGATCTGGGATGGTTTCAAATTCAGAACAGTGTATTTCTGAGGGTCACACTGCAGAGGATTTGCTGCATTAGCAGATTCAGTAATCCCCCTAAGGGGTCTCTATCAAAGCACATTTCAGCCAATGCTCTCCGGCGGTGCAGACTGTGTGCGTGCTAACAGTCCCCACTGCCTGTTCTCACTGGCAGGGAGTTAGGACAACTTTTGACCCCAAGACTGCTGGAAGGCATGAGTTACATGACCATATTTGATTCCTACTTTCCCTACACACAAGGGCTAACAAATAGCTGATAAATTCAGATAATTCAGAAGGGAGCAGATACTTGGAAACAAGAAATGATAGATGAGTTGGGATATAGAGGAGCTTATGTACAGCAAACTAGATAAAGCTGTGTGCTCCTGGGTACCTTTGTGTTGTACAGTCATTCAGTAGGGAGAAACAGTACTGGCACTTAGACAAGACTAAAAGCATGGGGGCATGGCTGCAATCTGAAGTTTGGAAGGGGTTGATAAAACGATGATGAAGAAAAGGAATTATTTGAAGACATATGAGAAAGAGCACTGTAGGTAAGCTAACGAAATAAAGGACAACTTAAAAAAAATAAATTGGCTGACTTAAGAAGCTTGGGTTCATTTTCACTTGTGCCAGGTACAAACTGTCTCCTCTGGTGCAGAGAATGTCTAAAATGTCGCACAATGAAAGCCCAGTGTGGCTTGAGGAAGCTGGAAGACTTACGTACAATGTAATTTTATGCATTTACATTTTATGACTAAAATCAGTTAGCTATTCAGCCGCTCTCTGCAAGGTAGTTTAGTCCCTGGGGAGAGACAAAAAATACTACCCTAAAAGAAGACTGTCCCTCCTTTCTCTTCTGTCATCATGCTATCAATCCCCTTTCCTCTGCCCAAGTGCAAGCCTTTGTGCAACTAGTCAGTGAAAATGACTGGGAAATGAATCAGTTCAAAAATAAACCTTCTGCTGGGTTAGTTTTAACCTGGATTGGTTTCCTCATCTGGTTCATAATGCAGCCAACATGGCTAATGGTGTCTGTATCTCACTCTACGGTCATAGTCTCTCTTTCTGTGATTTGCATTAGCCTTGTAGCTGCTGCACGTGTGCACAGACCTCACTAAGGAACACTGTGCTATGGAAAGAGAGGGCTGGGCCTTCCATGTGGGGAAATATCACTATACGCAACTGGAAATATTTTACTGGAAATGTGTCTATTGCCTTCAGTCAGACTAAGCTTACACAAAGTAACTCGGTGACTAAAATATGTATGTCATAAAAATACATGTCCTAATTTCTGACTTTTCCGTGTTTTCATGACTACTATGAATCTCCTCATTCTCATATACCATTGCCTTTAACAAAATTTATAATTCTGTTTTGAAACTACTGTGAAGAATCCATTCTGTCCTGAAGGATGTGGGCCTTTCTTGACCCTAGGAGAATAGGTTTGACTCTAAGACTATCATTTTTACTATATCTAAAAATGCATATTATACTCGCCTCATTACCACTCAGCTCTCTAGTTTTTCAGTTTTGCTGTCAGTCTAGCTGCACAGCTGCACTGCCTCAAAGTAAACCATATTCTAATCCTGTGGTACTATCCATGTCCACACCACCTCTAAGTCCCTGCTTAAAATCTTTTCCTTTCTCTTGACAGAAGGTCTAAGCAAGTTCTTCTTTTGATCTTTGCTTTCCTTCCTTCCTTCCTTCCTTCCTTCCTTCCTTCCTTCCTTCCTTCCTTCCTTCCTTCCTTCTTTCCTTCCAACCCCCCTTCCTTCCTTCCTTCCTTC
>NDXB01012573.1:0-41416 GCA_002631895.1 Agapornis roseicollis | reverse complement strand
TTTTTTTTTTTTTTTTTAAGAATATCCTGGGTTCAGCAGTAGCAGTCATTTTTTCTCCTTCTCAGTATCTAGTACAGGGCTGTGTTTTTCACTTTCATTCTTGGAACAGCTCTGATAACACCAATGTTTTTAGTTGTTACTCAGTAATGTTTAGTCTGACCAAGGACTTTCTGAGTCTCATGCTCTACCAGGGAGGGGGGGAAGCTGAGAGGAAGCAGAGACAGGACACGTGACCCAAACTACCCAAAGAGGTATTCCATACCACAGCACATCATGCCCAGGATGTAAACTGGGGGCAGTTACCCAGAAGGGCTTGATCACTGCTCAGGTGGGGCTGGGTATCAGTCGGCGGGTGGTGAGTGGTTGTATTCTCTTCCCTTGTTATTTCCCTTATTATTATTATTATTATTGATGATAGCAGTAGCAGTTTTGTGTTATGCCTTAGTTACTGGGCTGTTGTTATCTCAAGCCATGGGAGTTACATTCTTTAGATTCTCCTCCCCCATCCCTCTGAGAGCAGGGGGAGGAAGGGGGAGCGTGAAAGAGAGGATGCATGGTTGGGCTTAAACCATGACAAAGAATAAAGTGTTGCGATTTAAAAGCTTTTACTTTGATAAATCCAGATGTTATGTCAGCTTGTTTCACTAATGCTGTGGTCGGTAATTGGCACAGAACATCAGCCAGTCACTGATATCACTGACCAACCATTTTAAACCAAGAATGAGTCAGCTCAAAAAGCTCACACATTCTCATCAGATATGCCTCCAAAAGATCAGGAAGGGACAGATTGACCAGTGGGCAAATAATTTGGTCTGTATATTTTTCTTACTCAAAACTCCTTTAATCCAGATTCCAGCTGATTATGACCTTGAAAAGGCAGGACAAAAGAAAAAGGAGCTAGGGTTTTCAGTTTCCTTCTTCAACCAACAGAACAATGAAAGCATTATGAAGTTTTCAGGTTTGGTTTTGTTGTTGTTGTTGTTTATTATTATTCCTGTCAGTAGAACTTGCTTTATGAGTTTCTGCTTATTTTTGGATAGGTCAACATTTCAGGTTTGATATCAATACAACTCTTTTATTTTTTCCCTTTTCCCATTTTCCCCTTTTTTCCCTTCTTTCCTTTTTTCCCCTTTTCCCCCTTTTTTTCCCCTTTTTTCCCTTTTTCCCCATTTTTCCTTTTTTCTCTTCCCTTTCCTTCCCCTCTCCTCTCCTCTCCTCTCCTCTCTTCTCCTCTCCTCTCCTCTCCTCTCCTCTCCTCTCCTTTTCTCTCTTCTCCTCTCCTCTCCTCTCCTCTCCTCTCCTCTCCTCTCCTCACCTCTCCTCTCCTCTCCTTTCTTTTTCCTCTCCTTTCTTTTTCTCTTCTTTTTTCACTCTGCTTCACTTCTTTCTAACTTTCTTTCTTGCTCTCCCACTTTCTTTCTTTCTCCTGAGCAAAAATCAGCATGCTTGACATATGCTTACAATTACTACAATGTTTTCATCCTATATAAATAAATCCTTGAATTTTAAGTTTATCAGTGCATCTCATTTCACTTAGTATACTATAATCAGCAAATTCAGAACTTCTTAAAAACTTTATGATTAAATGCTAAATGCAGGGTAAGACATCATAACAAGCCATCATCATGGAGATAATCTATTATAAATTACATGCCCATCTTGCATTCCAGAATTTTTGTGGTTTTTATGGAATTTTAGCTGATTGCGTTCTAATTCAAATGCTTTTGTACTCAGAATGGATCATAAACTCCTGCTTCTGCATGTAAGCAGGGCACATATCTGCCAGTCATACCAGTAGTGGAACCAATGAAATATGGGTACTACTGTTTTTCATCCAGCTTGTTTATATTCTTGCTCAAGACATAACTTCAGCATCATATTGCTCACAGCATCTGTGATTCAGCTTCGCATTTTTCTTACAGTACCTACTAAATAATATCTCTTAACAAATTTACATAAAAAAAGAAGGAAAGATTTTAAAGAACATGTTTGCATGTTTTGAGGTAGCCATCCATAAAAGGCACTGTTTTTCTTTCATTTGCATTCCTCCAAATTTAGAGTGGTAACTGAAGAGCTGATTTCTAAATTGGTTTATCTGCAGTGTGATCTTGCAAATAATTTTCCTGACTGGAGGTTCCTAATGTTTAATGCTTTTCTTTGCTGTAAACATTTCAAAAAAAGCTTTAAAAATATCTTAATCAAATATAGCTAGAAACAGCCCTTCTGACTCAACAGTTTGAATCTCTCTGCCTCGACAGTTTACTGTGAGTTCTTGTCTGTCATGATTTTTCACACCTTTTCAGTATTTTAGGCTTTATATTGTTTTTCATGAATGATGCATGTTATATAAAACCTGAAAATGTGGCATATATATTTCACTGTCTGTCTTGCTATTTAGTATATAACAGAGGGTTTCCAAAGGAGGCACATGATCTGCTAACAGCGATTGAACTGGCTTCTCGGGATGTGTCATGGTTTAAACCCAGATGGCAACTAAGTACCACACAGCTGTTCACTCACTCACCACCCCTCAGTGAGATGGGGAGGAGAATCAGAAAAAAGGTTGAGAACATTTTAATGATTAAAATAATATAATACTACCACTAATTATAATAATAATGAAAAGGACAATAAATAAAACAGAAGAAAAAAACCAAACAATAAAAAAATCCAGCAACAAAAAAATCCAGCAACAACTAATGTACAATACAATAGCTCACCATTCAATGACCAATACCCAGCCCAACATAAGCAGTTACCCTTCTGGATAACTCCACCCAGTTTGTATCCCTGTGCCCCTCCTCACCTGCAGAGCTTGGGAGACTGAGAAGTCCTTGGTCAGGGTAAGTGCTACATAGCAACAACTAAAACATCGTTGTGTTATCAGTATTATTCTGAGACTAAAGCCAAAATACAGCTATGTACCAGCTACTAGAAAGAAAACTAACTCTATTCCAGCAGAAACCAGGGCAGTATATGGTAGGATTCAGGTAGGAAGGGATCTCAGGGCCTCTATTCCAGCCTCAGCTTAAAGAATTGTCAACACCATGTTGCTCAGGGCTTTGTCCAGTCTTGAAAACCTCCAAGAATGGATGTGTCCCTTTCATGGGCAGAGCTGTCATATGCTCTAGACACACAGCTTTGTGTTTTGTCTTACTGAATGTCATTCTGTCCCTAAAAATGCTTAATTGCTCTATCCAAATGCTATGTACTTTTTTATAATCTGTTTAAAGAGAAATACTCTGCTTACAAAATACAACTCCTATATGATAATTTATGACTCTGGTATTTAACGTATCTGCTTCTGATACATTCTGGAGTGCAGAACAAATAATATTGTAACTGGACTATTTTAAGCTCTGAATTTGTCTTTCTTTTCCATCCACTCAGCCCAGATTCACCTCAGTGGTCAACATCATTCCTCTCACTGGAGCCTGTGGTAAATTGTTCACTTGATTTTGTCTCACAACATGATAACTCTTCAACATTATTCATTCCCACCATGTATTGACACTCCTTTCCTTGCACTCCTTGTAAGGATAAGCATTTTATCACAAGTTTTAGAACACTTTGTAAGCCTGCCTGAGCCTGGATTTTGGTATCTCTCATTTATTGCCTTCTTTTCTGATAGTTTCTGTCCTAATCTCCCATTCTTTCCTTCTCCAGTGCTTCCCCCCTTAGGTCCTGTCACTCCATGGTTTTACTTGCAGATGCATTTTCCATACTTAGTGCCAGGATAACAGTAATGCCCTGCTCTAAAAACAGTGACAAATGAAGCCTGCCTAAGAGTAGCTATCTACTCTTAACTACTACAAGGGGTAGCAGCCTAGATGAGGCAGTTGAAACTTGGCCTCCTCATCCAAGACCAGAGGTCTGCATATTTCATTTGGGGTTAGTATTAGGATACTAATGCTAAGCTATGTGTGCAGTAATAGTGGGAAACTCGGGTGCATGCTCTATGGTATAAGAAAGGGAAGGGACATTTGATTCTTCACCTCAACAGGTAGCCACACCTGAAGGCAGTGACTACTACAGTTCCTGAATGGATAGTAGTTCTGTGGGTGTACCATGAATTACTGGGGTTTGCTAAGGTATCATTTAGTGGTTTTCCCTTTTTCTGTTAATAAATGTCTGTTTCTTTAAATAATGTTTTTCAAGTCAGGGCTTGTGAATAAGGAAATCTTGCTCATTCTTGAGTGCCCAAGTGGCTAATTTAGTTTCACAAATTTCTGAGAGGGAGCTCAGCTGGGGTCATTTAAAGCTTGGGTTGTGTTTGCTTTTGTTATGTTTCTTTAGAGCCTCTTGAAATTGACTACAGACCTTTTTATTGCACCTGGCAGAAAGCTGTATTTGCTTTCCAACCTCGATCTGGAAATTAAGATCTTCCCAAATGAGACTGTTCCTTGTCAGATTTCTGCCCTTAGTAATGTTAACTAGAGCTTTGTTCCCCGCTCTCACTGTACTGGCCCATGGCTGATTCCCAGGACTGCATCAGTACAATCTTGATGACTCCTTCCCTTGTGCAATTTAGACCCAAAAGGATCCTGTTTCACCATTCATTGTGCAGAATACCACATCATTAACTTAAAATGCTAACAACTGTTTTTACCAGTTTGATCATATACTCACTGAATAGCACGTACTCTCCAGCACCTGCATTCTAGTCATGACTGTTAGCCCACTGTTTTCTGTTATAATATCCAGTTCCTCACCCCATGCTATTACTTCTATTTTGTCCAAGCTGCTTGCTTTTATTATGAGAATTTTACAGTTTTACTTTTTTTAAAATTCTTATATATAGTTCCTGAGGCAAACTATGTACTTGCATAGTAATTCTCATCAATATGAACAATTTCTTTCTGCTGGAAATCTGTCATTTCATAGTTTATCAATTGCCACTGCCTTCTTTATGTGATTTCCTTGTACATTGAAATCAAGTGAAGAAATTACATGAGCTTGTCCCATTTATCACCATTCACATTTTTGTTACAAGGTCCCCTAAACAACTGTGCTCTACCTCAGAAAACTACTTGCCTAGTTACACGTGAGTTACACTGCAAGATAAGTCTTCTTTCTGTGAATGTATCCCAAACTTCTTTACTGATACCCTATTTTGGCCACTTCTTGAACTCTCTAAAGTTGATAAGATCTGCCCTCCTTATCTTCAAAGAAATAAAATCCACATATGACATGAGCTTCATTTTTTTCACTACCTTGCATGGTTTCATGGGATTGTTCCTTGTGCCTGTGACCCTTATATCCACACCTCATACTTTGGTCCTGAAGGGCCCTCAACACATGTCCTTTTAATATCCTCTAGCTTGTCTTTATGCAAGCCTTCTCGGGTGCAGGCTAGTCCTTCCCTTCTGTCCCTCCTCACCTTTGTCTTGCTCTCTCATAATGTCTTATAAATTGTGTTTCCCATTGGTTTCAGGCTCTGTCGCTTCCTCATTTCTTCCTTTCTTCTTGTGGGTCTAGCTGCTTTATTCTTCCTATTTTCTCCTGTTTCACGAAGAAGCCTTGAGCAGTCAGTGAGTAACAGATGTGAAGATCATTCATGGGTGCCACATGCTCACTGGTGGCCCTGACATCCTGAGCACAAGACACCCACATTGCTAATGTCTATACTGGCCTTTACAGCACAGCCAGAGGCGCTGTCTTATTCTCCTAACATGCTGGACCTAGGCCAGTACATTGCAAGAGTGAGAGTGGCACAGTTTGATATTAAAGACTGCCTCACCCATGTCTGTCATATGACGCAAAGTTGGTTTCATATTAGACACATAATTTACTTGAAAACTGCAAATGTGGAACTTGCAACAAGGTTATGAAATGAAGTTATAAAGAAAGAGAGCAATAAGATCCTACACAGATGCTCTTTAGCTGTTCCAATTTCTAAACTAGCTTGTGAGGTCATCTAAACAGCCTCTGCAGCTTACCCAAGGCCAAGATCAAGAGAACATCTTCCTTCTGGTGCAGGTGCCTATTAAAACCATGCGAAATGCCTGCTCTGGGCAACCTGTTCTTTTCCACCTCAGTAACAGAAGGTGATTTTTTTTCCCCCTCTGCCTTGCTATTTACCCAAACCACAGTTCATGTGATAGACTGCTGAGAAATCGTGGTTGGATTTTTTAGCAGATTAAGCTATTTTTTTTTTTTACCTTCCTCATAATGCTCTTTTCACTAATGTTTCTACTTATACCGTAGTTATCTATGCTGTGATACTTTACCTGTGATATTTTTCTGAATATACAATGGGAAATATTAAAACTGAAATAGCTAAAGCTCAGGCTTTTAACCAGCTTCAGAAATATTTATTGCCTTCAAACACTTTTTTAGAGTAAAAAAAAGATATTATACGTTATACTATAATATATAATGAAACTGGGAATAGGACACTCAGAGGAAGACACACACCTGCATGCGAACTTCTGAAAGAAATCTCCTTCTTCCAAGTTGCCATGCTCTGTAAAGCAACCACCAATATTAATGAAATGTATAATTTTTCTCTATATTTTAATCTTTTATAACTATAAAAAAAATGCCTTATACATATGTGAGTTTAAAAAAAAACATATTTGAGTGAGATAGTTACTGGCCACAGAAGAAGGATATATTGAATTATGTTGCACAGAAATTGTTGGCAATAGTCATTTTAGGATAATTTGTTGACTAATGTTACCCATTTTTCTTTGAATCAGTATATAAATATTGCACTGATACTCTTTGGAATAAGAATACTGTATTTTGGATCAGCATCCCAAACTGGTTGCTGGGATCAGCATATTCTCACTGCTCACGGTTGCATTAAGAACTGCTGAAATTGTGGGATTTGATGGCATCAGCCTTTCAACTTCCACATTTCTCTTAGTGACCTTGCTGTGATTAGTCTGGATTTACATAACATAAAGGTTTGCAAGTACACAGAATTGTCAGCCACTATCAGCCTGTATGGAGGGAACTCTGTATTATACAAGCTGCTGCCGTTTGTGAATACACAGAGGTCATAGCATGCCTGTGTCTCTTACAGCTTTATCTTGGAAGCCAGCTGCTGCAGTGCCAAGCACATTTGGCTTCAGACAGAATGAAGGAAATAAAAAAAGGTAGCTACTTGTGGATTAGCTTTTCCTGGAACAGCTTTATTCAGTACAGAGCCATTTCTGACCCCAGCAAACTAGTGCTGTTCAGTAGAATTGCTCTCCTAATGATTAGCACCATAGTTGCTCATGTGCAATTTTTTGTGAATAAGATCTTTGGATATAGCCTAGTTATGCAGTAATATATTCAGAAGGGTAGTTTCTTTGTAAAAACCCACAATAGTGTCTACTGTAAGCCATCCATGGTTTTTCCTCTTTCATGTATTTTTTACATCAGTGTAAACATGGATATATATTTAGATATACTCTAGCTTCTGATTATGTTCTAAGTGCATTTCTGCCACAGGTGGAATGATGTATTTCACTTCTAAGAGAGAAGTAGCAATATGTTTATTGATATAACATATTGATTTAACAAAATCTCTGTCTTGGAGGGGAATTTAGGTGTGGCTGGATCCAGACTGAGTCCTGCACTCGGTCAGCAGTTTATGTCTAAAGGATTATATACGCATAGTTAATGCTTTATATCACTCAGCTAAAATTTCAAAGTTTCATCACACTTATTCCCAACTAAATCACTGAGTATCCTATGCAATAAGGATTCTCTCAATCTTGAGGAATAACCTTGAGAGGTGCCCCTACTTAAGGGATGATCCTGGCAAGCAGCCCACTACAGCAGAGGAAAGCTCAACTGGCCCTGGGCTGTCCACTGTTTATGGAGTAAGACAATTGGTTCATAGTTATATTTATCTAATATGCATACTAACTACATATTGTCAAATATGTAAATATTGTCAAATTTGCATCCTAACTACAGGTATTAGTTTCTTTCAAACTTGTCTTATGTCAGACCTTTACTAGTGCTATGGTTAGGTGGGCATGCTGGTCAAATTAGGCCTTGGCTGTTGTGTTATCTGTCTTCCTTGAAATCACTTTGAACTGGATGCAGCTATCATAAGCAGACATATCCGTTATGATGGCTACACATAATTTGAACAGAGTTATGAGAAATAACGGTCAGGTTTGGAGTGGGGGGGTGCACACCGTCACGGTTTCCTTTGTAAATCTTGAGGACTGAGTCTCAGTGCTTCATTATTGTCCCAGCTGAGTTAGAAATTTGAGTACCATGTGGATCCAATGCCTTCCTGGCCTGCACAGTGTAAGCATCACCTTGCCCCATCCTGAGAGAATTCTTGTATGTCAATAAGCAGGATGGGAGTCTTGGGTGTGTAAGGAATAAAGGCTTGGGCTCTCATTGACTGACCTTCTTTATTTGAGACATAAAAGGACTCTCTGATGGGGGACAGTGAATGTTTGTCATAATATGGGATTTTATTAAAACCACTCAAAGGGCATCAGACAAATGGAATAATGAAGCAAATGCAACAATTAGCAACAGATTTACAGAAGTTACATAAATGGACATAAATGCCACAAACCCCCAAAATCTCCAATAAGTGCAGGAAATTTTAAGTGTTGGAAACATTTTCCTGGAAAGATGACAAATGGTTGTTGCAGGCCTGGTTGTTGGTGGGCATACCCTACTTGTGTTGATCATGAGATTCAGCAGTAATTTTCTTATGGCTCTGTGCTTGTGCTGCTTGCTGGCCCAGTGTTAACTCTTCACTGTATCACTAACTATGCCTGTCAGGGGATCATGGGGGTTTGTCTTTGAGGACAGGTTTGTCTTCCCTGAGCTTTACATACTAGCTTATCTAAATTTTGTTTCATTTTCAGTTTCCCTCTATCAGCAGTCCCTCAAATAAAGAAAGTAAAATAGTGTCAGTGCCATTAAAGTAGTTGTAATAGTTGTCATTGGGTCTTTTTTAGCTTCATCTAACATCAGTGACAATAGGAAGAAAATCATCGGGGCAGCACAGATGGTTTTAGAGATTCACAAAGGTGGAAAATGAGATGTATGTAAGATATGAAAATGAAGTCCAGCAGTTTTAACCAAGGTGAATGTAGAGCTGGTTAACAGAATCCCCCCAGTTTTTCAGTGATCTATATTAGAGCATGCAATAAAATACAGAAGCAAACTAGGGATAGCATGGAACATCCTTCCTTGTGAATTTTTAAGAACAGCTTAGAGAAATAGCTGTGAGGAATCAGCCAGGTATAATGAACTGGTCTGTACGGTAGAAATTACCTCAGTGGTATTGGGACATACCATCCGCCTTTGCATGCTAGCGTGAAATATAACTTCTAACCAGTACGGTACTACAAGATTCAGAACATTTGGAATAATCACCTAAATTAGCAATCCTAAACTTTTGGTATTTTCCATCACTAATTTTTGGTTTTCTTCAGTTCCAAAGTCTCCCAGTTTCTTACCATGAATCAAAGGAACTCCTCTAAGGCAAAATTGCTCAACAATGACTCATTCTAATGAGATTGCACACTAATAAAACCTCCACACATTTTTGGTCTTTTCTCTTTAACTAATATCTACTCTTTCGTGCTCTCACCTCATGTACAAATTTGTTATTGTTGCTCTTCGCTTTCTTAATATTCTCCATTTCTCTAATTTTCCTTATAAAGAAGTTTTTCTCTGTAACAGATTTGTGCAACTTTTAAGAGCTATTGCCTGTTTCAGTTGTGATTCCCAGGATAAAAGAAAATTGAAAGGATTTGACATTTTTCTTTACTCCTTTCATTAAAAAACACTTGTATGTTTGAAAACTATGTCAAAGATGAGTAATTGTTTCAAATGATGCAGTATGGACAAGGGCTGTTTGCCAGCCATCCTTCTTTTAAGTCTCTCCATGGACCTTAATGGGTGGTGGACTATTCACTATCCCATTTTTATTAAATAAAGCAAAGTTGCACCTGTCTTATCAAAACCAGAAAAGGCTTCAAGAAGAACATTTAGATATCTGAAGGTGAGATGGTATATTGATATTTTCACAAGCAGCTCTACATTAGCACAGCAAGAGGAGGCTTTTTAATAGCTCATTATCTTTCCAGCTGAAGTTGGTGCTTCCCAGTTGAGGTTGGCTCTGTTTAGCATCTTGGTCGGTGACATGGTCAGTGGGAATAAGTACACCCTCAGGAAGACTGCTGATGGCACCGAGCCAGTGATGTGGTTGACACACTGAAGAGAAGTGATGCCATCCTGAGGAACTTGGATATGCTTGAGAGGTGCTCTCATGCAAACCTCTTAAAGTTCAACAAGGCCAAGGACAAGGTCCTGCACATGTGTCAGGGTAATCCCAAGCACAGATACAGACTGGTCAGAGAATGGATTGAAAGGAGCCCTAAAACAGGATATTGGTTGATGAGAAGCTCAACATGACCTGGCAATGTGTGCTTGCAGCCGAGAAAGACAGCTGTATCTGGACTGCATCAAAAGCAGCATGACCAGCAGCTCAAGGGAGATGATTCTCCCCCTCTACTACATTCTCCTGAGACCCCACCTGGAGCACAGCATCCAGTTCTGGAGCCTCCAACATAGGAAGGATGTGAACCTCCTGGAGTGGATCCAGAGGAGGGCCACAAAAATGATCAGAGGGCTGAAGCACCTCTCCTGTGATGACAGACTGAGAGATTTGGAGTTGTTCAGCATGGAGAAGAGAAGGCTCCAGGGAGACCTTCTAGCAGTCTTCCAGTACCTAAAAGGGGCCTACAAGAATGCTGGAGAGGGACTTTTTACAAAGGCATTTAGGGATAGAACAAGAGGTAATTGCTTTAAACTGGAAGAGGCTAGATCTAGATTGGACATTAGAAAGGAGTTCTTTACAGTAGAGAATTTCTGTCACAGTAAAGAACTCTGGTGTTGAGACACTGGAACAGGTTGCCCAGGGAAGTTGTGGATGCTTCATTCCTGAAAAAATTCAAAGCCTGGTTAGATGGAGCTTTGAGGGTCTAGTGGGTCTATTGGAAGGTGTCTCTGCCCATGGCATGTGGGTTGGAACTAGATATTCTTTAAGTTCCTTCAAACCCAAAACATTCCATGAGTCTATGTTTCTGTGATTCTATGATTCAAAACCAGATCTACTCACGTTTTATAAAATACATTTTTTCCTACCTCTCTGAATTCTCATTGTTCACAATCCTGTCATGCAGCAAAGGAACATCATGTCAATAGCCAGCTTTTCCCTTTTCTCCCTGTGGTGGCAAGGCAAGAAACCCATCCCTTCTGGGGCCTTGATATTTTGCAGAAAAGTGTAAGCTTATTCTGTCTGTGGCTCAAGTCACTATCAGTGCTAATCCATATGCCAATCAGAGCTCTGATCCAAAAGCTGTAAAATAAGAGTAGCATGGTACTGAGACCAAGTTAATTTGTGCTGCTGGGATGATGTTGCATTGTGAAAGGTACCCTTGTCTTCCAAAGTTGTACCTACAAATGAAACCATTATTACTGAGAATCTTTCACAGGCTCCATAGCCTGTCTGAAGAGTCCTATCAAAATACAATGTTATCACCTTCTCAGTACTTTTGATAAAACATAGTGGATAAAGGTGGAAATTCTTGACAATGTTGCATAACTGTTGCCAGTAGCTCTGAATTGATTAAGCCTGAAATTAGCTTCAGAGTAAGGACAAGGAGATAAAAAAAAGTGGCAATGTCTTTCAAATGCTTTTAAGATTTACATTCAGGGTCAATTTATTTTTGCAAAACAGGTGTGTGTTAGAAAATTGCAGGCGTTCACAAAAAGGTCAAGTTGGCCATTGCCCTTCAGTCTGGCTTTGGGGTATCAAATAGTGTGAAATCTAAGCATATTGTCTGCATGCATTAATGGAATTTCTCAGAATTTGCAGTGTGCAACAAGGCCATTTGTTTCATGACAGTGGAATATTTGATCTGACTTTCAGGTCATTCTTAGTTTAGGCATTTAGTAGGGCACAAATTTTTAACAGACTGGAGAAGAAGCAATGTGAGTTAAGGCTTCACACTGAGTGGGATGGGTTTCATAATTTACTTCTGAATTACCCAATTACTCATTATTAACATTATTGGTTCTTTTGTGTGTTATCTATTTAGCATGTGTCAGTGATGACTGGTCTAGTAGATGCCCTTTCTTACTAATGTTTTCTAAATAGCAAAGACACAAAGTAACTGTCAGTGGAGGTCATGTTTCTTCTATATGGCCTGGCGACTTGTTGTACATAGAGATTTACAGATGAAACTGCTCTTACTTTATGTCTCTGCTACCCTCTGTACATATATCAGCTGGTGTGGAAACAGCAAAATAAACAATATAAATATAACAAAAAAAATATAAAGCAAAATCAAAATATATCCAAAGATGTAAGTCTTGAGCCTTCGTAGTTTTGGAGCTTTGGCAAACTGAGAGCAGAAGACACATAAGATAGTATGACATTTTCTTTCACATTTCAGTCATTACACAGCTTGTAGGTGTCAGTTCTTGTCTGTCAGTATTGTCTATACATTGAAGTGAGACATGAAGGAGCATTCAGTGACATAACTCTTGTTTATACTGATCCTTACAGAAAAAGTAACTCAACAAGCAGCAGGAAGTTTGGCTTTGTATACGTTTGTGTCTCATGGATGGAGGGCAGAGGGAAGAGAAACCCTGCAAATTTTCTGATGTCTAGTATTTGGTGTGCTGCTATTAACATTGTTAATGCTTTCCTTTTAATAGCACCTTTTCTTCAGAGAATATACCAGACATATGGTGTTTCAGAGCTCTTCAACCTTCTGGCATATTTGGTTGAGACTGATAAACAGAGTGAAAAACTATCAGGGAGGATAAGGGGCTACAAGTGACATATACAGTGGCCCTCCTCTGCACAAACATGGTCACATGGAGGACATGATCTCACAATTCTCATATTATTAGGAATTCAGGCTAAAAGTACCACACTTTTCCATATAAATGGCAAGCTTTGCCCAGGACACAGCTGCCACTAAGATGAGAAGGGAGGAGAACAAAGAAGACGTGGTGGTAACACGGCCTGAAACTTCCCCTGGGCTTGTATAGGTCAGCAAAACTTGCCATCCAGTTACACTGGAATAACAGATGTTTTCTAAAGCAAATGGGCTCTAAGAGAGTGAAGAAGATTTTTAATGGGATCAAAGCATTTGGGGACTAACCATGGGTGTGGCTTTGTGTCAGGCTCTGTGTCTGGCTTTGTGCCTGTATTACAGCCAGGTACTTCTCACTCAGCTTGCATCTACCACCATCTGCTGTGACACCTATCCAGCCTGTGTGAGAGACCCTTCTGTGCATGACAGAACAAAACAGCTGATGCGATCATGTCCTGAACAGATGTTCTGTGACTGCCTCACTAGAACAGAGACATCACATTCATGCTATACATCTTCTGAATGGTGCTGCACTTCTGCGAGCCAGGGGAAATGAGCCACCTTCACTGCTCTGCTGAGCCTACCCATAATCTCAGGTTGCAGAAAGGCAAGAAACTGCAATCAGCAGAAGGCTTTGCCTTGCTTTTCTGGGAAAGTGAGAAGAAACTAAGAAGGTAGGGATTGCATATGTTTCTCATGAGCTTCCTAGAAGGTTTCTGTGTTTGATACAGAGCAGGTTGCAAAAAAAACCTGGGAAGCATCCTCTCTCGGTGGTGGTAGTTTGCACAGTGACATCACAGAGCTAAATAATATCTCATAGAAGCAAAAGTAATTCCCAAAGAGAAAATACCTGCTTCTATAGGGGAATCACAGACAGCTAAATTCAATGCAAGAGACAGGATTAATGTGCTGCACATTAGAGTCATCTGAAGTACGAAAGGATAACTTCCTCATTAGGGTCTTACTGAGCAATGAATAACATTGGTTAATAATGAGGGCAAGAAACAAAAACACCAGAAAGAGTTAGCTAGGAAATTTGTCTAGAAAAGTGTCATCTGTGTGTCTCCACCATGAAATCCATCTCCAGTGTGCATCTGAACATAAACTCAGTCAAAATGATAGTTACAGCTCTTGGGAAAGCTGATGAATCTCTTGTGGAGGACAACCCTTGCAATTTGGTGACATGTTTCAAACATTAAGACAGTTAAGTAGGTGGCAGTGAAACCAGCATTCAGTGATGAAAAAATCCTGGTACTAATATCATTCAAAAATTAAGAATGAAACAAACTTTTCACTTTAAGCCAAATTAAGGTTCAGATGGGCTGTCTTTTTAATCTGGGTTCCTAGCCTAGTGGTTTTCGACAATAAAGATGTTTTTGGCTATATACACTTACATATCTTAGAGGCATAACAGGATTATCGTGGAGCTGTTGCTCCATTTTCCTCCACAAAGGCAACAGTTCACTGGCATGATCTGTCACGCTTTGTGTGCTCCAGCATTTTGGATATCATGACTGTCCTTCCAGCTGCAAAGGTATCACTCTGCTGCCTGGGGCAACTATAAGCAAGTGACTTTTTTGAGTGACTTTTTGCTCAGAGTACAAAGCAGTACATTACAAAAAGACAGCCTGTGGTGATGATGAGTTAATAGCAGTTCATGAAGACAGAAACAATGCAACCAACATGTAATAGTAACACAAAGCTGCGTAGAAAGACCCAGTGCGTCTGGCTTTTGTCTCCCAAAGGAAAACATTGGGCTCCAAATGTACTTTTTATGTAGTCAAATTCTTGGCTTCAGCCTCTAAGATCCTTCATGAGGAGGCATGTCCCCATATCTCTGATTTCCTTCCCTTTTCCATTCTCTTGTAGCAGCACCCACAGGCTGCCATCTCTTTAATTACATTCCCTCGCAAGCACCTCATTGCTGTAATACCTTTCTGAAATAATTTTGCCTTCTCCTTTCTACAGACATAGCAACAGCAAACCACATTTAAACCATCATGGCAGACACACGCACATACTAACGTCACAACTTGTCTTCTTTTTCTGTTTTCTTTTTTATTCCTGGGCTCCCTTGGTGGCTGAACTCTCTGCTGCTCTGCAGATGGCTGTCTGGGTTTTGGGAGTTGTGAAGGGTGAGGAAAGCCACAGCTCTTGTAGAAGTGCAATGGAAACAATGGGCTAAGGCCTCAAAGGAGCTATCGAGCTACCCTGTCTTTGTATCACTCAGTATTCACATTGCCTAATATCTTACCACTAAGTTCCCAAGTTAGAAGGTTTTCTTGGCTCCTCTTAAAATCACTAGAGACAAAAGTGCCTTTGCAAATAGTGGCTCATAACACATCTTGCTTTGAATTCTTCTTAAAGAATCCGTTTGCTTTATGTGTGGAGGGCATGCTAGGGACATCAGCTTCATCATGCAGGCCTGTACACTGTGAGCTTCAGGTCAACTGGTTCAAATACCTCCTTGGCAGCCTAACAATTCTAAGATCTTATGGGGCTAATTGTTTGCTTTGGTGCCTGCAGAGTTGGCTAGTCAACAGAAGAAAGCATATTCATCCTACCCACAACAAAGGGACTGAAGTGGTAGGACAAGGGGTAACGGGTTCAAACTCAAACAGGAGAGGTTTAGATTGGATATAAGGAGAAAGTTCTTCGCTGTAAAGGTGGTGAGGCACTGGAATGGGTTGCCCAAAGAAGCTGTGAATGCTTCACCCCTGGCGGTGTTCAAGGCCAGGTTGGACAAAGCCTTGGGTGGCATGGTTTAGTGTGAGGTGTCCCTGCCCATGGCAATGGGTTGGAACTAGATGATCTTAAGGGCCTTTCCAACCCTAACTATGCTATGATTCTATGATTCTGTGTCTGTGCTCTTAAAGTCAGTCTTCTGCTTTGTGTTGCACTTCTTCCAGGTGCAACTGTTGCAACCTCTCCCCTTAAATCATAAATACTCTGAGCACAAAAAATCACAGGAAACTTCTTTTTTTTAACATTATGTAAGGTACACAGCACATAAGACATAACAAAACTATTGCTAATAATAGTAGCAACAGCAGCATACTAGAATACTAGATGTCATGATTATAAAAGAAAGATCTAATTGTTTCTTGTTAAGAATATTTAATTTAAAAATGAAGAAAACAATTGATGGGGTACGAAAAATATAAGTGCAATAGCAATTCTTTGTGATGTGTTGATGTCTTTGGGGATGTAAGTCGTGTTGTGTAAACTGAGAATTTTTTGTACTACAAGGCAGTGGGTCAGAAAAAAACATGGAACAGTATCTCTGAAATTCAGAGAAAGTAGTAAAATTTTGAATTCCATAATGCTTTGATCTAGGTTAATTCGGCTTCAATAATTGTGTATCTATATCACCTGAGCCATATGGCAGGACCCAAGAAGGTGAGAGGAAATAAAATAATAATAATGCTTTCATCATGAAAAGTGGAAGTAGACCGAAATCTTTTCATTTTTAATTGCCTTTTGATATTTAATTTGATTATTTGATCAAAAGATTCTGGGTTGACCCTAATAGTGCCATAATTATCACAGATAAGAGTGCATACAATATAAGAAGCTAGCTTTATTACAGAGATAGGGACAATTACCAGAAAATAAATTTATACATGAATTTACAGTGCTTGAACTTGACTGCTTTGTTATCACTGACTTGAAGAAATGCCTTCATTGCAAAAGTTCATTTGGACAAATCCTTCTGGTTGGGTTTTTTGTTTGGTGTCATCGTGTCTCTCAGTTCCAGGAATTTTGTGTTTACTGAACTGACTGCAGTAGGCTTTATATAAATGTAAAATTGATGTGGCTGCAAAAGCAGGTTCTTTATTATAGAATCGACTTCACCTGCAGGAGCAATAGGATTGAAAGATCTATTTCCTGTTAAAAAAAGAAAAAAGGGGGGGAAAACTCCAGAAGTATTTTTGTGAAGTACATCCACCTACAGCTGGTCAATGTCTTGAGATGGCTGCTTCCCCTTTGGAAAATTCTGCTTTCAGTTTGGTTTCCCTGGGAACAATACATAAGAAAGAGTGTCTGTTGTGCTGTCCAGAGGCTTGACTTTTTCATTAAAATACCCCTAATATTCCCTTGAGACACAAACACATTCATGTCCAGAGATAGCTGATATCCATTGGCTTAGCTCATAGAAAGGCTGAATTTAGCAAAAAACACCTGATCATGTTGCTCCACCAGTCAGATTATTTTGTTTTTCTACTTGTTTTTTAATAGAAAGTCATAACAGAAGGGTCCAAGATCCTGTTTTCAGGATTAACCACTTCAGGATGTGTGTCTTTTCCTCCCAAACCCAGAAGACATTTTTTAATGTTTATTTTAGTTTCTTTTGCCAAATGAAAAACATCAACAACCCCCAACATCATTGCTGATAGACTAAGCTTTTCTGTTCTAGCTTGATTAAATATGTTTGATGTAAAAATAAACAGGGAATTAATTGCCTGTCATTGAAACCTTGTTAGAGTACCTGTGGAGAGTGTTACTTCCATGGGTCTAGAGAAAACTGTTCTATTAAAAAATACATTAAGTTCTGATGCCATTTCTCTTTCAAGTTACTATTATCCTTATAATGACTAAGTATTCACATTCATCAGGTTAATGTAGCACCATTGATTCCCAGCCCTTTTTTTGTACTGGTGCACAGTAGGCTCTAATCAGGCAATGCTACAAGCAAAGATTCTGTTGCGTCCTTGAACTTGCTATAGTTCAAAGTTCTCCAAGAAAAGATGTCAACAGAATTGCTGACATGATGAATGATGCTCGTGCTCACTAAATCTGTCACCAAAATGGAAATTTTTTAGGAACAGGAATGCTAATTTTAGCATGAAAGGGATGACCAAACTGAAATGGCAAAAACCCTAATGCTTTTAAATATTGAGCATCCTATGGCCCACTGAAGACCCTAGAAGTTCTGAGTGGTAAATACTTCATGCAAGGCATTGAAAAAAGATTATTGAAAAACCTATTGAAGTAGAAAGAGTATCACTGATTCCAGCAGGCATCAGATCAAGCCCAGTGTGAATGAGTATTAGAATATGTCTACATAGTCTTTTGCAGGCAGAATACAAGTTTCTCTGCCCAAGACTTGAGCCAGTTGGATGTATGACAGCACTGAACTGGAAGCCATGTTACTGCTTTTACAATGCAGAGCTCAGACTAAAGCCCCTGCTGAAAGACAGAAAATATCAATTTGTGCTCAGCAGTGTGCTCCATCCAAGGATGCGTAGAGTGAATGCACACAGTCTCAGAGCTCAAACAGAATGATTTCATGCTTGTCTGCAAAAGACCACGTAGAAAAATGTTCTGAAAGAGGAAGAGATTCTAAGCTCTGACATGAATACTTAAATATTCACTACCTTGGACTCAAGGAAACTGAGGAAATCAGATGGATGGGCTCTTTCCTAAGTGTGTTTTTCCTAGCTTGTTTCTTTTCAGACGAAGAGACAAGAGATAGCAAGAGAGGCCTGCATATGAAGAGAAAAAAATATTAATTGAGCCAAATTCCAAAGCCACAAGATGATCGACTTTCACTGTCATGAGCTTTGCAAGCCCCAAAACAATACTTTAAAGTGTTTAATTTTTTCACATCAATTTTAATTAAGCTCTCATTAGGCTCTTATGCCCCTAGAATTTGGCAAACAAAAGAAACTGGCTTGTCTAGTGAGTTTCCCAAGCTTGCACAGCTCTATTCCTGAGGAGATTTATCGCATTTTTTCCCTCCTCTTGAAAGAACCTTACATGAACCAACTCAAATGAAAAACACATGGACTAAAAAAGTCTTCATCATGCCAGATACCTTTTTATATCCAAAGCAGTGAACTTGTAGTCAGTTTGTCCTTTCATGTGTTGTTTTTTCTGGCTTTGGAAATTAAGAATGATTTTTTACTACGTGCAGTAGTAAAACAACATATTATGCAATTCTATTTTTCAGGGAGAACACGATGTAATTCATAGGCTTTTCAATGCCACATTTTCTGCTCAACAAATGCATAAAGTGACTTCTCTTTCCCTTGTGGGTAGCCATCTAGAAATTTATGTTCAGCAAATGGTATTCCAGCTTACCTAACTTGGGGTTTTTGGGTTTTAACTATTTCAGAAGTGACTACATAATGTAACAATAAGCAGCTTCCAAATCATATTTTTATCCCTGTCATTCAAGAACTTGGCACATAAGAAAGATAACATATTTTATCCTGAGGCTTCCAGTCAAAGAATATGGGTGAAGACACAACATACCATGACTAACTTGCAGCCCAACATATCTGATATAAGAGGAAGGTCTTTCCAATAAAATGCACATGATGGATTAGCAGCTCTGTTAAAATAACTTGTTGGAAATGTACTCAGTGGGATGATTTTGAAGATTATGCCATCTTCCGAAGAGCACTTTCATAACTTTTCCATGTTTTTTAATGCCAATTGCCAATTTCCACAAGACAGGTTAGTTCAATTATTGAGAGCACTTTTAAAAGTGATGCTTCCATTTTTTTAGCTTGAAACAGTCATAAATTGAAAAGACTAGCCCTCTAACCCTCCAATGGGCTCATTTGGTGCCTCGAATCTCTTCTGCATGCAAGGGTCATTAACTTGCTAGATGTGCGTTCACATGATGAGTACTTGCCTATTGATTTTCCCAAATCAAAGCTCACAGCTTAGAAATGATATCTAATGTGTAACTGGTAAAACTTCCCAAAGAATTAACTCATCTAGAACTTGGACATGTGCTGTTTAAGTATGTCTTCTTATGCTTACCAGTGGTGCTAAGAAAAGGCAAAGTATACATGAGCCTTTCTGAATTGAATTGCAAGCCTTCTAAACACATTCATGGGAGAATAATCTGTTTATTGCTGTACAGTGATGCTATGTCAGGATCAGCATCAGGAAGGTCCTGGATGACACCTTGATGGAGGTTGGGAGAGTATTCTTGATAGTATCGCTGAATGCATGTCCTACATCACAGTCTTCCTTACAGATCTACTTTTAGGTGTTATTGGCTTTTCTGTTTAAGGTATTTTAAGTTAAGGCTTTCAAAGGAGGTTAAAGACCCTGAAAAAGCTGGTGTAGCCCTAACCAGAAAAAGTCCAGAACTTCTGCAGACTGGTCAGGATTGAGAGACAATGAGCAATGGGTTTTGAAGTGTTCACACAAGTTATGCCCTTGCATTCCCCTGGAAACTAGAATACTACAGGAGTCCTTCCCTCCAGGTCTGTATCTGGATCCCCCAGTTCATCCCAGCTAGCAGCCAGGAAAGTTACCAGTGGCAGGAAGGTAGCTACACAGATAATATAGAAGTCTGGATTGTAAAGCCTACAAATAAGATGTCACCCATGATGAACTGCCACCCTCAGCCATCAAGTCAGTGCTCCAGACACAGCTGACCTGGGCTGCTGAGAAAGCAGTGGTTGTCTGAATCAAGATTTTGTTAGATCTTTCAGGGAGGAGTGTTCTATATTCTCATTGTATGTGTTTATTGGGACTAGAAAATCTTCCTCAAGTGTGGTTCTGGAGCTCTTGGTGGTGCTAAAAAGAGCCAGTCAGTAACAGGTTAACGTAAGAAAAATAGAAGTATCACAATTCTTGTAGAGTGCCAGCCATCTACTGAAAGCAGGAAGGCTTTACATCTCTAGTGAAAACTGCTGAGAATACTGAATCGCTAAGACACAGACATGCTTCTTGATTCTGAGGCTTCGCTGTCATCCTGGCACAGCAAATAACTGAAAGGAAAATAAATTGTCAAATGATGGGAGCAGAGGAGCCCATTCTTATGCCCTGTTAATAAATGCACTCTCTCATGCACACAGTTTATATCAGCTTGGATCTGCACTCACTGAGGGCATGTATTATTTGACGGTGCTGAATGTTACAGGAACAATCCGCAATGATGCAGATTACTAAGAAGTCCATGTTACCAGAAAACATCCTTGGAATCTTTAGACTGTAAAGCTGGAGAGGCTATGTTTTCATCCTCTATGCTGTCATGCAAATCTAATGTTTCTCTAACCCCAGAGGTGCTGGATCTAGACTGAATCTGCTGGATCTTGTAGCAATCTGCACCTTCTAAGCATATCCATCACAGAGCTATTGAGCAAGCTGGGACAGGGCTGTGCGCAGGCCCAAGGAGGAGGGAGTACTAAGTGCACTTCACCCTGTGACACAGAAATGAACTCCTAGCCTGTATTGTGCCTGCTTCTTTGCATTTAAATAATGCTTTTATGAAAAAAAAATAAGAAAAATAAAGCGTAAGAAAAGGTATTGCATGAGATGGAAAAGATGCACTTCACTTTGCATTATCCTTAGTCCTTCTTATTACTGGACAAGTCTGGCTGGACACAGTGCCAGCAAGATCAAGGGGTATGATGGAATTGAGTAATCTTCCCAGAGGGCAAAGGGGTCTTTTACCTCTCATACTGTCTCTCCATTAATGAAATAATATTCTTTTAGCACTTTTCCATAATCCTTCAAATTCCAATTTCATGTCTCCCTATTCATGAAATAATGTTTCTTAGCTCTTTTCCCTAATTCAGATGGGATCCATAACTTCTCTTGCAAGAAGACCTTCTTTCGTGAGAGTTCCCTCACACCTGTTTTCCTTGAAGAATATTATAGTTTGGCTTAAATTTCCAATTGGAGCTTTGTAATTTTGCTCATGAATATCCAGCCCCAAGGACACTGGTGACACAGCTGCAAGGGACATTTATTAATGGAGAAGTGTATGTCTATATTGTCCAAGTGAAGCAAATGACTTAAGATATGTCACATTAAGATAAGAAAGCTGATTTAATGGTATTCTGTAACAAACATATACAAGGTAGGATGGCTCCTGACATTATATGAGTCTTCAAATATATTTTAAACCCTTTGATAAATGTTCAAGACATCACTCACATTGTGTACCATAACAATCATCTGCTACACTTTAGATCAGAAATAAAATTCCCTGAGTTCAGTTGGCTTTCAGTGTTAAACAATGCCAGGATGAACAGACTAGGAATTGACAATGCTCAGAGGAATCTTTGCCTCTTTACCTCCTCTCAGTGCTGTTGCACTTCTTGATAGCTCTAAGAACTTAAAGTCCCATATTCTTGCTTTAAATCTCTATATTACATTATAATGCAATGCGTGCCTGTGACTTCAGGAGTACAAGCAAGCTTGGAGGAATTTCTGAAGCAAGTAATTCACTCAGTGGTATTTCCATGCTTCTGTGTTGTAAAGATCTCCATACTCTTTCAGATGATTTGGGAAATTAACCTGATTAACAAACCAAAACGAATTGTGCTGGACCTCTGCATCTTCTGTACACTATTTATTTTGAACTCTGATAATTTGTAAGTGGTCCAATATTTTGCTGAGATGCATGATGCAGATCCTTTTCCCTGATTAGCTGAGCACAATTTCTTGGATCAGAAATAGTGCTGTTAAGTCTCTGTGTTAATTTCAAATGCACTTTTTGGAAATATTTAGCAATATTTAATTAAAATTTACAGTGAATATCCCTTTTTGCAAGCCAGACTACAAGAAAACTTTGTGGGTGAAATTGTGTGGAAGCAGACCAAATGCTTTTGTTCGGCCAACCAGAAATATTTTCATGGAAAGTTGGTTGCCTGCCCCTACTTCACCATAAGGTATGTATTGTACTACCGGAAGATGCTCAATAAGTCAGTTAACTTTCTAACTTTAACATTACACTGTGGGTTAAATACTTCTTTTTTTTTTCTATTTTTGTTGTTTTCTGGAACCTCATCAACACAAAATTTCTAAATTCATCCTAAAGAAATCAAAAGGAATAGAATGTTCCTTTTTGTAACTGCTTGTTTGAGCCTCAGTGGAAAAATAATGGAGATGGGAAAAGTACATTAGAGAATTATATGACCTGGATAGTTCAGGATTTCTCTCTTCAGAACCTATTTCACCTATTTCAGGGAATTCACAATATCTCTTACTATAAATTTGAAGACTGTTCCAAGACAGTTCCTTATATAATAATCTCTGCCATGTACACTCAGGCAAAGAATGGCAGAGATGCTCTGCTCACTGGAAAGATTAGGAAATATTAATGCTCCTCATTAGGCACATCATCTTCCAATGTAACCCTCTCTGGAGGGATAGGCATGCCAGTGTTCCCCAGCATCTGGGAAAGCCCTTCTTGGTACAGCTTAAAGACTTGATTTTAAGCTGGTCCACACATCTTTAGGAAGCTGGAAGAAACAAAGGCAAGAAAAGTCATTGCCTGGGCTGCCAGGTTCACTGAAGGATAGATCATAGAATCATAGAATAGTTAGGGTTGGAAAGAACCTTAAGATCATATAGTTCCAACACCCTTGCCATAAGCAGGAGCACCTCACACTAAACCATGCTACCCACGGCTCTGTCCAACCTGGCCTTGAACACTGCCAGGGATGGAGCACTCACAACTTCCCTGGGCAACCCATTCCAGTGCCTCACCACCCTTACAGTAAAGAATTTCTTCCTTATATCCAATCTAAACTCCCCCTGTTTAAGTTTTTACCCATTACCCCTTGTTCTTTCACAAGAGATCCCTTTCTGAGAGATAGGATCCTGTCCTGAGAGATAGGTCCTATCCTGAGAGGTCCCAGCTGTGTCTCTCAGTGTGACTTGACACAATAGGTCACCTCACCAATGCCCTCAGCCTAAAATGTGCAGATGTTTTTCATAGCTGTTACGCAGTGGTCACAGCAAGGGAGAGGCTGAGTAATTCAGCACTAGGATATTTCATGGGCTACCATATAAAAGAGAGGACAAACTTTTTACATCAACAGATGCAGAAAAACTTGCATATAAAACAGATGGGTTTTGTTTGCTCAAACATACCTTGTGCAAGCTGCGTTCATTCTGAACCAGCTGAATGCTTCAGGTGACTAGTGGGAATAATTTGTGCAAATTCCTTGTTAAATCTCTGCAGTTATATTTTGTATGTGAAATGAAAGTACATCTGTGTTTAATTTTACAAGTTTGCCATACATCTTAACCTTAGAAGAACCCCCCAACATCATGCAAATTAAAAGCAAGTATTCATATGATTTGCATAGATGTTTTTCTGGGTTAGACATTACATTGGAATGCATTGGCAGTGAGTGGCTGTGACTAATGTAACAGAGCCTTACATTTAACAAACTTCATTATACAGTTTTTGTGCACAGTAATGTAATAATTAGTTTGTCAAGATATCACGCTCAGCTCAAGTTTAAATAGTGTTGCTCTCTGCTGGTTAGTCTTGTGAACTACACATTTGTTCAGTGTGAAAACTGTTGATTGAATTGCTCAATTGTTGATTGAGATGAAACTTCAGGTCCCATTCCACCAGCTGCTATCCAAGCAGGAAAACAACGATGTACTTGCAACAAACAATCACTTAGATCACTTCACTCTTTTCTCTGGCAGATGCTATCCAAAACCACTCTTAACACTTATTCTACAGAATTATTACCTGGCTTCTCATTAGCACACCCTATATTTGCACATTTGATCATTCTTAATATTATTTCACATTCTCTCTTCCTCCTAGCTTTCCCACCTCCTGAATAAATGTTCTGAAGAGTAATATTGAAGGCCACTTGTCTCAATCTTAGAAGAAAGTAGCACCCAGACCTGCATTTTCTGAAGAAACTGAACTAATCCCATTATATATGATCTGATTATACCATTTGGACTGAAGTTTTTGGAGGGCTTTTTCTCTGGTTTCTCTCATGAAACATGACTTAGCTGCATTCACAGGTGCAATCCTATATGCTGGGTGAATTGTAAAGCGTAGGCAAACATCAGCTTTTTAGTAGCAAAGAGGGGTTTTGGTTTTCACTTAGACATCTAAGTTCTCTTTAATCACTAGCTGACCAAGTTTTTGGCATCGTATCTTCTCTTATAAACAGGTGTGAAGGAGCCTGGAGAGAAGACAATATCATGTGCCCATTCAAAGCATTCTGTAGTACAGTGCAAACAGTGGTTGTCTTTTTCTCTGATCCTCTACCTCTTGTGCCGCTGCCCATGAAAACAAGTAATAAAAATTGAAGTTTGCCAGGAATTGTCCATGTTACTCACACAGATCGTAATTTGGTAATCTATTCTGTAAGCTTTGCTGATACTGCTTCTTTCTTAGGTGTACACTCTGAGAGGTATTTCCTTTAAGTTCTTTACTTTCTATATAGCTAGGGTTATATCATAGAATCCTAGAATAGTTGGGGTTGGAAAGGATCTTAAGATCATCTAGTTCTAACCCCTCTGCCATGGGCATAACTAATTTAAGCATACATAGTATTTTTCTGTTGACTGTATGAAATTAATAGCTGACAGTTATCATTGAAAGCTTTTAGCTAACCATAGATGAAGCAATGTTTTTAGTGCAATTATTGGATAACACACATGAGTAAGGGGGATTAAAAAAATATTTTTTAGATTTCCAATGAATTCTATAATTTACTTCAATTCTATATTTTAAGTAGCCTTGAAATTGTATGAACTATAGACTAAGTCTTTCCCCTGCTTATTTTTCCAAGTACAAAGGACACGAAGATCTAGATTCTTCATATCTGTTCCTATTTAGGTCACTAGCAAAAGCTCCTTGCTGCGTTTACTTCATCACAGATGGATTTGCAGAGATCTTCAAATATCTCAGTCTATTTTTCCTTCCAAATAGACATTCCCTACAAGCCTTCTGATTTTAATTTTAATTATATGCTTCAGTTGCTGCCATAAAACAAGTTAGTCTTGGCTCTCCTGTCATAGATTGTCAGGAAACATTTTATATGGAGAAACAATGATATAACATATATATGATATAACTTGTGGAAAAGTTGTGCTCCTGCAGTTTTCACTCAGGCATTATTTCTACTTATTATGGATTTTATTGCCAATGTTTTCCAATATGACAAAATCAGGACTATGGAAGAAAATATGAGTGGTGGACAATATGTACTCAATAGCAGACTGAGGTTTTTTTCCCGGCTGTAAAATGTGAGAACTTGGCAAAATTCAGTATGTAATTTGATGTGACAATTCTCAAATCAGGACATGTATGGCACATAATTTTATTTTATTTTATTACTATTGAACTGCAAATTAAAAAGGAATTTTGGAAGACAAAGGATTGTGGAGGGAACACTGCAAAGATAAGAGATAACTGGCTTTTCTTCTTTACAGAAATCAAATAGTAAGTACCGGTGTTTTTCTTTAGCTGGACATAACTAAGTCTTCTGTTCCAAATCTAAAAAATTATGTTTAGCTATTTCAGTCATTTCAGCTGAGTTAACTTAGTTAGATCATTTCACCTGAACAGCTTATGTGAGAGCCACTGTTGCACTGTATCTCTTCCTGCTCCTTAGCTACTGTCAAGGGGCAACAGTGGTTCTCTGCATCCATCATCTAACTTTCAATCTTCCATGCATCTCTTTACTTTTCCAAGGCAGCTGGAGTCAGGTTTTTTTTTGTTTGCTTGTTTTGTTTGCTTTGCTTTTTCCTTAAGGTTAGTCTAAAATGGAAGAATTAGAGCACAGAGCAGCAACTCTATGTTCCATAGTAAAAAACTTATCTCCTTATTATACAAAGTTCTGCTTAGTCTTTACCCAGATAGAGGTTTCTTTCTGAAAAAAAAAAAAAGAAGTGTTCTTCCTTAAGTTCGTTTTCTATCTGATCAGGTTTTATCTACATTTTTGAAAAAATAAATCTGTGGAAGAGACATTGCAAAATGACCATGACGTGCTGTCCTATAAATATGTTGAACTGGATTATCGGAAAGGAAAATACGGCACAATAGCATTTTCTTTTTTAAAATACAACTACATTACCATGAGAAAACTAGCTAAAAGGAAGCTAAAAAGGAGCAGTTAGAAGGACAAATCTTTTGTAGCTTGCACAATGTTTAAAACCACCACATCAGAGGATTGCAGTTAATTAACAGTGCTAATTGAACAGAACCATTCAATGAAAACCTAACTACAAAAAGAAAAGGATCCAGCTTCGTGAAACAGCCAAATGAAAGAGTAAAATAGCTCTAAAAAAACACCCTTCCAAAAAGGTGGAAGTCCAGTTGGAGGAAATAGAAAAGGGANGGAAGCTAAAAAGGAGCAGTTAGAAGGACAAATCTTTTGTAGCTTGCACAATGTTTAAAACCACCACATCAGAGGATTGCAGTTAATTAACAGTGCTAATTGAACAGAACCATTCAATGAAAACCTAACTACAAAAAGAAAAGGATCCAGCTTCGTGAAACAGCCAAATGAAAGAGTAAAATAGCTCTAAAAAAACACCCTTCCAAAAAGGTGGAAGTCATATCCAGTTGGAGGAAATAGAAAAGGGAATAAACTCTAACAAAGGAAGAACAAAGAATAGTAAAGGTAGGCAAAAAAAAAAACCAAAACAAAAAAAAACCCACAAAGGAAAGAAATTTGGAAGTTGTGAAGAGGGAATTTTGCATTTGTTCGGTTTACAAATGTTCAAGATGCGACACAAACTCTTAAGTAGGATGGAGGCACAGGAGGAAAAGTAATCTGAAATCTTTGCATTAGTTTCCATGACAGAGGAACTGATAAGAGAATTACTGAGAGCAGACAAGACATCAACACACTGCTTTGAATGCTGCACATCTGGAATACAGTGTGTAGATTGAGTGATTCCATACAATGGAACTAGAACTAATATAGAGAAAGCAGACCCAGAAAAGGTATAGAGAAGAAGAATAATAATCAGGTGTTTGAGACAACTTCCATGAAAAGAATGAACAAAAAAAGGAAAGGACTTTGCAGCTTAGAAACAGAAAAACTATAAAAACACAAAGTAATAAGTAGGAGAACTACTGAGCCTTTCACTTCACATAGGAGCATGGAGACGGAATTTTCAGAGTACTCCTTTTCATTCATTCAGTTAGTTGTTTTTGAAAGTACCTTCTACAACCTGAAAAATTTACATTATACAACTCATTAGGCAGATATTGGAGAGGCAAAAAAAACCCCCAACATTTAAATTCCATAACAAACAGACAAAATTAGTAAAGAAATAAGCAGATTTGTAGGGCATACGCTAACTAAACCTGTCAGTATGGATTAAAACATTGGTTAAGGAAGTCCATGAACTTAAGAAGGATAAGTATAGGAGGGGAAATAAAGTAACCAAACTATGCTAATAACTGAAACACTCTATAAAAATTCTTCTTCATACTTTTATTTATCAAATAATCTATTTCTTTATCATTAACAGCAGCAGGATCAACATGGATGTTCTCCTGTTCCTTTTTTTCATTGGTTCTTTAATATACACACTGGTAAATTTTTGATGGCTATATAGAATTTTTGGTCTTCTGGATGTTGATAAGTTTAGTGTGTTTGATAGTGGGTTAAATGTTGATGCCATTCCTGTCCTTCACTCCTTTTTTTTCCTTGTCTTCCTCCATATTTTGCCATAAAGACAAAGATTTCATTTAGTGAATGCCAAAGATGCTTCATCTAACTCTCAGGATTTGACTTGTTCTTTGCTTTCTTCTACAATCCTTGACCTTAAATTTCTGTTTGCTGCCTAAGTCAATTTTTTGCCCATCTAGAAAGCCTCCTCTGGTATCTAGCTGAGTTAGATTGTAAAGATCTCTTCCAGCAGGCATATAGAGCCATCACCTATGTATTATGGTCAATATTAATAGCACCACCTCAGCTCGGGCCTTGCACACTGGTCCATTTCCCACAATTAAGCTACAAGCAGACGGCATCTGAAAAACATGCCCTTGTGTTCATAAAATAATAGATATTAACTGTTAGTTCTTTGGAGTACCCACTGCCTAAAAGACTTTGCCTTGGACTTCACATCACTGACATTTCATTCACACAGGGAAGCAAGGAGCCCTCCACCTGGCAGGGAATTTGCCAGTGTCATAGATATGAACTCATTGCAGCAGCTGATGTATCAAGATCTATTTTAAAGAGTGCTTACTGATAGTGTCTAAACACTGGGTTTATTTTTTCTGTGTTAGAACTCATACCTTCCTCTTAGGATTAAACCTTTTCTCCCTCTTCTGATTTGCATCCTTGTCCTCTGCCTTGATGGAATTTGTACCATTAGTTTAATACTGTGCTTGCACCATTACATTTTCTGGCCTAGCATTGTATCTTCAGGCTCTTATGACATTGGGCCATTTTATGCTGACAACCTGATATAAAATGAGCTCCTCCACATGGAAACAGCTCTCAGGAGGGCTAGTTCATTCCAACTGGCTTCATATTTTGTTTACTGAAGCAGTTTCATTGTCTCTGTGTTATACTCACATATCTTGTAATTTTTCAGTACTGCTTCTATTACTTTTGTTAATATCAAAGTTTTGGGCCAGGTTAAGTTCCCCTCTGCCAAAAATCATCCTTTGAATTCTCTCCTTATTAGTACCACAAACAAATTTATATTATAACATGCCCTGTAGAACATTTCCAAATGAACAACAATCATTTAGCATTCATTCTATCACACAGCGTTTCAGTTTCTTCTTGCCTCTCGTTACGAAATTTAACACATTCTACATAAACACTTCGCTTTCCTGAGTGAACTTTTAAGATCTGAATTATTAGTACAGAAAGCAGGGCTGGAAAAAAGCTTGTCCTGGGGTATTTTTCTGCCCCCAAACAAGAGGAGTTCTACCTGATTGAGCTGTTGTTTTTTTGCGGCTGTAACAAACTGAGCAGGAGGAATGCTGCTTTTCTTTATCTGTAGGCATGGTCTGCAAGAATAGGGAGATCACAGCTTGTGTAAATTGCTGCCAGCCTTTATTTGCTTCATTGCCTGTATTCAGTCTTCCTAAAAAAGAATAGCTGTTCTTATGATTATTACTTCTCCACCCCCACTCCCAGCCCGGCATCAGTTTTGAAATGGAATCAATTGCCTATAGTCCAGAATCTAGTTCTTCCTGCAACTGAGCTGGTGTACAAAACCTGGCTGCTCCTTTTGCTTACATTTAGAAACATTTGCTGCTCTGAATCCCTACTGAATAATGGTGTTTACTGCAGAATCCCAATTCTGGTGTTTTCCAGGCACAGCTATGAGCCTAGTGCTGCAGAGTGACTGTCTCTTAGTAACTCCCCTCTCATTTTCCAGGAAAGTTCACTTCAGTCATAAAGGAGGCAGATACAGCTGGGACAGAAGCTCTGACACCCCAATGAGGCAAGCACCTAACTTTTTCAAGTCATTGCCCAAGTTGGGTGCCTGTAACAGTTGGAATAAACAGCCTTAAGGCTTTTAGAACTTCTAGTCTCTGTGCTATTGCAAGCAGACTGTATATTTGGCTGGATAATTTTTGTATCTTGTTTGGCCTTGCCTTTTTCAGCTTGCCTCTTAGTTACTCAGAGAGGCTTTACCAAGGTTTTTGTATCTGGTTTCACAGATGTAACACAGAGCTCAGGGGAGATGACATATTTTGGAACTGGTTTAGACTTGGCTTCTCAGGGAAAAGCTTACTGTTACAATTTTACTTTGTAACTTTATATCATTTTTATATTCATCTCTGAACTCTGCAAATGTTAAGGAGCAAAGTTTTCTGACTTCCCCCAGAGGTGCAGCATTAGCAACATTTTATGTACAGTGGAGTTAAAGGATAAAGTAGTGAAAAGAATTTGGTGACAGAGTCCATCCTAACCTGGATTCTGCTGATTTATTCACTAGGCAAAGACCATCTTCTGCACCCTCTAAGTACCTTCCAGTTGTCTGAAAAAACTTCAGGTCCTGGAAATGGCGATGTTAACAACTTATTCAGACTCTGTGAGGGAAGGAGGCAGAGGTACTGCAAAATCTCTGTGGTCTGGATACATGAGCCTTTCCCTTCTTAGCAGTGCTAACAAAGATCTTCTGTATTGTACTACTCACCGCTGCACATAGAGTGTATCTGTTGGATTTAATAATAATTAAATAAAATGCCCATATTGTGATCTAGCTGCATTGGAATTGCCCATGAGACATGCCACTTCATAGGTCTCATTTTTAATGTTTATTATTACTGAAAAAACCAAGTCCCTAAAGGACTGGTACTACTTTCATACATCTTCATCAACTATCTTGGAAAGGAAATACTCAGGGAAATTGGCAAGTTTTCACCTGATATTAAGCTTTTTTCATATCATCACATGACCCACTGGTAGTGAAGAACCCCAGAAAGACCTCACTAAACTGAGTGAGTGGTCAAGCAGAAGATGGTAGTTTTCAACTCAGTGGTGTTGTAAACATCAGGTGATGCATCAAAGGAACAACAGTTTAACAGGGTTGTATAATGCCAAGCTGAACAGGCAGCTATAACTCTGGAGAGAGTTCTAAGAGTTGTCACTGAAAATCCTCTGCCACCAACAGCTGGAGATGAAGTCTGAAAAACCCAAGAAAATGTTAAGTGTCACAAGGAAGGAGAACTGAGAGCAAGGCAGAGTGTCATTTTGCACCTTTTGAGTATTGTGTACAGTTCTGGATTCTGCATCTCATTAAAGAGCATTGTGGAGTTATAGAAGGTACAGAGAAGAGCAAATAAAATTACTATGAGGATAGAGTAGCTGCTGCATCTTCAGTGTGCAGAGGAGAAAGATGAACAGAGAAACATGATGTAGAAAAAGCTCTGAACAGTTTCCTTCAGAGGGACCATGGACCAGGGTGTCCACGGACCACACAAGATTTCCTGTTGTTACTGCTCCATGAGGGTTTTTCAAACCTTTGAGTTCAGTTTGTCCTAAGGCTGATTCCTTCCTTCATGGTTTTTCTTGTTCCTTCCTGGTGCTATATCAGCCCTGCTGATCTGGGTGACAGAGGGACAAATTATTCTGGCTGTTTATCAGTTGCTGAGCATCTCCGTGGTATACAACAACAATCAATCTAATGTGATCCCATCCAGGTATTCTTCCTGAGATGCTGCAGCACAAGAGATAAAAGTCCAGTCCACAAAAGACTTAATGTGTCCTTTCCTCATATGTTCTGCCATGCTCACGCTGTGCAGTTCTACCATTAGCACTCATTGCTGTAGAAGAATGGACAGGTAGGTGTTCTATATACCAGCTTAATTCATCTTCCCTTATAAATATTGTTGAAGGGTCCCAGACACAGTCAAGTGTCTATGTAGTGTACAACATTGCATGAAAATGCTCCAAAAAAAGACTAAATTTCAGAATACTTACAGATTAAAACTGCGTGGAGAATGCCAGACAAAACATTGAGATGTGCTGTATGAGCAGAAACAGATAGACTAAAAATACATGGTTACCATTTTTGATAGACAGGCAGCAGTAAAATTACTGTCAGACAGACTGTCAATAGTTACTATTGTTCATAATAATGACAGTGACCTTATTTTCTGCTATTGCCTTGGCCATAGCAAGTTCTAATACATTTTTCCTTGAGTATAAATTCAGATGAGTTGTCAGATGATGTCAATAGACTATTTGATGTCTCTAGCATGGTATTCTTTTATCTTGCAAAAAATGTGCTCTTTTTTCCTGCCGTTTGTATGAGATAAACTAAGTGCAATTTGCTTAGCTATTTCCTTGGATGGCTAATAGCAATAAGCCAATTTGAACAATCTATGTAGGTCATTGCAAAGTTAATTAATACTGCTTTTTAGGCTGAAAATGATTTTCAAGGAAATATATTCTAAAACAGCTGTCCAAGGATTTTAAATAGGTTCTAATAATATACATGTTTAGTGCATTACCACTATTTCTAGAAAATAAAATTGATTAATATTCATTGACAAAACTCTAAAGGCAATGCTGAGGATGACAACTATAGAATCATAGAATCATGGAATAGTTAGGGTTGGAAAGGACCTTAAGACCATCTAGTTCCAAACCCCTTGCCATAAGCAGGGACACCTCACACTGAACCATGCCATCCAAGGCTCTGTCCAACCTGGCCTTGAACACTGCCAGGCATGGCGCATTCACAGCTTCCTTGGGCAACCCATTCCAGTGCCTCACCACCCTCACAGGAAAGAATTTCTTCCTTATATCCAATCTAAACCTCCACTGTTTAAGTTTGAACCCATTACTCCTTATCCTGTCACTACAGTTCCTAATGAAGAGTCCCTCCCCAGCATCCCTATAGGCTCCCTTCAGATACTGGAAGGCTGCTATGAGATCTCCACGCAGCCTTCTCTTCTCCAGGCTGAACAGCCCCAACTTTCTCAGCCTATCTTCATACAGGAGATGCTGCAGACCCTGATCATCCTCATGACCCTCCTCTGGACTTGTTCCAACAGCTCCATGTCCTTTTTATGTTGAGGACACCAGAACAGACAATGCTCCAGGTGAGCTCTCACGACAGCATGTATCTATTTCCAAAGCAAATGAAGGGAAATTGTAAAGCTAATCAGTTTCTGAATGAGCAGTGTAAAAAAGAAAACCAGTATTGCAAGAGAGCCATGGAAAATGTCTAAGTTGGTATTTACTACCAAGGGGGTAGTATATGAACCTGAGAACCTTAAGGAGGAGTTATTATGTCAGCACAATAACTTTGCCAGACTCAACATAGGAGTTTCTTCACCTGTCAAATTCTTTTCTAAGTGTATTGTCATTTGACTTTAAATTTTATAGGTCTGTGGATTCAGAAAGTTATAGAGTTTGTGTGGGTTCTTGGTTTTACTTTATCACCACTTTTTAATTTCAGTTTTTCAATGAAGAGTTATTTTTCCTCAGAGCATTGGGCAGGGTGGCAAGAGAGAAATAAATCTGTGCACTGCCTCACAAGGTTCCTATAAAACCATCTCCTGTCCTCCAAGCTGGCAATAGCATTCTTGCCAAACTTCAGAATTTAACCAGTTTTGACTGCATTTGTTTGTTGAGCTACAAGACAGCTAATAGCCAAATTTCATGTATGCAACAGCAACAAGCTTCATATGTGGTACAATCACCTCTGCTCTACTTTTTAACAGATGCATCGGGGGATCAGTCAAATGATAAAGCCTGGACATTTCCAACATATTAATATATTAGACAGCTATCCTAGGAACCAAAATATGCAGTCTGCATCCAGTACAGTATCTTCAATAGGGTTGTGTTTCTCAAACTATGCTGCATACATCACTGCCAGAGTTTAATCCATTGGTCTGTGAAATTAGAAAGAAACCACACATACTCTCCATACTTCCAAGCAAATAGACTTTCTTTCATTTTGTAATAAATGAATACTCAAACTTAGCCTAATTTAGCCTAATTTTTACTTTTCTTGCAAATGAAGACAATTGTGAGAACACTGTAGAGATGTTCTGTGGGTTATTTTCCCTAAAAACATTCTTACAGTCATTCAATTAAATGAAATTAAGAAACACTGGCCTAAAGAGGGGATGTTTAGAATCAGGCTGTCAACCAGAATTACAGCCCCTGGCACCAAAAGATGTATGTTTTCACTTCCTAAGTAAAAAAAAAAAAACAACCAAAACCAAAAATGAAAACAGAACCAACAAAGGCTTTCTAAGGTGTTAGGTTTATAGATTAAAAATGAGTCTAAATTGATTTTCACAGAACAAAAAAATAGATCTTTCTCATTGTCTGACAGTGACTATATTGGCTCCCCAAAATTTTCCTTGGGATTATATTCCAGGCTTATAAATAAATATGAAACTAATTCTGAATCCAGTCCCCCTGTTTTGCCTGTAGTACCTCTCATACAGCATTGTTCTGAACCCACCAATCTCTTCCTTCTGTCTCACTGGTATTGCCAGAGCGAGAAGAAGGGAGGAAAGATTCAGGTCTATTTCAAGCATCTGGCATACAACTCGAGGTTTGATCATATTATCATTGAGCTTTAATTTTCACAATGTGAAGTGGTGAAAGCTTGATTTGACTAGATGCTTTTAGAAAGTAAACATGCTGCTCAAGGTGTATCATGTCTGAACAGATGTCCCAAACTCAAATGAAGAAATGACAATGTGTGCTGTCCTATAAGAGGGTACTGGAACCTGGCTCTTGCTCCACAATCTCTGATTCTGAGTCTCCAGTTCTCATTTTCCAGACAATGCACCTGATGGACATGTCCTTGTTGAACATCCCTCATAGTAACTGTTAGTGCCAGTCCACCTCCACACTCAGCTCTGATGACAGCAGGGTATCTGATGAAGGTGGAACCAGATAATGTAATTCCTTTATGTTCACAGCTCTCCTCAGCCTAAATCTCTGCATACCTGTCTGCATTCCTAAAAACCTGAAATTTATGAAGCCAAGTTTCATGGTGTCAACCAGTCTATGTTTACAGTTAGAGGCCTAAACACATGAGACAGGCAGGATTTGAGACGTGACTGCAGAATGCTTTACCTTTTCAGACAGGCTGTTTTACGCAGTCTGCCAGATCACAGACTGGCATTGCACCTCACTCATTCGCTCACTGTTCTGGGTGTTTCAAATGTCTGCATCATCATGTCTAAGTTTCCTCTTAGAGTTGGGTCCAGGTACAAAGGCTGTGTGAACATTTGTTCTACAGGTTATAAGAGACTTCACTAAATGCGAAAAGTGTTAATCAAGGGGGAAAAAAATCTCTAATAAACATTTCAGCATTGCTTATTTGCACAGATGGTTGAACTGGAGGGAATACGCAGAAAGAAAAGATAGATCCTGAACATGCTTTGGAAACAGTTTTTCACCCAAATAGAAATAAATTTGTGAAGCAGCCAAATATGAAAGATTGCTGAGGCAGCAGTGTAGATGCCAGGTTTAAGCAGTAAACAATTGAGTGCCATAGCAAAGGAAACACATTACTAAGAAAGACAATGAGAGAGTTTTGAAGAAACAAACAAGAAAAGCAGTTTTTTTTTACTCCTGTCTCTACCTTCTAATGTGCTCCTCACTCAGCATGACCTTGGATGCAATTTCTAATGCACTAGTTTTCAAACAGATGCTGATGGTGAGCACACAGTACTCTCCAAGGCAGGACAGAGATAACATAAATCACTTATCAACCTAAAATGTTTATGGTTCCTGAAAAAATATGGGCTGTTTGAAGAGATACAAATCTGCCTCTTTAGTTTATATTATAACTAGATCATTCTTGCTTCTTTCTTCTCCCATGAGACTGGTGAAATCAATTTGATAAAATACACATCTATAAAACCATTCTCAAAAGATTTTTTGTCAATTGTAAACACATATTCACTAATTGTAATTAGAAATTGAAGACTGTAAATGACTTCCTAGTCTCAAATACCTTTCCCGTTCTAGCCCAAGCAGACATGTCTTACGTCTTGCCAAAACCTATCTATGCCTAGAAACTAGTTTGGGACTTCTTTCTACTTTTTAAAACCCTGAAAGCATTAGAACATACCTATCAGTTATACAAAACCAATTTCCCTTCTAAATCAGCGTCAGTTTAGGCTGTCAGAGGTGGTTGTTCGTTTAGAAGTTTTATTGTCATTTTTAAAGAAAGCATGGACTGATTTCTGCAGAAGCCTGTCAAATAGCATAAGGTGAGTTCGTAATAAGGATACAGACTTCTCAAACTGCAACACAAAGTGACTGCAGTTTGGGTTATGTTTCGGTAAGAGATTACCACCAATTCGTATAGCTTTAAGGTTAATATATGTCTTACTTAATATTCCAGCTTCAGTATGCTTGGTTATGCATCGACATATGTGCAAAAACATAAACTCTTCCAACTGCACAGTAAATAATCTGATTGATGTGTTGAGCTTTTACATCGTATAAACTACTGACAATTACAAGTATTATAAAGCATATGACAGATTAATTCTGTTGTAATTGTAGTGAGGAAAGTCTTGGCTTTTGCAAAGGCAGTAGCAAAACTCTCATTGCCCTCCCTAAGTTAGGGTTTCCCTTACTATAAAACATTATTAGCAACATCCTGTTAATTGTTTGCTATCTATTGAGAGAGACTGTTTTCTTTAGCAGGGCACACAACCAGATTTTAAGCTCATTCTTAGCTCACTTTCTTTCAGCGTTTTCATTGTATTCCTGGAGCACAGACCTGTAAGGCCTGTGGTACCACACTGTGTAAAGGTAAATGAGCTCATAGTTTGGTACAGCAGAGACATTTTGTGTTTCTTCAGTATGACACTTGGAACTTGCTTTAAAGGGTTACTGAAATGAAAAACAGGATTTTTTTTGAGTAAGTGGGGAAAAGAGGAGAATTGCAAATGTGCTGAATGAAAAAGGAGATGATGGTGGAGGTAGAGGCCAGGCAATTTCTCTGACTGTCTGCTTCTGTTCTTCCCTTTCTTCCTTACCTCCTGAGAAGCGGGACCATATCTCAGTATAGACCATCTCTTGTCTCTGTCAAAGTGGTATAAAATGTTTGGAGGTTATGGAAATACTTGTAGTTATACATTTAATATCCTTTTAAGTTCAGGTGATACTATTGGCAGATAGAAGAAAGAATGAAAAGCACAAATCATGACCAGGCATCCAATGAGCAATTCTAATATCCCTGTTGCAATGAATAATTTCAACAGCTGAATTCTTTTCAGAAACATTACTTTTTCAGTAGATATTATAGAATTTCTATGGAAAATGAGTCAGAAGAGTCAATATCTTGAGCACAGAACCCCCTGACAAAATCAGTTTCAGATTTTTGGGAGCAGAAAAAGGCCATATAACTTAGTCATGCCAAAAAAATTACTGGAGAATTAAATACTACTATCACATACTGAACTGCTAGTGAGCAATCTAAAAAACAAAATAGGTCTGGAAATGCTTGCAGGCACTGCAATTCAGCACACAGTCTTCATTTTCTCCATCTCTTTTATTCCTTTATTGCATTACATTAGCTGAAAGGATAATTTAAGCAATTAAAAGGCAAAATAATTTTCCTGGCCTAAGAAATTACGTAGGTTTCATTACACTTGGAAAGGTTTCCATCAAAATTCAGCATTTTAATATTGGTGTAATATAGAAAGGGTTACATGGATTAGGAAGACTAACATAAAATCTCTGAAAGATTAAAATATTTGCTACCTGACAAAGGCATACATAATGAAGCTGGCATCCCCATACCACGAATGCATGTTTCAAAGTTTAGATTTGGAAAGATTTTAAAGGATTACTTTTATTAAAATATCTCAAGTTGCTAGAAATAGACCTCATGGTAGACAAACATCAAACAAGGTCACATACTTCCTACCTGTTGAATAGAGAAAAGCATGCCAGGCTTCTCTGCCAAAAATCCCCTTTTGTGCCTTTGTTCTAACTAAACCCAAGGCAGCTCATTGCCAGGGCCCCTCTGCTTCCTGTGTTGTGTCCCCCCTATCCCCACCCCTCCAGCTTAAGATTCCATTTCTAGAAGCAACAGATAATTGGGGATCTTTTGAAATCAAGTACTTGAGCTTTCTATTTTTAGCCACATTAATAATGATGAACTGAAATTCTTCCCAGAATTTCACCTCTTCAGCTTAGGAATGGGTAGTCAAAATTTGTAATAACTCCTTGGTTTCTGTTTTACATTAATGGCTGAAGTGCCTAAACAGCCTTGGGAAAGGAACAGCTTGCTAGCCTAATTGAAGCTGGCAATATTTCCATGTCTTATTTCAGCTGGTAGGTACTGTAGCAACCAAGGTCGTGTAAGAAAATTTCAGCATATGGTAACAGCTGTGTCTGTGATTGCAATATTTTCTGCAGATGGTTTATTCATCATTAGATAACAGTCATGATTATTAAGGGACTAATTGGACTTTCAAACAGTTCATCTTAGAGGATGGAGAAATTACAAGAAAAAGGTTTAGTATAGCTTAAAGGGGTCTCTATATTGAGCTCCTTGCCAACTCTCAAATTTTTATTTAATGTAAAAAAAGATTTCTTTTCTTTATTTGCCTTCTGCCAAACCATTTCATCTCCTGCTAGAAATGCAGTCTGCCTCTTTCAGATCTTCTAAATACTAATGTCATCTTTCTGCCATGTATACTGCTACCAAAAAATATCTGTGTTTTGATTATACTATTTAAATACTTGGTATGCAGTACAGTTCAGTTTATCATAGTAAGCTTACTCAGGACAGCCTTACACATGTTAGTATAAGGTCAAGGAGACTAGACATAGCAAGTTATTGAGTAAGAGTACCTAGACAATTGAGCATTGTTCCTGGATTTTAATCAATAGCGCACTTTCTGCTGCTCCAAATCATAGCACTAAACACATTCCTTTCTCAAGGAACTGGAGAAAAAACCAAAACATTATGAAACCAATGCAGATTGAGAGTATTTCAGAGTTACTACTACAGTACTCCAGTACATGCCTTACTCTGGGGGGTGTGTTATGATGTTATGAGAGGTCAGGCACAGAGGTAACACAGAATTATGATCATGTAACCAGAAGTCTTAACTGGAAGATGATAAAGCAAACCAGCTCGTTCAAACTGCTTTTTTGTTTTGTCAAGTCTGGGACATATGGCTGTTCCATTGATTTTAGAAGGAATATTTAGAGACAGAAGTACTACACAGGAACGTACATGACATTTCTTAGGGGACATACCTTAGAATGTTAATTAATGCTAACTTTTTTCTATTTTCCCTTAGGCTTTTGGAGTATTTTGTCTAACAACAGCAACAACAACTGTAGGATCAGGCTCTCAGTGTTTCTGTAAAGGTCTGGACTACTCAGTAACACCTTACATTTAACAATCCATCAATACTTAGACATACAGTCTTAAAGTCTTTCAGCCTATGATAGTTCCTGGATGTAGGGTATTAGCTACAAAAAGTAATGTGCAACTCTTCAGCAACTAAAAAACACCAACAAAAAAACCCCAAACAAAAACCCAGGGGCATTTAGTCCTGCTGGATTTCTAAATTACAATCTGCTTTTTACTTCCTTTCTCTGGAAATATGTATTCTTTTGTCTTAGCTCAGCCACAAAAAAAGGCTAGACTGAAAGAATACTGGTGCCTTACATAATAGAAATATTTTCACTATCTGATCTTCTTTCTAGGCTGGTTTTGCAAAGTTATTTGAGGACACATTAAGGATACAGTACTCTAGAATGCTAATGCAGTGGCCACAGCTCCAGTGTTACACTTGGGATATCTGTGTAATCTTAGCAAATGACACATGGCATGGCTATTGCATGAATATGCAAATTCTGACTATGTTGCAATCAATATATTCTGTCTCTTCTAATCATATACATAAGGTTTTGCTCTGGTGATTGTGCAATGGTGAGTTTTAAAACATGGTGGCCTGAGATGCATTATGGAAAGACAAGGTGATATTCCATCCTCTGATCCTCTTTTAATGATAGCCGGGCTTTAATCTTCTTGAGCCTCTCTCCTCAGAAATGAAAAAGAGTAGGGGACATGGAAATGGAATAAAATTGTATTGAGAATAACTGTCTGAGGGAGGCAGGAGAAGAATAAATTAATAACTAAACAAGTGGAGAAAAGTACACTAAAAAGACTAACTGAAATGCCAGGTAAGGTCTACAAGAGAGCTTCAAACAGTTATGAACACCACCTGGAGGGCTGGGAAAGAGAGAGCACTTCTCAGTTCTGCACTGTTCAGATGTGGTACTGTTGAACTCAATGCCAAATTCCAACTGGTTATTAATATGAGAACTATGGTTGCATCAAAAGGAGGGTGACCAGCAGGTTGAAGGAGGTGCTTCTGCTCCTCTACTCTGCTCTCGTGAGACCTCACCTGGAGCATTGTGTGCAGTTCTGGTGTCCTCAGCATAAAAAGGATATGGAGCTGTTGGAACAAGTCCAGAGGAGGCCACGAGGTTGATCAGGGACTGGAGCATCTCCCATAGGAAGACAGGCTGAGAAAGTTGAGGCTGTTCAGCCTGGAGAAGAGAAGGCTGCGTGGAGACCTCATAGCAGCCTTCCAGTATCTGAAGGGGGACTATAGAGATGCTGGGGAGGGACTCATCATTAGGGACTGTAGTGACAGGACAAGGGGTAATAGGTTCAAACTTAAAGAGAGGAAGTTTAGATTGGATATAAGAAGGAAGTTCTTTACTGTAAGGGTGGTGAGGCATTGGAATGGGTTGGCCAGGGAAGGTGTGAATGCTCCATCCCTGGCCAAGTGTTGAAGGTCAGATTGGGCAGAGCTTTGGGTGGCATGGTTTAGTATGAGATGTCCCTGCTTATGGCAGGGGGGTTGGAACTAGATGATCTTAAGGTCCTTTCCAACCCTAACTATTCTATGATTCTATGATTTAGGAGATGTCCAGACACCATTTGCCATTGGAAACCTTTTCTTTTAGGAAACATAAATGAGGATATGAAAAGAAATTGTTAGAATAAGAGCTAAAATTAAGAGCTGAGAATTGTACTCGATCTTAAGCGGATTATTGAAACCCTGTTTCTTAAATTACTGATCTCTACAACAAGGATAATCTTTATCCACAGGGTTTTGTGAATGGAATTTGTAAATTGCTTTGAGGGCTTCTCTATGAAAGTCCTATAACTGTGAATTGCAAGGCTTTATTAAGAGGTATTAGTGTGTCTAAGAAGCAGGTAAAACAAACATAAAAGCTGCTAAGTGATGATTTTAAAAAAAAGATATGCTCACTCACTAATATACTGAAGCAATAATTATAATGAACTAGTGTACATGGGTGGCTTTAAGACTTCCAGAAAGGCCTAACCAG
>NDXB01012572.1:1194-17386 GCA_002631895.1 Agapornis roseicollis | reverse complement strand
TGGAACAAGTCCAGAGGAGGGCCATGAGGATGATCAGGGCACTGGAGCATCTCCCATACAAAGCCTGAGAAAGTTGTGGCTGTTCAGCCTGGGGAAGAGAAGGCTGTATGGAGACCTCATAGCAGCCTTCCAGTATCTGAAGGGGGCTATAGGGATGCTGGGGAGGGACTTCTCATTAGGGACTGTAGTGACAGGACAAAGGGTAATGTGTTCAAACTTAAACAGGAGAGGCTTAGATTGGATATAAGGAAGAAATTCTTTCCTGTGTGGGTGGTGAGGCACTGGAATGGGTTGCCCAAGGAAGTTGTGAATGCTCCATCCCTGGGTGTGTTCNGATATAAGGAAGAAATTCTTTCCTGTGTGGGTGGTGAGGCACTGGAATGGGTTGCCCAAGGAAGTTGTGAATGCTCCATCCCTGGGTGTGTTCAAGGCCAGTTTGGACAAAGCCTTGTGTGGCATGGTTTAGTGTGAGGTGTCCCTGCTTATGGCAGGGGGGTTGGAACTAGATGATCTTAAGGTCCTTTCCAACCCTAACTAGTCTATGTTTTTATGATTCTATTTCCATAACTGGCCAGTGTTTCTCTATCACATCAGCATACGTTTTTGCAGCCTGTATAAAAAGAGAGTGACCAGATGTTTAAATAACTTTCCTGCTTCTCTTTGGAAAAATTCCAGGTATTTTTCTGGGACATTCCCTTCTCACCTCCCATTCCCATCTATCCCCCTGATCTGCTGTTATTTTTAAAGAGTTGGCAGAGGCTTGGCCACAGATCTTATTATTATCTTATTAAGAAACAAACAGATGTGGGCAAACCTTTTTGTGCAGTTCTCTGAATATCTTAATCTTTGATAAAACAGAATGCCAAAACAAAAGCAGTAATAATGTGGTTGACACAACTGGAATGGTTCAGTTGTTTAAGCTTTATCTGATTCCATGCTTCCTGAATATGGATAGTTTGGTTTCTGGGATAACTGCAATTTGGCTAGCTATTTCATTATTTCGTCTCAACTGGGTTTTTGAGGAAATGTTAGTTGATTTGTGGGTATGCTGTTCCTATTTACCAATGAAATACTATATTCAATGCAGTGAAGACTTTTCCCCATTTGTTTCATGTAAATATAATAACAATTCAGCTGCATCCCTGGAGGACTTATAATTGACAAAATCCTTCCAAGGGTTACTTTATTTTCCTTTTTTTTTGTTCATGCTTCCAGTTTGTCAGCAACTGAATCAGTAATTAACTGGGACTCTGTAACATAAATAGAACACTTAAAATAACAACCCTGAAAAACCCTATTTTCCTTAGGTTACCCAGCATCTCAAAAAAAGCAGGCAGCTGAAAACCACTATACAATTGATTTCAGTGTTGTGAGTTCCAAGACAGAGTCAGCTGCAGGACATCCACATCTGTTTTGCAGAGGCCCAACAATCAAGCAATCTTCACAGGTTTTCTAAACAAGTGTATGACATTCCTCTTGTTTTTGCATTGCCCTGGAAAGTTGTAGGTTATCCCTAGCCTTAAAAACACCTTTGATCTGGGCTTTCCTAGAGGCGCACAAAAGATGACAACAACAAGAATGCAGACAAGTCAATCCAGAATGCAAATTCATGTGGACTGCTTTAGCAAAGACAAAGGTATAAAATATTAATTAAAAAAAAATCCTCACTCATGTCCCCTCTCTCTAAGCCTATGTACCTGTAATAGATACATTGAAAACAAGGAATCTAACAGAAATACTGACCACAGTGCACTGCACTTAAGTATTTGGCAAGGTGTGATCTTGCTTTTTGAGATATGCTTTGCTATTTGGCCAAAACCCAGTGAGGTATTACTGTCAAAAAGACAATGAAATAGAATAGCCAGGAGGCTCTTTTGCAAAGTATCATAGGCAGACAACATAAAAGCAGGAAAAAATCTATTAGGCTTTCAGTTTTGTCACTATCTGCTTTTCTGTGTTGAAGACAATTAACTACATTTTTCCCCCCTACAAAAAGAAGGGTGAAATACTACTAAACCCATGTTTTCTAGATTAAGCGATGAACAGCACAGCACACCACACTTCACCAACTTCAGTGTGGTTCTAACAGTTTAATAATCCTTTCCCCAGGGGGAAACTAACACAGAAAAAGTACCAAAATGGAAACAACACTCTGATCCAGCTCGGGTTAGTGATTTTACTGTTCATTTTGAACACAGGACATCAGTTTAGGGAAACCACCTTTTTATGGAGTAGCTGTTTAATAAGTGGAAAAAAATGTTCCCTGCTGGAACTGCCTGTGCAAATATACACTTAATACTTTAGTATCTGCAATGTGTTGTCCTCACTACTGGGGACCTGGCTGCCCTCTCCACTCCCATCTCGAAAGAAGCAGCTATGCAGCCCAGCAATTTGGTGAAGCTCTTTCTCATGACATTCTGGAAAATGATTCAACTAATGTCTTGGTGGGCAGGTCCAATTTTTTGCATCATTGTCTGTGTTCTGACTCCAACTCTGTATAATATTTTGGAGAAAGTTTGCCTTTTCTGCACTGTGCCGAGTAAATATTTTGTCAGTTGTTAAGGATGAGCTACAGAGTAAGACCCGGCAACGTATCCAAATTCAGCAGCAAGACTTGGAACCGTGTTAGAACTTTTCCCAGATTGTGATTTGTAATGCAGTTCAGAAGCCAGCAGAAAACCAGCCACTTGAACTAGTACAGAAAGGCTGAATGAACCCTTTTCAGAGCAGGGAAAATGTTTTTCCCCATGGCTGAAAAAAAAAAAAATTGTTAAAACCTCATTAGGACTAGCAGAAAGGGCTAGGTTACGAAGGGAAAAGTTTACATCCTGCTTCATGGTGTGGCATGCTCCCCAGTGAAGAGCAGTTATCTGCACTGCAGCACAGAGAATAACCTCACCTGAGTGAGGCAAAAGGGCCAATGCTAATGCAAGGCTGTGACACCAAACTGCCTGTGTCAGAGACACATCCACATGACCTGCTGAGGAGGAGTGAGCAAAGAAAATGCAGAAGCTGCCCTCCATCCTGTCTCCACAGTGGAGATATAGAGAAGGAGACACAAATGAAGACTAAACAAAGAGTTGTTTCAGGAACATAACTATCTGATCTCTGCTGCAGCCACGCAATTACTACAAGTGATGATCACTAAAACTGAATTCCAGAACTTAAGCTAGAAAAACATTCAGCCAATAAATTACTAAATAAAGAGAATGGAAAGGGAACACAGTTACGCGGTTAAGCATAGATGTACAGCAACGTCATGGTAACCATTTGTTTGTACTTTTTATGCTATGTCTGAACATAAAATCTCTACTGTAATAATCTGGAAAAAAGAAATGGACAGACCCATATACCTGGTGCTTTTGTTTGGACCAATAAAGAACTAAAAAAAAGCACCTTCCTTTCCAATAAAAAGTCCTCCATATAACTTTGCTTGAAGTTGTATTAAAATAATGGGTATCCTGGGGCAGTATGGTAGAAAGATTCTGTCTCCTTTTTAACTATTATGATTGGGGCTGAAAAATGTTTTTTACAGCCTGCATGGCAAGGTACAGACCCCCTGAATTGCTGAAAAGAATTTAAAGGACAAAAGGGCCACAGGGAAAGCAGAAACAGAGCAGGAAGACAGAAACTGAAAGATTATACTGGTGTCCTCAGTGGAAAGTATTCCTGAGGAAATTTCTGTCACTATCTATCTGTTACTACACAATAGTAACGAAAATGGCAAGCGGTAATAAAAATGGCAAGAAGTTTAATCCTACTTCCTTCCTTCCATTTTCTTCTCCATCTCTTTCCCTCCTTTTTCTCTTTCCCTCCTGTCCTTCCCCTACTTCTCTTTTTTTTGATGCCTTTTTTGGGGTACAGAATCTACATGGGAGATACAAGTAGGTTTTTCTAGCAGAGGAGGCAATACCACTTTCTGAACAAGGAAAACTTTTTGGACAGCCTTTACAATCAAGCCTGGCTAATGGTTATAGTCCCTGACCTACCTCTGCTAGTCCTGGCATGCTCAAATCAAAGAAAGACAGGCCTCGAAGGAAGGCCATGCCAAAGAGATACTAGAAGGCCAGAAGGATTTAATTTTTGTTGCAGCTACACCTTGCTATTGGCAGCAGCATCCAAAATGTCTCTCTGAATCATCAGGCATAAACTGTAAAAATCTACAAATTTCAATTTGTAAGAAGAGTAATTCTTGACAAAATCCACAATTTGTGCTATGAAAACCACTTCCAGTTTTCTTTATTTTGCACATTCATAAGCTTATCATCTTGCTCTCTCTTTCAGCTTCAAGGACATCATGTCAGATAAACATAAGCACAGGTTTCTTCTCCGCACCAGTATGCCACATGTACTGGTTTATCCCAGAAGTCCTTTACGCGCCAGCCTACCATCCCATGATTTCAGGACCTTCCTGCCATGCTGTTAGGCCAATGCCTTCTCCATGTGACTAAACTTCTCCCCATCTTCAGGGTTGGACACATGCCCTCTGCTCAGCTCTTCCCTTTGATACCCTGAGCTCTGGCTGCCCTATCCCTGCCATTTCACAGCCCTCTCTTCCTCCTTCCCCTTGCCTGTGTCTTCCTGTGCTCTTCTCCTCTACTCTTGTTTCTTTCCCTCAGGAGAACTGCTCATCTATCAGTCTTTTCTCATGCATCAGAAGTGAAGCAGAAGTGACACAACCAGCTGAAGAAGCCACAGGCAGCATATATGTTTATGTCCTGACTTTCTCCTGTATCCAGTGTATCAGTGCATGCCTCTGACTGGGGATCTCCAGCATGGCCTAAGGGCAGCCTGCTGAGCAGAACACTTCGGAGGCTCTGGTCAGGCATGGAGACGCATGACATGCAGGTCTGCAAGCACTGGTCAGAAGAACTGCTGGAGGAATACAAAATTTCTGAGGCAAGTCTACAGAAGAACATTTGGGTGCCTCATGACACATGCCGGTTTCTGAACGGCTTTTTAGTCACCTTTCAGAAGCATTCAAAACAACAGATAGAAAGAAAACTATTGAGATTCTGACCACATAATCCCTTTTTCCCTCTCAATATTCTTTTCTGGCTCTGCTTTACAACTCTGCTGCTGATCAACCAGAGACTAGAAAGTCAATACAGACTGGAAGATCTACCCAAGCCCCATGGTGCTTCAGCTTAGGACACTTGCTGAATCCTGCTGGATTCCTGGATAGAACAACACAAAAAAGAAGAAGGGACACATCTTGGAAAATGCTTACTCAATTCCTGCATGATGAAGAAAAAATACGAGGTGGAACAAGGATCTCAGGCTGCTCTTTTAAAGACTGCTGAAGCAGGTGTGATAAGAAGTTCTTTTAAGATGATGATTTCCCCATGTAAGCAAACACCACGACAGAGATTGGGCAAGGCATTAAACCTGCAGACTCCTTTCAAGATCTGGTCCTATTTTCAACCCATATTTACATCTACTGTCAACCTGACTTTGCCCACTTAGGGAGGTCCACTCCCTCCCATGAGGCCATTTACCTTCTCTCAGCTGGTGGAATTCAGGACCATCACACAATGGCACATGTTATTTTAAATACACAGTTGACCAAATCCAGGTGGCTTTTATCAGATGCTATTTTTATTCATTGCCTTTTCAGGCAAATGTCAATGTCGCTTCCTGGATGCAAAGAGAGTTTGCCTGAGGAAAAAATGGAAAAGGATCTCATTGCCACCAATGTTGTACTCACTGGAAAACACTACTGGTGCCTCAAACGACCACAAGAGGTGTGGCAATTTTGCAAATTTTAATTATTTGTTAGTCTTGAGGAACCATATTAACTCATATACCACCAGAGAGGAAGGGACGTAACATAAAGAACTGCCACTGCCTCTTCCTGCTATGCAGACAATAGCTTGGTGAGATTACAGGTGCAAATCTTTCAGCATTTCAACATCCAAAGTCCTTTCCTTTTGTGTCAAACCTGTCACATCAAGAAGAAACATCACTGAGCCCCTAACCCATTTATGCATGTGTTTCTAATTATTTTCTTTCAGTCCGTTATCCCAAATTAGAAATTACATTAGTATAAGAACACAAGTTTTCCCTGTCATGGTTTATTTTTTTATCTTTCTGCTGGATCAAGGAATGAAGTCATAAGAATGTACTTATATATGTTAAAAATTATAGCCCTTACATACTTTGGGTTTTTTTTCAGATAAAGCTAGGAACTACGCCTAAAAACTAAGTACCGTCCAAACAAAAGTCATTGTTTCAACAAAAAATAGAAGGTGTTGCTTTCCTCAGTAGTCTGTCCCCATAAGGTGTTCCATATGTTTATCAACTGCAAAACTTGACTGAGGTTAAGTGAATAAAAGGACAGAATCAGTGACTAAGTGAGGAGCTAGCAGTTAACAGAATCAGGAAATTAGGTACAAGTCAACACAGGATTAACTACACAGACCCAGTCCTTCCACCTACTCTGTTTGGCACCTGGCCTAGAGAAATGCACAATGCCTGTATGCTCCCTTCCTACATCCCATTTCAACTGCGTACATGCACTGCTTATCCTTCACTTCTGCCACATTTCTGAAAACATACTATAGACATCAATTTTTTCAGTGTCGTGGTTTAAGCCCAGCTGGTAACTCAGAACCACGCAGCTGCTCAGTCACTCCCTCCTGCATTCCTCCCCCCTGTGCTTGGAAGGATGGGGAGGAGAATCAAAAGAATGTAAGGGTTGAGATATGAACAGTCCAGTAACTAAGGTATAACAAAACCACTGCTGCTGCCACCAATAATAATGATTGATGGCTTGATGATAAGGGAAATAACAAGGGAAGAGAATACAACACCTCACCATCCAGCCCAACCGAGAAGTGACCTAGCCCTTCTGGGTAACTGCCCCTAGTTTATATACTGGGCATGACGTGCTGTGGTATGGAATACCTCTTTGGCTAGTTTGGGTCAGGTGTCCTGTCTCTGCTTCCTCCCAGCTTCCCTCCCCCCTGGCAGAACATGAGACTCTGAAAGTCCTTGGTCAGAGTAAACATTACTGAGCCGCAACTAAAACCATCGGTGTTATCAGTGCTGTTCCCAGGCTGAAAGTCAAAAACACAGCACTGTACCAGCTACTAAGGAGAAAAATGACTGCTACTGCTGAACCCAGGACATTCAGCATGTGCCATGTTCAAGTCAATTGCTTAGAAGAAACACATCATTCTGGCTGCATTTGGCAATTCAGACTGCAGCACTTACTTTTTTTAAGCCAGTGACTGAAAGCAAATTTCTGCAATTTTGTTTACTGCCACAAAGAAATTCACACCGCATCTTGACAGCACAGAAGATGACATATGATGAGAAAAGAGCTTAATAAGGCAGGCAAATATCAAAGAGCAATTCAATGCAACTTGAGAAAAACATTTTAAATTTTGCTTAGAAAAGTTGAACTACATGTATTTTTAAATCTAATACAGTTTTTCTTAAAAAACAAACCACTGGATAATTCCTCACTGCACTGAAAGGAATGGCCTAACTTGATGCCAACGGGGTAAGATTTCATTGCACGTATCAAAAAAAAGAAGCTACATCAGATAATTAAATTGTAATATTTTGCCCAGGGAAGTTGTGAATGCTCCATCCCTGGCGGTGTTCAAGGCCAGGTTGGACAGAGCCTTGGTTTAGTATGAGGTGTCCCTGCCCATGGCAGGGGGTTGGAACTAGATGATTTTAAGGTCCTTTCCAACTCTAACTATTCTGTGATTCTATGTTTTGTAGGTTTGGCAAGAGTTCACATACATGAGAAGCATAAAAACACAATCTTATTCGGTATCTTTCAGAGACAAGAACCAAACATGTGCACTTTTCTACGCTTTTCCTTGTTATGTTCATTATCTGGCGTTTTGAAGGACGTATACTTGGCCCTGCTTAGGAAGAGAACTAACTTGAACTTTACTTCAAGAACAAGCCAAGAGAACTAATGAGGCTTTCCTAATTTCACACAAAAAGAAAACAATACAGAAGATGTCCTTATTTAATTTTTTGTGCTTTTATACTATGGGAAAAGAAGTTAAGCAGTAAAAAAGGGATGCTAGAAGCAACTGGAGAAAAGATTCCTCTAGCACAAGCTCCATGAAGACAGCTGTATGACTATTCTGTATATAATGTGTTCCAAAATACAGGTGTATCTCACAGCACAACTGGAAATTCCCATCACACTCAGCCCAGTATGTAGCCCATGTAAATCGCTAATTCAGGGATCACAAATCACTACACAAGTCTTTTCAGCATATGGTATGGAAAAGATGCAGGAGAACCTCAGGAGGCACCATATGTCTGCATGCCCCTGGATTTAGAGAAGACTGAAGTTATCAATGACTTCTTTGTCTCAGTCTTCACTGGCAAATGCTCTGACCACACTGTGAGAAACATAGGGATGTTGGGCTTCAGTAATTTATAATAACACCAAGCAAGTCTTGAAAGGCAGATGCAGGGACTGTGAGAATGAAGACCTTGAGGCCACTGCGGGAGAGGATCAGGGTCGAGATAATTTTAAGAACCTGAACGTGCCCAAGTCCATGGACCTGGTGAATGAATTTGCTAAGCCACTGGCCATCATATTGAACAATCATGGTAGTCAGGTGAAGCTCCCGACAACTGGAAAAAGGGAAATATAACCCCCATTTTCAAGAAGGGGAGATTTGAAAACCCAGGGAGCTACAGACCAGTCAGTCTCACCTCTGTGCCTGGCAAAATCTTGGAGCAGATTCTCCTGGAAGGCATGCTAAGGCACATGAAAAACAACAAGGTGCTTAAAGAATCTTAGAATAGTTAGGCTTGGAAAGGATCTTCAGATCATCTAGTTCCAACCCCCCTGCCATAAGCAGGGACACTTCACACTAAACCATGTCACCCAAGACTCTGTCCAGCCTAGCCTTGAACACTGCCAAGGATGGATCATTCACAACCTCCCTGGACAACCCATTCCAGTGCCTCACCACCCTAACAGGAAAGAATTTCTACCTTATATCCAATCTAAACCTCCCCTGTTTAAGTTTGAACCCGTTACCCCTTGTACTTGTCACTACAGTCCCTAATGAAAAGTCCCTTCCCAGCATCCCTATAGTCCCTGTGCTTGGTGACAGCCAGCATGGCTTCACTAAGGGGAAATCCTGACTCACCAATTTGGTGGCCTTCTATGATGGAGCTACAGAACTGACGGACAGGGGCAGAGCAGCTGACGCTGTCTGCCTGGACTTGTGCAAAGCGTTCGACACTGTCCCACACGACATCCTTGTCTCTAAATTGGAGAGACATCAATTTGATAGGTGGGGCACTCGGTGAATAAAGAACTGGTTGGATGGCCACACACAAAGAGTTGTGGTCAATGGCTCAGTGTCCAGCTGGAGGCCAGTGACGAGTGGTGTTCCTCAGGGATCGATGTTGGGACTCGTCTTGTTCAACATCTTTGTCACTGACATGGACAGTGGGATTGAGGGCACCCTCAGCAAGTTTGCCAATGACACCAAGCTGTGTGGTTCCGTGGCTGCTACGCTGGAGGGAAGGAATGGCATCCAGAGGGACCGTGACACGCTTGTGAGGTGGGCTGATGCAAACCTCATGAAGTTTAACCATGCCAAGGGCAAGGTCCTACATCTGGGTTGGAGCAATCCCAGGCACAGCTACAAGTTGGGCAGGGAAGAGATTGAGAGCAGCCCTGTGGAGAAGGACTTGGGGGTGGTGGTCGATGAGAAAATGAACATGAGCCAAGTGTGTGCTTGCAGCCCAGAAAGCCAACCGTATCCTGGGCTGCATCAAAAGGAGCATGACCAGCAGGTCCAAGGAGGTGATCCTGCCCCTCTACTCTGCTCTCGTACAGAGACCTCACCTGGAGTATTGTGTGCAGGTCTGGTGTCCTCAACCTAAAAAGGACATGGAGCTGTTGGAACAAGTCCAGAGGAGGGCCACGAGGATGATCAGGGGACTGGAGCATCTCCCATACGAAGACAGGCTGAGAAAGTTGTGGCTGTTCAGCCTAGAGAAGAGAAGGGTGCGTGGAGACCTCATAGCAGCCTTCCAGTATCTGAAGGGGGCTATAGGGATGTTGGGGAGGAGCTCTTCATTAGGGAATATAGTGATAGGACAAGGGGTAATGGGTTCAAACTTAAACAGGGGAGGTTTAGATTGGATATAAGGAAGAAATTCTTTCCTGTTAGGGTGGTGAGGCGCTGGAATGGGTTGCCCAAGGAAGTTGTGAGTGCTCGATCCCTGGCAGTGTTCAAGGCCAGGCTGGACAGAGTCTTGGGTGACACGGTTTAGTGTGAAGTGTCCCTGCTTATGGCAAGGGGTTGGAACTTGATGATCGAAAGGTGCTTTCCAAGCCTAACTATTCTATGATTCTATGACTTTATTTCAGCTGAAGTCTTAGTCAGGTCTCTTCCTCCTCCTAATCTGGAAGGAACAGAGTGTTGTGATTTGAGCTTTGGCAACACCTTTTACATGGTACTGATTTTGTTAGAAGATACCACTTGAGAGGGATGAGAAACCAAAATTAACAGCAGGGTGGACTTTTTAATAAAATTGTGTTAAATGTCTACTTTCTATGGAGGCAAACCTGATAATATTAAAATATTTTTTTTTTCCTTTTAGAGTATAATTCATTATTGTTTCCAAAATCATCTTCCTTAGACTACTACAACAACAAACACAAGTCCATGCTGATCACAACAGCATCTCAATGGTTGATTTAATCTCACTGAGACAAAGGGAGGCTCATAAAAAATGTTTAAAATCTAAACAGTGCAACCAGTGCCAAGTTTCGCTTGACTCACACTGCATGGAAGCTGAGGCCCAAATAGCTTGTGTTCTTCTCTGCCAGAGGCCCATGTTCTCAAGTTCAAACACATTTTGTATTTGCCAGCAATATTTCCAGTAATCACCAAGTTTTCCTAAAGAAGACATTTAATAACTTATATGACACCACATACTACATTTAATTTTCTATTTAAAAATGTATCAAGAAACATATTGTAAAATACAAATTCTTTATAAACAAAACATAATCAGTATGGCTGTGTGTACCCAGATGCCTATATGTGTGAAAGATTCTGGAAACTAAAGGCTCTAATTCATGTTTTCTGAAAGGCACTAGATTCTACAAGGTCAGACCAGGAACTTTCAAATAAAATAAAAGCTATGAATGCATAGAAGGAACACGCATCTGTTATGCTGCAGGTCATACTGCAATCCAAAAGCAACACAAGAAAAGGCACGCAAACAACAATTTTGGTGGTTCTGGCAGGATTTTAGATCATCAGGAAATTTTTGGTTAAGAGCAAACTAGAAAAAAAGACCTGTGAGAACTCAGCATATTCCAGCTCTATCCCCCTGGCTGCACTGCTCTGAAGAGGATGCTAAAGAAAAAGGCAGAAACCTCTGACATGTCTAATTCTCCTTCTGTCAATCTTTCTGTTCCAGTTCAGAGACTGTGCCAGTGTACACCGGTGTTCTAAGATGGAATAGGGTCGTACCAGAGGCCAGAAAATCCCTTTCTATAGGTTGTCCTACAGAAAGCAGAACTGTAGGCTAAAGGCAAGAGGAAGCAGTCTCTGGTGGCAGCTTGTGGTTTGGGATAGAATCCAGGCTGCTGAGTGCCTGCAGTGCTCCAGAGCAAAGACCACAGCATAGGCAAGGCATGGCTTTGCTAGATCTCATCTAGAAGGAATCCTGGAAAACATAATCCCACGATCTGCTGAGATTTGCATATCTCCACAGAAAGGCATAGTTGGAAGGCGTGCAACATAGAAGCAGCCTCCTTTCTGATAGCTTAGGAAAGTCTGAAAGAAACTAGAGATTATGCTAATCTTTCCTATAAGTAGGAAAAATCCCTTCTTGTTTGACTTTCAATGTCAAAGCTGAGGAGGCAGTCAACAACTTAACCACAGCAACACCTGGGATAAACTCCATGAACTGGGTTTTGTTTTAAACTTACTAGAAGTGATTTTAGTTGCTTGTTTGTTTAGACTTCACCACTAGAGCTCTGGGGAGAAATCTCTCTTCAGAGAGAAGCTATATTATTTGTACAATTACTTGATAGGCAAAGCCTGCAGGGAAGAAACAAGATTGGACTGTATTGTGCCGGAAAAGCAAACAAGTGGTAATGGATACAAAGGTTAATGCAAAGTCAGTGAGGAAACTAATCAGGTTATTAAACACCCTCAGCTACCCACTCACCCCTTCATCCAACTGTAATGGCATAGCTGCACCTCAGCTTGGAGTACATCCTCAAAAGGGATAAGAATCAGATAGAGCAAACCAGTGTGAGATACTACATATGGGAACACATGCAAACTCTCTGTAACCCTGGACAAGCGTACCTATTCACAATGTAGCCTGCAGCACTAATACACTGCAGACTGACTGACTTCAGGCCAGGAGAGTCCCTGCCATTTGACATACATTGAGCAGGCCACAGAATTTTACTCTGCAATTGAAGGAAACCATTCTTTTCAAGCATGTGTGTGTCACTGAGCCCAGTGTGGTAAGGTTACTCTGCAGACTATTGTGCATACAGACTTACCTGTTTCCCAACATGTCCTTATAGCCGGATTTTTTCATGCTAGCTCCTGAGAAGCTTATAAGCAGCTAAATTAACTTCTCAGTGCAGCTTAGATTTAGGCGATATTTCAGACTCCTTCATTTCTGAAAGTGACTCCCTAGCCTTCTTTTCCCTGTAACCGGTTTATAGAACATTAGCCCTTCTGTACTTCCCTGTCATCTTCAGGAACTACTTTGAAACTGTAAGATGCTGTAAGAAGTGTTTATGTAAATAAAACAGTAAAAGGCTGCCAAGAAATTCTATAGTATGCTACCAAAATAAAACCTTGAGATACCTCATATAACCCACACAACCCCAAAGCTGAGGCTGAGAAAGTATCAGTTAAAATAGTCACAATTTTTTCAGAATGAATTTCTGACAGAAAATAGTTTGGGTTTCATTGAAATTTTGTCATTTTTGATTTGACAAAAATTTTCCATGCTCATAAACAATCTAGAAGGTCCATCAGGCTACTTCACCACAGTTGCACTGGGGGCATCCCGCGTTGTCCCAGCAGCTTTCCAGAACAACGTAGCCTTGGGGGAATTCTAGTTCTCAAGCACCTGATGGACCGGTTCACAGCTGGTGACTGATCTTCTGGCTAGACTACACCTCTCATAACACAGTTTTTCCTCCTCTCAGACTGACCACTTTGGAGAAACACAAGTGCAACCACGAAGCACCTGATTCAGAGAAAACCATAGGAAGATGCAGTTCAGGTTTGAACTAATTCAGAATGAATTATTTAGTGACTTCCAGATTTTAAATGTTTGACATACATGTAACAGTAAGATATATTGCTATGCAATAATGATATCCCACTTCCCCCCAAAAAAAACCCAAACAATCCTAACCCTGCCCCAGAAACATTACTCCTCTTTCGTTTCTGTTAATGATATAGAGATTAAATACAATCTATGGATATATTAAAAAATGTTGAATAATGGCTCTGCAGACTGCTGTATATCTATATAGTGGTGAGTTTGGGTCTGTCAGATGTGAGACCTTGGAAGGCCATATCTGTGCTGCATTTCTGAGTATATCCAATAAATCTTTGGTAAGCTCTATCATTCATCCAAGTAAGAAAGAAACAGCGACAGCTTATTTGAGGCTGAACAGGAAAAGAAGGATAATAGTTAATGCGAACTTCCAGTCAGGTAAACTAAGCTGCAGAATTTGCTGCCCTTCCTGGGGGACACCATTTTTGAATGCAAGAAAAATAAGGGACTGGGAGGACTTTGAAATGAATCTAAGGCCAGGGAACTATATGCAGACATAAAGTGGCATTAACAAGTGACAAACCAACATCTGTCTCTAACAGCACTTTAAGTGGTTGAAGCATTACAGCTAGTCAGCTAGGTCAACTGTGTGTGAACAGTATATCATATATGGCATATTTTCTCTGTCAGACTTTGCTCCTAAAATAAACAGCACTCTACTCCATGACGGTAGGTAGTGACTATCTCACCTTGTGTGCTTGATGACTTGCTAGGGATGACCAAAAAGACCTTTGAGGGGATGCTGGACCCATGGAACTGTGTAGTTCACAGCATGATGACAGCCCAGGTGCTCCCCATTAAAATAGCACTGGAACAGGGGCAAGAAGAACCACTACTGCTACTGAGAGACTGCAGAGGATCTACTGAGATGAGACTTTCAGGGGTCTGAAACTGACAGGTTTATCCAAAAGGAGACACTCAAAAGATCTCTGCTCATGCAGTAAACAGTAATAAAAAGCAAGCAATAAAGGGCTCTTTAACATAGCAGTGGAAACTATAACAAGCTGAGGTTATTCAAATCAGAAATCTGGAAAAGAATTAGCAGTGACAATGAATGATGACAGGAGCAAGCTGCTAAAGAAAACAGAAGATGTTTATCTTTTCAGATCATGACCAAATGCCTTTCTGGAAGATAAACTTCAGCAAAACAAAAATTACTGGGCTCAGTACAGGTGCAAGCAAAATGTTACGGCCTTTGTTAGCAGGAGGTCAGATAAAATGATCTAATATTCTTTTCAGATCTTAAATGCCATGAACGTCTGGGTTTGCCTGCATAGTGTTTTGCCAGTAGGTGAGAACTCACCCTGTTTCTGAGTCTGGATGAATCCGTGCCAGCAGTGAACCAGGAGCTGTATAGCTGTGGTTAGCATAGTGCACAGTCCAACCTAATAACTTGCTCCTGGCTTGGAGCTGGCTGATGCCTGGCCAGCTCATAACACAGAATGAAGTTGCATCTGTCTGCAAAATACTGCACAGACACACCTATCCCTACCCAGAAAGCCAGCCACCCAGCACATTCTTGCAGATAAGGACACAGGAGGCATGTCTGTGCCACATCCTGGAACACAGTGCAGGGATTTCCAACAGCGCCCATAGTGCTCACATTGGAGGCAGCAACAGCACAGCCACCTCAAAAGAGCCTGGACGAGGGGTAAGGCCTGTCCCTGGGGACTCAGTGCTGGCTAACTTGGCCATGCTGCCTTCAGGACCTTCAAGTCAGCATCTTGATGCAACAGCTGTTACCAGTGCCAAGTGGTACTGTGTGCCAGGACTCAGCTGGGCATGGCAACTACCTCTCCAGCATGGTAGATGAGGATAAGGTCCTCTTGCTGTATGTGGTACTTTGAGGCAAATTGTATTATGGATTCTTGACTTCTGTATCAAAAACAAGGGCTCATAATGTGCTCACTGGTCATGGCTGAAGCTTAAATGCTCCAGAAGGACAACTTGCATTCTCTCCCATCAAACCCTCAACAGCTGTTTGGGGATCTGCCTCTTTTTCTCAACATAAACCAAAGCAATTCCAACTGCAAAAGGAGAGATGCGGTCGTACTGTTTTTTGTACTCGACATCTAAGAGTAGAATAATGAGCAAGGCAATAAGAATGTGCACTGGTCATGCGAAGAAGGGCAAATAAAGTGCATGCCTTGCCTTTATAGAAAGCAGAGTGAGTAACACACTAAAACCCTTCATTTCCCAACACAGAGCTCTACACTGACAAGAAAAGCACAGCTTTAGCAACAAAGACAGAATGTCATCCTGAAGGAAGAATGTTCTCCAAAAGGACTTATTCTACAGGACCGAATTAATGCTCTGAAGAAGTACTGAAGTAAAAGCACAAGCCAAAAGTGAAATTCAAATGTTTACTCCAGTTGTGACAATCTGACCCCAAATGGTAGGTGCTGGGAAGGAATTAATATGGGAGAAAGGATTACTACTTCTCCAGGAAGATAAATATAAAAGAACACTTTGGAAAGTATCTTTGGATTTCTAAGAAGCAGAAGAATGTTTATGTTATACACAGAACTCAATAAAATCAAGAAAGACAAAGATCTAAACAATAAATATAAGCTAACCCTTCAAGCAAAAAATCCTTCATAGAAGGCTGTACTTACTAAGACACAAGTTTCATCCACAAACGGCTGACAATCTCCCTTCCCCTTTTTTTTTTAAGGCATCAGATCCTCAGTTACAAGACTAGTTGAATTCCATCCATAGGTCCTGAAGGAGCTGGTGAGTGAAGTTGCTAAGACACTGGCCATCATATCTGAGAGATCATGGCAGTCAGGTGAAGTTCCTGATGACTGGAAAAAGGGAAATATAACCCCCATTTTCAAGAAGGGGAAAATGCCCGGAGAAT
>NDXB01012571.1:91071-103576 GCA_002631895.1 Agapornis roseicollis | reverse complement strand
GGGGGGGGGTGGGGGTGGTGCGCAGCTTTGCGCGATCGCGCAGAGAGATTCGGGTGAGGAAGGGAGAAGCTCGGGGAGCGACCTCAGAGCTGCCGACTCCAAAAGCCAGGTTTTATCTCGCTCTGTTGCCGTTTCTGCTGAAGATGCAGCCAGACGAAGATCGGAAGATGATATTAGAGAGAGGAAAACAACTACAGAAATACACCCCCAAAGCCCAGCCAAAACTTGGAGGAGTGAACCAGGAAGAAGGGAGGAGTGTTTATAGGGAGGGCTGTGCGAGGAATGTCCTGGCTCTGAACACCCTGTCCCCTCTCTTCCCAGTGCCCCGTGCCTCTCTCTTGTTTGGGCTTTTCCACTGGCAGAGCTCCTTGCTGTTTTTCTTTCCTCCAGAACCGCTTAGGCAAGCTTCCCACCCTCATTTTGGCCACCCTCCTTCCCCAGCACTTTATAAGGTTGTCGAGTGAACCAGCAAAGCACATCTAAACCGCACACATAAAGCATCAGGGTTGTTTGGGATTTTCAATATTCTCTCTAAAACTACCTGGAAGGAGGATGGAGTGAGGAGGTGGCCGGTCTCTTCTTCCACGTAACAAATGTAAAGACAAGAGGAAATGGTGTGAAGCTGTGCCAGGGAAGATATTAGGAATATTAGGAATTAAGAAATGGATATTAGGAACAATTTCTTCACAGAGAGGGTACCCAGGCATTGGAAAAGGCTGCCAAGGGAAGTGGTGGAATCACCGTCCCTGGAAGTGTTCACAAACCGTGTAGATGAGGCCATCAGTGACATGGGTTAGTGGTGAACTTGGCAGTGCTGGGGTGACTGCTGGACATGGTAACGTTAAAGATCTTCTCCAACCCAGTTGATTCTGTGATTCTTGCAAACAGTGAGGAAACTATGACTAACATCTGAGCTCCTTCATGGGCTGCATCTTCCGGTGTTGAGGGCAAAGATGGCACGGGCACAACGTGACTCTTCTGAAAGCCAGAGTCTTGAGGAATTTTGCTTCTCACCACCCTTGTTGCCAGTGACCTGATGCTGTTTCCCCACACCTCCAGTTTTCTGGGTAAAAAGATAATTTTCTAGAGGGATGAGAGGTGAGGCCGCTGTGAGATTCGAGATGCAGGTCCTCAGAATTCAGCTGTGTGCCCTGGGGGTGTTTGTAGCGTGCTTAACAGGAGCCCTTCTGGGCATGATAAGGGCCCTGTGAGGTTCAGCAGCAAAGCCCGTCGGGGAAGAAAGAGCCATTTTAGCTTAGGAAGGCACTGGGACACCATCCCAGGACGGGAGCAGTGCCGAGGGGGGCCCGGAGCTGCCAGGGAGCTGCTGCTCGCAAGCCCCGTGCTGCAGGCAGCCGCACTCAGCGCGGGCAGAAGCCAGGCGGAGTTTAAGACCTTTAGTTCATTTGATGTAAACTCTAGAGGGAGCCTAAGGACAGAGATGAGGCCAGCGCCCGCGACCCGGCCTCTCTCCTGACAGCATCCCCCAGGCAGGGTCCCTGCTCTCACCCCAGCAGGCCTGCTTTCGGAGGGCTCTGCTCGCTGTTTCCCTTGCTGCAGGTGGAGAGCAGTCTTGGGCCCTGTCACACACCTGAAGAAGCCTTGGATGGGACCAGTTCAGGGGATTTTTGAGCACTTGAGAGGGTTCTGGGAGGGGGTACAGCTTAGGGATTTGGTTTAAAAATCAGAAATGCCTTCTCTGCCCTAGTACAAGGGGTTGGCCCATCTCACCATGCCATAGGGCAGGTTGTACAAACTGTTATGCCCATGGAAGACACAAGTTAAATTATTAGCACTGGAAGTTATTAATTCTTTTCTCTCTGGAGCTCTCTGTTGTTGTCACCACCCTTCCCTTGACTTGCTGAAGGAGCAGTCCTTCCAAATGACCCTGATTTTATCCCAGGGAAGAACCTCATGGTGGGGCTCAGACCACTTTCTGGTTTTCATTTTGCTTCAAGTGTAAAATGAGAGGGAGAAGCAGGTGAAGCTTCCGTTTTCACACCAGGGATGGCAAGGAAGAGGATGTTCATATGCAGTCCCTAAAAATAAACACACACACCTATATTGAACTATACCAGCAAACACTATTGTAGAGGTGAGGCTTATATCAGCAAAAATAATTACTGGCCTAATATCCCGAAACAAAACACACCATATGAACAAAAGCATTTTCAGGTCAGTATACTCTATCTGTGTAAGACTTCCCATTTAATATATCTCACATCCCCTGCCATTTTGTTAGAGTAGCAATTTTTTGGCATAAGAAGCTTAATTAGAAGTTTCTCATGGTAGCTAAACAGACCTTTCCTCTCTCCTCTCCTCTCCTCTCGTCTCCCCTGCCCTCCCCTCCAACCCTTTTCCTTTCCCTTTCCCCCCAGTCCCAATGTAAATCACATAGGATACTCTCAGGTACAGATAAGCTGGGCAAAGCCCTCTAGCTCACTGTGTGTTTGCACTTTACAGCCAAACAAAGGGCCCTTGCCTCTGCAGGAGTTCCACCGCAGGCTGAAGACAAGCCCTGTCTTCAGGGGGTGCATGAGCTCCAGCTCCAGGAGTGCACCCCTGCACAGACCCATAAAGCATCCAGCAGCACTTTGTCCCCTCCACAGGGTATGGGGAGGATTAATTGCTTCTTGCTTGTAAAGTCTGCCCCGCACAGAAAGTGCCATGCAAGAGCTAAGTAGCAATAATAATGATGAACTGTTATTGTTACCTCGGGATTAACCAGCTTTCCAGCCACTTGCTCCGCGCCCTATGCCTTTAAGAAAGTTTCTCAACAGATGAATTATATTCAGTGGAAATGAGTTGTCCTGTTTTTGTATAAAGCCTGAAGTGAACCTTTCTGGGAAGGGGATGATATTTTGTAGCAATGTTTTCTCAAGTACAATTCTTTAGGTTCCCAAGTGATGACACATTGTACAGCAACGCTCTTGGCACAAGGCGTTCTGCTGTGAGAAGGGACACTGGCCGCGTTTCTTAAAGCCATTCATTAAGTAAAAAACACTCTATGTCATATGTTATGTTCATCTGAAATGTTTAAAGTTTTTAGTGCATGAAATTATATGGTGCCTGGATATTTTTTCATTTCTTTTCCAGGACGCAGCATTAAACTCTAACTCAGTTACTGAACACTGTTGGAAGAGCTGGTTGTTTTTCGTTAGTGTTGTGTTTTGTTTTCATTTGATAGGATCCCAACTTTATGCAGTAGGCTTTTTCAGAAATACAGAACTATGTAAATGTGATGCTTACAACTGACTACAAAGAGGCCGCTCACAAAAAAATAACCCAACACAAAAACATCTGCATCTGTCAGAATTTTAGGCATTCTGGGTGCCATTTACATGAGAATCTAGCCCAGCCTTTTTTATTATTATTGTTTCTTTAATTCTCCAATAGGCTATATTAATTGCCTTAGGATCAAGAGGTCTACAAACGTCTTCCTTATACAAACAGGGGAACTGATCTGGCTACTTTCTAAATCCTTTAAGGGAGATGACCCGTCTCATATAGCAAAATGATGTCATTAAGTAACTGATTCTTAGGAGGGCCTGGGACCTGAGTTCTGGTTATGGCTTCCTTGGGTCATGTTATGCACATTGCTGCAACTCTTGGCAGCTACATTTCTCCCCTCACCCTTTTCCTAATCTGTTTAGGCTTCATGCTGTTGGAAACACTTTGACCAGTATCAGGTACAATGGTACTTCAATCTCAGTCAAGGTCTCTAGGTGCTAGGGTAATTACAACTGTAACAGTACCCATCACATTTCAAGCTTACTACATGTTTTTTGTGTTAATCAACCCAGTAAGGGAATTGTACAGCTCCAGGATGCAAAAGCCAGGGCATTAACCTACAGCAATGTGATATTATTTCAGAGAAAAATTGGAAGTGGATTCTGCAAGCCTCTGATAACAAGAAAATCATTATGAGGTAGGTGACAGACACTTCAAGACAGAAGTGACAGCTGAAACCAAGACAAGAAGAAACCTTGTCATCCAAGTGACCCCACACTGAAACCAAACACAGTCTTTTGGGGGATATAGCACTTAGGAAAAAATACCCAGATAACCCAAGAACTGTTTTGAAACAGTAGAAACCATCACTGCCAAAAGCCCTGAGAAACCAATCAATTAACTGAATTAGAGCAAACAGCAGACAAGCCTTACTAGCAGGAAACCCTGCCTGCTTGCCCTGCCTGTGCAAACTGCTCATAAGCAACCTCCATATGAGGTTCATAAGGACCCCTCCCCGTTTTTCTCATCTTTCTAAAAACAGGCAGCTCAGTTGCCAGTAGCCAGATTTACAACTCCTTGCTCCTCACCATGAGTGCTCTATCACCAGCAATGGTCCTGCCAGGGCAAGAGCCTACTGAACCCAACTATGGGCTGCCTAAAATAGTAGAGTAAGCTGGCAAGCCAAAGGGCAAAAATAGTGTCACTCAAGCCAGTCTCCTGCAAAATTCACTGGGGCCATGAGTTCAGTTGTTCATGAGAAAGACAGAAAAAGAAAGCCCTTGTATTTACTAGCATATGTTCTGGGTTTCACTCATAAGGAGCTAAATATTTCTCAGAGCAAAGGCTTAATCTGCTCTGGGTTTTGACTCTAACAAGCTGCTGGTTGCTCCCTTTGTTCTGACTGCCAGCAGCTAAACTGGGACATCCATTGGAAGACAAGCACCTGAGAGCATTACTTTAAAGGATTTGACACCTTGTTATCTCTATCTGAAAGGCTTTTGGAGAACAACTTTCACTCAAAACAGTTTGCAAAGGACAAAGTTAGCATTGCAAATCTCCTAGTTTATGCTTAACAGCTTACTTGAATGGCAATGATAAAACATAGCTGGTACTAAGAGAGGCCTAGGCAATTCTTTCCTGCTGTTGCCCCCCCCACTCCAAGTCAGCAACAAACAGGTGGGAAATCACAGAAGCAGCAATAATAATAACTGACTCAATAACTGCTCTTCAGATCTTTATAACAAAGTCCTAAAATAAATTCTCTTCCTGGTGGTCTCCATTACTCACAAGCCATGTGCAACCTCTCAGAAATGCTTTGCCCTTCCCAAACAATGAAAACTACCAAAAAATAACCCAACCTCTCATCTGGTCTTATGAGTGTCTGAGCACCCTTTTGAGCCTACAGTAACTGTCATTTCAATTAGCCTTAAGAACCTGAGAGCAGACAAAACTTCTCAGGCCAGTGTGGAGCCCTTTCTAACATGCTCCTTGCTAGTCTTCAGAGCAAACTATTAGACCTTGCTAGACCCTTCCTTCAGGTTGCCTCATTCTGCTGTGGTTGGTTTGCTCAGCCCCAGAGTTAGAAACAAAAACCCCAACTCTCAGCACTCAGCAATCAAAAGAGGATAGTCAGCCACCCACCAGGCCAAATTAAGCCTGCTGAGAACTCAGGGCCAACTCCTCAAAGGCATGCAGGTGTCTAAATACCTTTGAAGACCTGTCTCTAATGCTCTAGAAAATGGTTGGCAATAAGCTTTCTCATGGTGCCTAGTGGGAAAGTGGAGGTTGGGCTCTAATGAGTACATGGCTGTGAGGGTGTGAGGTCACTTCAGGGTTTTAATAATGCTGAGGTTTCCAAAGGAATAAGTGTTGGGGTTCTTTGTAGTGTCTTCTCCTTTTTGAGACTTCCACCTTATCCACAGGTACCAGGAAGTGATTCTACTGGGAAGGTTCAAAATTCTCTAAAGAAGCAGTAGCATGGCTTCAGGAACATGAGCTTTAAGACAAAAAGTAATTAACACAGAAAAAGGGTGAGAAGTGCTCACACTGGCAACCGAGGTCCATTTTGGCTACACAAGTGAAGGGTTGAATCCAGCCCTGAACATATGATCTGGACAACCATTTGGGAAGGAAGACTTTACAAAGCCAACTAGCTTTGGTTCGATGTGAATGACCTCAGCACCAGGGCACCTCAACTTCATTAGAATCCTGCAGGCTTCCAAGGTCATATTCTCAGTAATAATTAGAGCAAGATCATGTAGCTACACCATTTTCCTGCTTGTGAAAACTGTTTTAACTGAATTGGTTTTAGCTTGGTACTTTACCTTCTGTGGATGCTCCTAAAAACATTTTACAATAGTAATTTATATCTTCTTATAAATTGTTTATTTTGCAAGGGTGGTTTGGTGTAATCTTTCAGTGAGAACAGCAGCTCTCTTGTCTCCCTGCAAACTACTGGTAGAAAAAGCTGATGACAACGCTGGTGGGGCGCTAGAATGGGTTGCCCAGGGAGGTTGTGAATGCTCCATCCCTGGCAGTGTTCAAGGCCAGGTTGGATGAAGCCTTGGGTGGCATGGTTTAGTGTGAGGTGTCCCTGCTTATGGCAGGGGGGTTGGAACTAGATGATCTTAAGGTCCTTTCCAACCCTAGCTATTCTATGATTCTATGAAACTGTATTTCTTTTTGTACAATCAAATATGAGGTATCTGTAGCTTGGGCCCCAGGGGCTGGTAACTTCTGAACAATTTTACAAAGTTTGTATTTAATTAATAAGTAATTTGATTCTTTTCCTTTTCAGCTTCTAACGAGCGATAACAGCCTATACTTCAAAAAGCCAAGTACGATGCTTTCTTTTCCCCAGTAAGCACTTAGCTCTAGGCCTGGAAAAGGGCCAGAGCACACAGAGACACTGCTCCACAGTAACATTATGTACCTTATTAAAAAAAAAATAGCGACAGCCACAGCAGCTGACTCTCACATGAAATGAAATGTCTGTCTTCTTCTCCTTCCCTTAGCACACAAATATGCATTTATTCGTTATGATTTCTGTAGAGAAGCCTGCACACGCACACATTGACACTGAGTTTTTCTGCTGAACCAATAATGTGTTAAGATGTCTTGTGTTGTTTTATGAATTTAGTTTGGCTTTCATCAAGCTACTATGAAAGATTCCCCCAGCTCAGGGTCTCTGGGGCAAGGGGTTTCTGAGTATTGGTTGTTCACATTACTTCAGTTTGGGGGTGCTTCTCTTAAAAACACTAGCAGAAACCCATCTCTTTTAAGGTGTCTCATATTGGGCATCTTAAAGCTGAGAGACTGCTAGGTCACTCTGGAAAATATTGGCCTGGAAGACCTCGCCCATCTGTGCAAATACACCACAAGCCAATTAAACCAGCAGACTTTGCAATTATTTGAAGATTTCCACAATCTGACAGCAGCAAGCAGATACAGCCTATATTGCATAAGTGAGTTGTCGCCAGCCAGCGTGCCCTGTAGCCTGACAGAACTCCCCAAAAACCTGGAGAAGTGGACATCATGGTGTGTTCTGAAGATGGGCATACACTGCTCCTCAGCTTCAGGAGGGCTGCAAAGGGATGGTCTCCAGCCCCAGAAGCCCCATGACACACAGCTGAGCTCCTTGCCCTGGTAGGGCATGGTTAAACATTACAATTTGTTGTGCGATCCCCTTTACAACTCCTCTACAATGTCACAAAGCCAGTTGAAGAGGTTTCCACCCTTTGCCACCCTTGACTATGGTTCCCACCTCAACTTTAAGCAAGGTATTAAAATGAAACTGAAAGGATAGAAAAATAAAAAAAAAAAAAGAATGAAAAGACTGTGAAGGAGGAATAATCCACATGAGTTTGCAGCTCTGCTGCAAATAGTTGCACTTTCTTGACTAAGGAATAGGGAAACGGAGGCCAAAATGTGTCCTTTCCTAGGGAAGGAAAGAGGATACTAAACTCAGGAGTAGCCCCAGGACTATTTCCCTAACCTGTCTCAGCATACAGCTGCACTAATGTGATAGCAAAGGGGAACAAGGGCTTGTAGAAGAGGGAAGAGGGAAGGTGAGCAGGATGATTCCTGTGCCACCTCCCCATTTATAGGAGTTCGACTTCTGCTGTGGGACAGTCTGAGGTACTCAAAGTCTCAAAAGTACTTAAAGTACTTTGAGTACTTAGAGTACTCAAGCATACTTAAAATTCAAAGAAGGAGGACAGTTTTCCCCTAACAGCTGATCTGAAACAAATCACATTAATTCAAGCTTCATGCTAACTTCTTAAAATTTAAGCCTAAATTATTAAAAAAACCCCACAAGATTCTTAGGATATGCTTCAATGTTATGTTCTCTCCACCATCACCATTTCCATCTGTGCATTCTCCCCAGTTTCGTCTTCTCCCTCTGTGGACTGGATGCTGCTGTTTGATATCCATGATTTGAGCTCACTAAAGCACCCCAGGTTAAATTAGAAAAGGAAGGATAGAGGTTTTTTTAATAGTCTGTGTAGCTCCCAGTTCTAGTTCTAGTTCACAGCACAACCTGAGCTGTATTGGCAGGACCCACAGGTTAATAGAGGGTAGAGCAGGGAAAGACACTGACTTTTTTGGCCAGTGTGGCATCCACATGTGGCAATAAGTGCCCAGCCATGCAGGGGACTCTCAGTCCTTGGCTGGCCTCAATGGTCCCTGACCCACAGACCATGCTGCTGGGTATTGTGGAGGGCAGTGGGATCCAAAAACCTCATGGCTCATGTTCCACAAATGAGATGTTTCCACTAGCTGTGAGGTTGCTGGATCCCACTGCCCCCCAGGATGTGGGTGGATATGTAAGGAGGAGTTTTGCTGGAGCCAACAGTCTGAGCAAGGGTCCAAGTAGGTAGTTAGTGGGAAAGCCTGAGATGACAAGCTCTGGCCTGAGAGCCGCTGCTCTCAAAGCCTGCCTTAATCATCACTACCCATGGCTGCTGCAGGCCCTGCTGGAAACCACAGAACTGCAACAAACACCAAGCTCTGTGCAAACCTAGAAACCTGCTGGAGGAGGAGTGAGGGAGGTAAAACCTTGCTATGTGGTAGTAGTTCAGGATACCCAGCTCGACAGGGTGAGGCTGTGCCATTTTGGCTCTGGGCTGCAGGGGAGATAGATGCTCATTTCAGGTCACAACCCACAGCCATGAAGATGCCCGAACTTTTCCTTCCCAGAAACAAGGAGGAATCAATTCTCTCATATAATGGCTGCATCATCTCCCACAGTATGGAGCTCATACAGCGCCCTCATTTCATATCCCACCTGCACCCCACCCAACAAGCTCTGCTGGGCCACCCAGCCTGGGGCTTCCTCATTGTGTTTTGGGGTTGTTTCATCTTCAGGGCCTGAAATTTAGGTATTTTTTAAAGGATATAGATGTTATTAATTCTCTTTGTGTATTTATTTGTTCTCATATTCATTTATGTCAGGCAAAATGAAAATATTTCACCATAGGAGAACTAAGAGACTCAGTTAAGCAGTTCAGTAGTCTTGTCTGAATCACCATTTAAAAATGGGTTCAAGGATAATGGTGTTCTAGCCATGTGGTGTAAGCATCTCCACAGAAATAAGGGAGAAAATGGGCAAGAAACTGAATGAAAAAGCAGAAAAGTTAAAACAAATAGCTCCTAGAGAATCCTTCTCTATTTGGTTTACACAGCTAAGGCTTTTAATCTGAGGGCTGGGGTTTGTCTCTATTACTGCTGATACACCCCCAACCCCCCCACCCCCCTTTCTTCTTATTCCTGTAGAGGATCTTGCCAGTTGCTGCATCACTTTCTGGGAATAAGCTGAACTCTTCTGGCAAGCAAAAGATCTCACAGTTCGTCAGCTAACAGTCTGCAGAGGTGCAATTAGCATTGGCTCATCATTTCTGCGGCAGTTTCTAGTGGTCTGTGAAGATCACAATGGTCACAAAGGACAAGATTCAAATAACCTATTTTTAGCTACCTAATATGGGCTTGCTATTCTAAACTACTTACCTCCCCATAAAACAGCACCGTCAGAAGAGAAGTCATACTTCTTCCCTTGGAGACCCACTCAAGATATGAATCACTCTCTTGACATGCCTGTGTCTATTTGCTGTCTACAGAGAGTACCTATATGTCTAGTTCAGACTGGACACAAACTTCTAGTCAGCCAAAGTTAAGCAAGTTGAGTCCTACCCATAGCGCTGGCATCTCCCCATGGTTTCCATTTGCAGCAGTATTGTAACAGATGCTGAGAATACATTAAATGCTTTCCTAATGTCACATTCCCATGTCTGCAATCATGGTAATTGCCTCAGTTAAGTTTTGCAATTGCAAACAAGCAGGAAGCCATCAGCAAAGGAATCTGTCTATTAAGATGTGGCCCCTACTCCAAAAGTGCTTGAAAAGCCCCAGCACATTTCTTGGGCTAAAGATAAAAAAAGTAAAGGTCAGGCTCCTGAAGCAATATGGAAAGTATCCAGAATGCAGTCCAGTGATCCAAGGAATAGACTGACTTTTGCTTCAGGAGTGTGCTAATTAAATACTGCTAACTACATCTGAATAGAATTAAGTCTAATTTAAGGCCCTTTCTGAGCTCGAGGGCAGCGTAGGCTTGTCCTAAAAAAGAAATTACGGACTGCTGACAACAGGTGTCAGCAACAGAAGCGGCTGAACCAGGGCTGAATGTGAATTAACTGCAAGTGTAGACAAGGACAAACTAAGTTCAGCACTTGCTTCTGCAGCCATGATGAAGACCTCGCTGGAAGCATGGAGGAATGTGGGGAGCAGAACAGATATGAACTAGAACAGTCCCGAGTACAGCTACTCTTGTCTCTGTGTGTAGATAACCAAAGCAGCTCTAATTTTTGTGGTGTAGATAAGGTTCGTTTTAGCACCACAAGTGCCAAAAGTACCTTAGGTTGCCATGGGAGCTCTTGGGTGGTAGCCAAGGGGAATATCTTGCAAAGAGTACTCACTGCCTTCCTCTTACTTCTTCCTCCCTCCCTGCAGTCCACAGGGATTTCCTCAACAAGGGACTGAGTGGTTTGCTTCTCTTTTCCATTTCCCCAACCTCATTTACCCCACAGTTCTCCTTCCCTGTGTCCTCAAATGCATATGTCCTGTGCACCATACAGTGTATCCATGTTAAATCAAGCAGGAAAGGTACTACAAAGGTCTTTGACAAAAGGGAGGAGTGGAACGCCATCGATCCCACTGGCCCTTTTCCTGGCAGCTATTTTGCTACCATTTCCTGCTGGCTCCTATGCTGTCTCTGTCACCGTGTTTCTTTAGCAACATCCTATGTCTCTTCTTCTCCCACTGGTTCTTTTCCTTTTAAATATACATTTAAGATGTTTTGTTTCTGTGCCCTTTCTTGGTAATTTATCCCATATGTGTGCATGAGTCTTCATATTAAATGCTTTTGCCTAAGTCCATCTTTGCAGCCATTTTTTATGTTTTAGTTTTATTTTTAATGTATTTTTTGCTGTCATGCTCGTTTTCTCCACTGGTTTCAAAACCAGGCCTGTTTAACCCTTCTGACCGCTCTTCCACATCTCCACAAGTGCAAACATCAATTGATGTGGCCCATCATCTTCAGTTCCCTGTCCTTATATTGTCTTTCCCTCTCCACTGGGAGAGCAAGAAAAACAGGTTTGCAGCCTGTATTTGCTAACAGAACAATCCGAGCAGGTTTAAATTCCTCTGGCCTTGTTTCTGTTTTGGTAAAGAGAAAGGGTAAGGGCAGGACTGACAGCTGAGGACATACACAGTGGCTCCCACATTGAGCTGAGCAGGGTACCTGCTCTTCCACAAGCATGGGGAGGGAGATGGGAGCAAATCCAGATGTGGTGAAAGTTTCACCCATTTCAGAAGAGTCACACCCATTTACACCTACTCCAAATTAACATACCTCCTATGAGAGTAATTCATCCTCTGAGTGCCATTATGAAATAAAAGCTTTGCCAAGAGTTAAGGGTGTTGGACCAAGCTCACAAGCTTTCTCCATTTATAAGTATTCAGCACTTTTACATAGGTTAAAACTCCTGTAAAGGAAGGAAAGTAAATTTCTGCTCCTGAGAGGCTATTTAGTAGGCTATGACCCATACTTTTGTCCAGAATAAAAGCCTGCAATTCTGTATCAAGAAAAAACAATGGTTCATATGCTCAGCTTTCCAGTGACAGCAAGTAGACTTGTGATATTATGTTTGAAGGATGCATGTGCAAAATCTGGGACCACTGTTGGTGTCAGTGTGGAACTGATGCAGCTGTCTTCTTGGACACTGCACATCCGGAAGACTTAACTCGCCTATTAGATCTTTTCCATCTCCACTTTTAGAAGCTAGGAGTATCTAGCTAAATATCCATCAGAAAGAGTCACAAGTAACATGGCTGTTGCTATAGGGTCATTATATTTCCCTGCTTTCCAATATTTGCCAGGGCAGATGAAAAGCCCTCACTTGGGGAAAGGATGAGTCTGAACTCACGTGGTTCTGAACTCATTCAAATTGACCAAATGTGTTGATTATAAGTCTAATAGCAGAAAGCTTTTCTAAGGGAAGATGATTCACTTGGACCTGAGACATCACCTTCCATGCCATATTTTACTCTTATTTTACTCATATACTCATATTTTATGGTTCTGAGTTTTGTTTGGGTTTTGTTTGGTTTAGCTTAGGGTTTTTTATGGTTTTTGTTTTTTTTCTTTTTGGTCTTTTTGGGTTTTTGTGGGGTTTTTTGGGTGGTTTTTTGTTTGTTGTTTTTTTTTTTTTCTTTAAGC
>NDXB01012571.1:74356-91038 GCA_002631895.1 Agapornis roseicollis | reverse complement strand
GGTTTTTGTTTTTTTTCTTTTTGGTCTTTTTGGGTTTTTGTGGGGTTTTTTGGGTGGTTTTTTGTTTGTTGTTTTTTTTTTTTTTCTTTAAGCAAGGTCTTGAAAATGAAATTGAAAAGTAATTAAAAAAAAGGAAAAGATTGTGAGGGAGGAATAATTCAGATGATTTTGCAGCTCTGCTGTAAACAGTTGCACTTTCTCAATCTCAACCTCAGATAAATTAGTGCATTTATCAGAGAAAATTCAACTGAGAACATGTAAGTTTGTGTGCCAAGATCATACTACCAAGCCCCATTGTATGCTAAAAGGAACCAGTTAAAGAAAAGACCTAACAAAACAAACTAAATGTGCAAAGTAATAATTGACCATTTGTTTCAATGCCCACCTGCCAGCTTCTGCTGTTATTCGACTTAGATTAAATGCTAGCATGTGCTGTACCCTTCCAGCATGGATATGATGAGTGCTCCTATTCCTAACAAACATTTATACACTAGCATGTTTCCGATGACTGTAGTGAGGCTAAGAGTACCAGTCACCTGAGAGGCCCATCTACCCCAATTTCCTGTCTCTGACATTGTCTAAAAGCAAATGCCTAGTGAAGAATGTAGCCTATAAAAGCTATTTCCCAAGAGTATTCTCCCAAACTCTAATGGTTTGATAGTCAGGAATTTCCTGGTGGTTTTGTGTTTAATAGTCCAGGATGGATTTCCCTTCTGCAAGGTTGTTCAATCACCGCTTGAGCCTATGTAAACTCTTAATACCTACATCTGCTGGTGACAAGTCCCAGGGCTTCACTGTGCCTGATGGGAAGAACTGCTCACCCTTTGTTTTTCTGAACTGTCACCTTAACAGCTTCTTTGCTTTGTACTGGGAGAGACAGTGAACAATCACCCCCTCCAAGTCATATATGAGTTGATAGACTTTTACCATGGATGTCCTCAATCTATCTTCTCACAGGCTGAAGAATGAGGGAATCTTAAAAGAGCTGATTTAATTAGTTGTTCCTTATAAGCAAACAATTCTAAGAGTTAGACCACCTTTGTTATCCTTCTCGCAACATTTTCCATTTCCACACTCCTTTTCCCAGGTGAGAAGAGCAGAACTGCTCATGGATGTGGGCATACCACAGGTTTGTACAGGGGCAGAGTCAAGATTTCTGATTTGCTCCCTAAAATGAGATGAGGTCTTTGACCTATGCTGATCTCCAGGTGGTTTCCTGTATTACAGCCCATAACTGCTTTCCTCAGTGATGGCGGTGAGCATTTAGCCCATTGTTTTCCATGTGAAGCAGGACTGGTTTATCCCATATGTACCACTCTGTGTTTATTCACAGTGATATTAATAATGTACCTGCACTGCACATTCAGCCTAAGCTCCTCGTTGCTGCTCTTCAGCTTTGACATACCCTCTTCTTATCCCGGTGCCTCCTCACAGCTCACTTTTTGGCCACAGAGCATGGAATAGAGTTGCAACTTGTAGGGCTGACTTTCGTCTAGGTATTGAGCCAGAGGCCAGGAGGAAATATGCCCAGTCCTGGAGGGATAATGGTGGGGATAACTGTCAAGTACAGGCAGAACATCAGGCTCAGATACCTGCTTACCTGCCCCTTTACACATATCCCTACACCTCACAGCCAAGCCACAGTGAACTTCTGGCCACAGACTGTACTCCTAATTGTAAAGACAACTGACAGCTCATGGACTCTTTCCTCCTCCCTAACACATTCTGAAAGAACAAACAACAGTGGTTAGAAACCTAATATTTCAACCTTTGTCCCATTACTCTGCCTGTTTGGGTCATACTTAAATGATTCTTATTACACACTCACAATTTTTCTTGCCATTTGTGCTCCTTGTTGTTTCCTTTGGTCAAATGGCAAATCCATTAAAATCAGACTGACCACATAAGAGACCACCCAGCTCCCAGGTGGGCTTCTATAACCCCTGCTCAGCACTGCCCAGCTATCACTGTTCTCTTTGAGCACACATATACAGCCCCAGGCCCAGTGGCTCTGGCTGAAAGGAGCTGGTTTTCTTTCCCCTGCTCCCAAGTATTAGGAGCATACCTCTGGTCACTGGACAAAAGGACAGATGCACAGGGTCCTCTGACAATCAAGAGGGAGACCCAGATAGGGCATGGCATGGCATGCCTTTGACTAGCCTTTGCCTCCTCAGATGCGATCCAGAGCAGATGAGGAGCCAAAGACATCTGAAACATAATCTGCTCCCCACAACCCAGCTAGATAGCAAGGCTTCTATAGAGAAACCAGCACTGTAACCAGATATACAGCAAATCTAACATGTTTAAAAAGACTTTTATGATTAGAGATGCTAAAAAGAGGTACTAAGGTAGGACCTGAAGTATTTTGTTGTTTGGGCTTTTTACTTGTGTAATAGGAACATGCTTTATTTATGCTTGGAGTGACTACTCAATTTTACAGCACACATAAACATGAACTACTTGGTACAAGATCCATTTTTATGTGACTGTAATAATGATTAATGAAAGAAACCCCAGATATTGTAAGGTATTTCATCTGTACCATTTCAAAGAGAATCTGATAAAAGACAAACAGAACACAGATCTGTATTAAATTAAAGGGCCCCCACTACTCCCTCCACCCCTACTCATGAAGTCATTAAAGTGATTTGGGGAAAAAATGTAAGCTTGGAACATCAGCTTATTGCAGAACTGCAGGATAAAAGAAAAAAAGCAGTTGCTCTCATTGACTGCACTAGGAGCAAATACCATTCTTGTTTCTTAAAGACTCATAGGTTAATGCCAAGGAATTTGGGAGAAGAATATAAATCACTTTATGCCTGCATGTCATGGGCTATGTTATCTATAATACACACAACAAAAAGAGGAGTAAAATAAGCTAACCTAATTTTTGTCTATTTATATTACTAGAATCCACACTTCACCATGCATTTATTATCAGTCTGAAGGATGGGGATTAAAAGTAAGGTGATAAAATTTGGCTTTTTATAAAGATTCTTAGATTGCCTTCCTCATGCAAGGTCAGATGTGCTTTACTATGAGAAATTTCATATGGGATAAGAGATCAGTAAAAGGTGACAGAATGTGACTTGCAATAATTTAGGCTGGTCAAGTTTTGTGAAAAGCAAAAAGTCATGAGCAGTGGTCTTTTGGTTGATTTCTAGCCCAGTGCTGATAATATCTGTTGAAAGCACTCATGTAACAGAGTGCGAAATGGGTTCAAATGACAAAAAACTAACATAAAAAATCAAGAAACACTTTGTGGCCCAGAAGCATAAACACATATATGAGAGTGAACTGTTGAGTCAGAAGTCCTTAGGAAGAGGTGAAGCCCTCCAGAGGCTCACTAGTCACTCAGCATGGCCACCGAAGACCTTAGCCAGAGGACAGCATGAAGCAGAGCAGTGTCCAACAGATGGCACTGGTTTGGACGGGATAATAACAAAATGTCTTCACAAAAGGGTTGTCAATCATTGGAACTGGCTGCCCAGGGAAGTGGTTGAGTCACCATTGCTGGAGGTGTTTAACAGACATTTAGATGTTTAGGGACATGGTTCAGTGGTGGACTTGGCAGTGTTAGGTTAGTGGTTAGATTTGATGATCTTAAATCTCTTTTGCAACCAAAATGTTTCTGTGATTCTATGATTCTAAACTCATAATTATTCTTTGAAGAACCCTTTGCCCAACCCCTTGATATGCGGATGGCCATTAGAATAACAAACAAGGCACAGGGCCATAGTGCACAACACTTGAGCATTCTGAGATTAAAGTCATGAAGAATAGTAGTGTCTGAACAACTCTCCCTGACACCCCTGCCCATACTAAAAGGGCTTTTTTCCTTTACTTATTTTACAATGAATTAGCATACATGAAGAACATCTCAAAAGAATGAAAAATAGTCCCTTCCTGAAACATCTGTGCTAATTTCTGGGCTTCACAAATAAAGGTAAGTGAACATTAATTTACCCAAGACAGTCACCAATAGTGTGTTATAAAAGTTATTATGATACCATACACAAGGCTGGGCTAGAAACGTATCTTGGTTAAATTATCCTGCAGATTTCAAAATATATCAGACCACATCAGCAAGAAAATAGAAGAGCTCAGAACCAAGTTCCCACAGAGGGCACACAAACAATGACTCAAAAAGGAAGCTTGTGAAATGTGGGGAAATATTCAGTAATTACTTTTTGGGGTTTTGTTTCGCTTTATCCAAAACAACCAAACAAGGGAACAAGAAACATGAAACAAAAGCATACAGTAAACAGCAATAATGAACTTAGCCTGGACTACGCTTCTTGTTTATGAACATACTACCTATGCAAAACAAACCTGATAGATTCCATGCCATACAACATCTCTGGTGAAATGCAGGAAGATGTACCTTGAAAACTATGACCAAAAGAGAGAGGAAACCATGTTTTATTTAAGCACTAGCCTGAATCACATTAAAATCAGGGAAAGCTCTCCATTATCTTCAAAGGGAGATGGATGTTGAACAGCAGATGAGAATGATCTACAAGCTGAGGTCCTCTTTCAACCTCTCTTGATAAATTCCTCCAGCCCAAGGTTTTGCCCTGTTCGGGTACCATATTTCTGGGTCATATGTAAAGCATGTGTCTGTGTCTAGAGAGAGGAGGAAAGGAGCAAACCGCTGCAGGAGTTGTCCCAGGCACTAGGTGTCACCCTGAACTGTGGGGGTATGGGAAAGGGACAGTAAGAAGGAAAACGAAGACCACGAAGGCAACGTTTCCCATCGTAGAGGTGGGATGGAGGTGAGCAGCAAGACAGCGCTACATCAGGAACTTTATGACTGGGATGTGCAGATGCAATTATAAAACCAGAGATGCTGTTTAGGTGGCAACTCAAACCAGGAAAAAAAAAAAAAAGTGATTTTAGGGAACATTGGAGAGAGGCTCCTGGGACTGTCTGTATTCTTGAAGCACCAGGCAGGAATTGGCCTAGCCAGCTTTTCCCTTCCATGGGGCTGAGGGGAAGATCTCAGCTGATGGCAACGTGCAAACCAGTCTCTGAACACAGATGTCAGCAGCAACACTCTAGGGACAATGTGGGCTAAAAGTCAGTGTTGTTTCCTTGCTTAAGCCAAGCCAAAGAACTGAATGAAAATATCTTTTTGCAGTTTATTTTCCACCTCCCTCCCCATTTCTCCCCAAACAGTAGCAGGAGGATCTTGCCACCCACATTTGCACTGTCCTTAGGAATGTGTGTGCCTATTTTTGGACAATTTGGAAACCTTTGGGAACATTCCTTATTATAAACTCACTTTCTATTTTTTTTTTTTTTTGCATTCTCCTGTGAATTTCCTCATCTTCCTTTGCCAGTTATTGTGTAGTGAGACATTCATGACCCAATAGCAAGGCAGTCCCTGGAACTCCAGGAATCCTAACCTGGTGAAGCACTTAGCATGGAGGGGGGAAATTGTTCCCTTGATGTAGAGAGCAGTTGTCTTTCAGTCAGCTCTAGGCCTACAGTGTTATAGTCAAGCTATTTTGCATGGAAGGCAGAAATAGGGGAACCTTAAAAAGTTCTGCTCAGAAAACTCCTCCAGTCTGTTGTGTGCACAGGGGACAAGGACAAGGGGAAGGAGGAACAAGTTCACATGCTGTTTACTAAAAATACTGCCGACGTGATGGTTTTGATAATTTTGTTTGCAGTTCTGGTCCAGAAGGAGGAAGTGCAGATGGGTGAGGAGATATAAAAAGCATTTGTTATTCTTCTCCTTGTGACATGTTGTGTAACTGCAGTCCTAGAGAGAGAGCTGCCAGTGAGAGCAATCATTAGGGTCTGCTCCCCTTTCCCCAGGTGGGTATCCAGGGAGCATGCGATGCTGCTCACCTCACGATCCCACCTGCCATCCTCTCTGAGTCTAGGATGAAGTTATAACTTATTTTTGCTCCCCAGCTAGTCCATGTATTGTCATCCTTTATAGTCAGCTATCAACTGGACACCAGGTTAAGCCAAATAACATTCACCCAGTAGTCTTCTAACAGCTAGCAGGTATCAAAACTATTTTGCCTACTATCATCTTGTGCTGTATTTAAATCAAGATAGTGCTTCACTGCAAAAACAGCTCAAGTAATCTGATTTAGTTTTGCTCAGGCATAGAAGTTTAAACTTCCCCTCAAAATAGTCAGAAGTTTTTATCCTTTCGAGGTATTCTAAATACAACTGGTTGTGGCCCTGAGCAACCTGCTCTAGCTGACTGTGTCTTAGCAGGATGGTTGAACCAGAAGATCTCCAGAGATGCCTTCCAACACCAGAGAGTTTGAAGCTTAAGAAAGGCAATTCCTGTGTTTAAGGGACACCACTGAGAGTCAGGAAAACTGAATCCACTCCTGCTTTCCTTGGAAAGTCACAGCCCCACTGTTAACTTCTCTACACAAGGGGTCTAATAACTCACTCTCAGAAATATTTTGAAGGTTAAAGTAAGCAATGCCTGGTAGTCATTTGGAATTCACTCAAGAAAGGTGCTATAGGAAAGCTAAGCACTGTGATGCACTCAGGGTTTGTGTGCCAACTGGATTTTAGGCCTTTCTGTGGCATGTTGTGCCACATCTCTGCCATATTTATCCTGACAACACTCCCATGAAGCAGAGCAGTCCTGTTTACCCATTAACTCAAGGGAAAAAGAAACTCATATGCCCAAGTGACTTGTCCAAGGTCATACAGTGACTCCCAAGGTTCTAATGCTCTTGCAACTAAGCCTTCCTTCTTTTTGCCTACACAAGAGGTTTTTACCCCCACCTCCCCAGGCCACTGCAGCTGCATTACAACAAGTTTCAAATTCAGACAAGCAGAGAGGTTTCTCTTGTATAACCATACAAGCAGAAGGACCTCAATGACTACCAGAGAGAATTCCCAGTGTAGATACTGATTCTTTATATCAACCAGTTCATACATGACTGTATGCTGCCTCTGTTACTCCATGCATCTCATTTTGGTTTTAGACTTCCATTGTACACCAAACTGGGGCAAAGTATAGTGCTATGTGCAGGCTGAGGCACTGAGCAGTGTAAAGCCAGCCTTCCTTAACAGAGATGACTTGCTTGAGAACTTGGGACTTGCCAAAAGGTTCTTCTGGTTTTGCCTTTATCATTATTGTGATTCCTGCTCCTAAGGGATCCCAGTGAACTGTCAGGATCACAAAATAGAAGGTATAAAACAAGGGTCACAAAAAGGCCTTTGGCAACAAAAGAGATTTAGTTTCTGTCTGGAGCAGCTACTAGCCACAGGCAGCCCAGGAGAAAGGCATTTTACCAGAGCAGTGAGCTCACAGGTAACAAATTCAACCATTATTTCTTAATCCATCAGTACTAAGCAGGTCCAACAGCCTGACTGCTCTAAGACCCTATGCTTACGACACCCTAAGCAGTGCTGCTGCACATTGGCAGCAGAACTGTGCACAGCTGCACATCGGCTGTGCAAGAGCAGCTCGCTGCAGACAGGTATCAGGGACTGTATATGTCGGGGCTACCTACACACAGCTCAGGGATTGGGCTGCATCTTCCTCTTGTGTTCCTAAAACACCCTATAACAAGCATGTAAAAAGGTTGATTGTAGTAAGTCAGATGAAAACAAGATATAGTTAAGCAATACTGAGCACATTATCAGCTACTGAGGAGGCACTCTGCTCAGTCCTGTATTATTTAACCAGTGAAATTAGTAACATGTCTTTCAGCACAGAGTAAATTTCGCATTACTTGGTAAAGCTGAGCAGTGGAAACCAGTCCATGGTGTTCAAATTCTTCAGGACAGGAATACTCAGAAAGCTTTTTGACTCCAAAGGATAGGAATACTGTTAGAATTTCTGGAGGAAATGTCAGTGGGGTCTGGGAGGAGTTTGAAAGGTGCAGTGAGTCTTCTCCCCTCTCTCAGTTCAGCCTCTGCTCCCCATTTAGTCTACTCCCTGTGAGGCCAGGATCTTCATTTCATTGTGGAAGCTGCACCTTGGTGCATAAGCAGGACTCTTGACTCTTTTCTCAGACAAACTGGTACTTCACCAGCCCCACAACAGCCCCTACCCCAGCCCTGAGCCCTTTGCACTTTGGTCCAGCAGCTCTGCCTGGCTTTGGCACCTCATTACAGGAAGAGAGGGAGAGAAGACTATTGCCAGGCAAGGGGATAGCAAGGGAACCGTTACCTGCCTCCAGTCTTAGCCCCCTGAATGCTGACACAGAGAAGAGCTGTGGAGAGCTGGCACCTGCAGAGAAGGGGCAGGCCTGGAGGAAAAAGTGTGGAAGAGTTGGGCAGCATGCTGCCCTGATGTGTACCTTGCAGAGCACAGCCCTGTTCCTTATCAGGGATACTGCAGTGGTATCAGCAACTGTGCTCATATTGCTAGCACTTTCATTTCAAGTCAAGGCCCTCCCACATGCGCTGCTGCATCTAGCTAAAGGTCCTCTACCACTGTGCCCAGAAAGGCTGGCATGGCATGGCTCAGCAAGAGTCCCCTTCCTCCTGGTGCCTCATACAGCTTCCTTTACAGTGCTCTAACTCCAGCACTGCAGTACACACCAAACAGGAGCAGCAATGTAAAGAAGAGAATTAACCTTCTACACATGACCAGCACTTCACTGAAGTCAGCTATCTCCAAGTTATCTGAAACTAAGGCTCTTTTTCACCAGTGAGTCAGTCACCTCCAGCTCAGATGCCAAAAACAACATGGCAGATCCTGAAGAGCGGCATAAAATAATTATAAAGACCTAGTCCTGTCCAGATGCAGGGAAAGGGGAAGATGTGCTGAACTGCATCTCCCAGGTCGTGGTTTCAGAAGGGTTATGCATCCACACAGAGCCACAGCCCCTCCCAGGGTCAACACAGTGTCTTGGCTACTCTTATGCCCTATGTCCCAGCTTCTACTCACTCTTTTGTAATAGAAGGAAAGATGCAGTTCAGCATCTTTGTAAGGTGGTCCACTCCACTTTGGAAACTCCCAGGCACTACCACTGAAGAGATCCACCCATGGAAGAGGAGTTGAGGAAGGCAAGAAAAACCTAATGTTGAATGTGCTGCCATACCCATGGCCTAGAGGCCTGTGTGCCTCAGGAAACTCAAGATTTTCTGTATATTACATGGATGAACAAAATTACTAGCATTTCTGTGTTGTTTAGCTTCTTGAGGCCACCGGTGTGCTCATGGAAATGGGCACCTTCACTCTGCTCCTAATGTAGGCTTTTCCCAATATGAGACAGTAAGAAAGACTTTTTTCACCAACAAAGAAGTTTGTAGTTTGACAGACTTGTAGTAAACACAAATTAACAAGCAGGTCATGGTCCAGACCCTGAAACTTTGCAGCAGCAGCTACTAAGACTAATGGTGGGGATTTCCCTTGCATGCTGAACTGTAGCTATAATTAGACCATTTAGATGTTATCTTCCCAACAGAAAATTGCTCAGCTCCACAATGCCCACTACTGCTGATCCTGGAAGTTCCCCCATATAGATAGTTACACATCAAAGATCCAAACTCTGTTTTCTTTACTGAAACAAAACTCTGCCTGTCTTTGCAGAATCCTTACCCCAACTAGTTCAGGATTAGCCTTTTAGATACTTGGAATAAGAAGGTGCTTAATTATTTACATTGTTCACCTCTTTTCTTCCCCCTTTACTTCCATCCCTCAGGGACTTCTCTCTTTTGGGTGATGAGCTGTATATATTTTATATACATTTATTTAATATGCACTGCAAATTGTGAGTGCAAAGAGGATGGGTAACTGTTCTGAAAATACAAAATACCATGTAATCACTCCCTTTATTGGTACCAACCCCCTTCAGGTCCCAGACAAGCTGCCAGCTCCTGAATTTACACATAACATGGAAAGGCAAGATCTTTCTGCAAGCTCCTTTAGGCAAATGGGATAGCGGAAGACCAGCCCAGAGACTCATTTCCCAGCTTCCCTGGGCACTAGCGTCTTTGCTGGGGACATCTTTTCATCATCTTACTGTCCCATTCTCCCTGAAATAGGGTTAGCCTGTTTCCCATAGGACTACTGAAAAACCTCGCACAGAACAGCCTGAATTCACTTCCAAGGAAAATTTGGGTTGCCTTCTAAAGGAAAAATGTTGAAATTGTTTAAGGTGGCTGTTAATGAACACCTCCCATCTCCACTGATCTCATCTCAATAACATGAAAGGAGATATCACCCCACCTCCATGCACAGAAATGCAAGCTGAAGTCATGCAGCTTCAGGCCATTCTCACCTATTCTGGAGCCCTCTTCCACTGCAGACAGCTGAGTCTGTATCTTCTTGGCAAGTTCACTCCTTTCAGAGTTGAGAAAATGAAAGGGAAAGAAATACCTTGCTTGGGAGCTGACAACAAGTGAATTTGAATTCTTGTGTCTTCCTGTCGTCAGAAAGAGGAATGTTTTCAGAGACAGACTCTATGAGGTCAGTCTTGAGCTCATTGCAGGATGAGGAACCTAAAGTAAGCATTTTTTCTTACACCACTGTTACCATTGTTGAGGATATAATTCTTAACTTTGCATCCTGTGCTAACAGACTGTCAATCTCTTTTCCAGCTGCTGATGGAAGTTTTCCCCAGGCGATCCCGGTGAGGAAAGAGTCAGCACTGACCAAAACAGAAGAATCCAGCTGAGGCCGATGCAGACAAATGTAAACAAGGATAGCACCACTGGCTGGTGGGTGCTGGTTTCTATCACCCAAGCATGCACAGATGCCAGGAGGCAGCTGCTGTCACACACCTTGCATTATCTGTTCATTTTAGCTGTACAACAGCTTCACATAGCGAAGACAAGAGAAAGAGGAGTGTAAGGGATTAGAACAGGACACTTTTATATCTTTCCCACTGTATGGCATTGTTGATTCTGCAGGCTTGGGTCTCACATTAGCCTAAGCAGCATTGTGTATCCCCCAAGCTCTGCAAAGGCCTTCACACAGAGATATGAAGCCACTTCCATTAACCATTACTACAGGGACAGAGCCAACCCATGGTGACAGGACACCTGGGGAAGTCAGGAGGGAAGGGCATGGACAGGCCCAAAAACTGTAAAAGGAATTGGGATATTCCTACCATGGAACAATTCATGTGTGAATCAGGAAAGAGTTGAGCTTTAAGGTCTCTTTGACAGTTTCAGCAGAGGTTTAAGAGTATGCCTGGCTGGGCAGAGAAGGAGGCTCTGGGCTTCTGCTTTGAGGAATAATTGTTATTTTCAGTTTTCCCCTACACTAACAGGCTCCCTTTTGACTCTCCTTTGGCCTTTTGAGAGCAGCTCACGGCTGTGAAATCAGTGTTTGGCAGAGGTTTGGTTCCCCATGACCTCCTGGTGAAGTCTTATAAACTACCATGTTGCAAACCACAGGAGAAGTTTCTCTTCATTTGACATTTACGCCCTCACAAACATCTCCCAAGGAGTCCAACAGTGTGCAGAAGTAAGCATGACTTACACCCCACCTATGGATATCAGGAGTAATTTCAGACTGCTTTTCTGACAATATTTGTCATCTGAAGAGGCCAACTAGATTTATGGAGAAGTTGCCATTTACGTATTTGGATACTTAAATAACTGCAGCCCTGAGGCTGTGCACGCATGTTCTCTGTGTAGCTGCAGCCATGCTTGTTAAAGAGATTACGACAGCCTGTCCACAGCTGCTCTTCAGTCCCCTGCCAAAGCTGCCAGCCCTCCAGGTCTGTCTGATTATCTGTTGGCATGAGCAGTTCTAAATGCATTCCAGCCTAAAGGAGAGGGACCAGGAAAGTCTCACTCCTTTGATCATTTCAATTAACCTGGTTTATGTCAAATCAACCCAAAGCTTTGTTTAGGATTCTGACCAAACCTGAATTTCTTAGGCATTTGGAAAACAAAATTACCACTTTCACAGTTACCTCTGCACTTGGTGTAAAATCTCAGACTTCTGATCTAAACTTTGCTAAACGAAGCTGCTTTTAAACCCAGAGAGGTTAAAGCCATGTGCGTTGATAAACTGGAAACTTGCTTTATAAATGCTAGAATGCCATAGGAAAGTTTGTATCATGGTGTTTCCAGGCTGGCTGCAATTACCATGTTATTTTCAGCCCTTAGATGAGTGAAGTAAGTCTTCACACTTTTACAGTGGCATAAATCAGTATTTACTACACTTGAAAGATAGGAGGTTGAGCGCACAGGATCCCAGACATGACATTCACACGCTGGCATGCATTCTCTAACAGTCAGGGATATGGCTTGTACATTTAGGCGGTGTAGCACAGGGGCTTTCCATATTGTTACACCATGTATGGACTGCAGATGACAATGGCACTACACATAGGTGGTACTATAGATAATGCTGGAAAAAGCCATACCAGAAGGTAAGATTCACAGCTACCAACTGCTGACACATCACAGCTTGTATCACACAGCTGGAAGCATCAGACATGTTCTGCCACATGATCTTAAAGTATTTCCTTGCTGCTCTTGAAGATACCTGAGAAGTCTTATTTAGTGAAACACAGGAAAATCAAGTCAACTTGATTCTTCACAGCTTAGCATTGTAGATCTCTTCCACCTTCATATGAAACAGATGTAAAATAGCTGTTCCTTGTTATTAATTCTGGTTTGAATGTGATTCCCCTGGCCAATTTCATTCCTTATGGTAAATGACTAGGCTTCAAGCTTGCCAACACTTACATATATTTGTGGTTAATTTATAAGCACGTCATTGGTTCCACTGAAATTCATAAAACACTTGGGTAAAACTCAGAGTTCAAAATCAGGCCTTTCAGGATGATCTGCCAGTAAAGTGGCTGGTGTATCATGACAGTCAAGCCTCCATGAAACACCATTTTACACTCAGTGCTGGAAAATATGGGTATTTGCAGGTGAATGTACAAATGTATATGCACACCACCAAACTACTTGATGACCGTGGCTTCAATTTTAATGTACTTTTAGGATATCCAGATAGTACTATTTGTTTCTGCCTGCCAAGTTGCCTTTAGCTTCTTCAAAGTTTAAGAATCTACATTTCTTTTCTCCATGATATTCCTGCTTGTTATACTTTTTTATGCAATACCAGGCACTCAAAGCAAATTGCTGCAGTCTTGGATGTTCACTCCATTTTGCTTCAGCTTTACACCATCATCAGTCCACCACATTCAGTTCACTTTTCCTTCCTCACTTGCAAAACAAGACTTGAGAGGCAAATCAGCTCTGCGTATCTTGGGACAAATTCATTCAGCCCCAAACTCCTAACGAGACCACAAGTAAACATTTCCAAACAATCTCTCAGTGATTTAGGTGCCTGTGTGCTACTTTCAGAAGTGATTTGTGTCTACATTTTAAAGAGACTTAATTGTGTAAAGTTGCAACAAGGAATAAAAGCTCTGTTTTGAGCTCTTGAGACTTGACGTTTGGGACAGCCAGTCCAAAACATCTGTCAATAAGCTCCACAGCCACAGCTGCCTTTGCTGCTTGTTCAGGAGGACCCAAGAGCAAAGGACCCAGACTGCTGGTTCAGGATCCTGAGTGGGATACAACTGAACCTTTTAAAAGCTCCAAGACTGGCAAAAATACTATACCTTCACAGTGCTGGGATCTGCAGGCCAACCAAAGAGTGGGAAAGCCCAAGTAACACTCCAGCAGCTCTAGCTGGAGCATACTGGCTAGTCCCCTTCCTGGAAAGTGCTCTTCATCTGAACACTACCTGGTTCCTTACCCTACAGACTCTGCCAGAGAGGCAAACTACAGTGTCCCTGGGTTAACCTAACCAAGAGGCAAGAATAGTGAACAGGACATGCTAAACAAGTCATGAGGGCAGCCCCAATGGGAACAGCAAGGGGGATGTCATGCAGGTGAGGGATGAGGGGGGATAGCGGGGGACTGGTGGGGAGGGGGGTGTCAAAGCATGGAGTTTAAGAGGGCTGCAAGGTCACAGAGAGCTCCATAGGGGTTCAGGACTAAGAGACTGTGGGAGGGAGAGCAGCACAGGTTGGGGATATGGACCAACCTGTGGGAAACACCCAGGACTGCGACAGCTGGAAGAAAAGAGACAAGAGCAGGCAAAGCCCAGGAAAGGAGGGACAGGGGGCCTACAGGGCAGAGCTGGGCATGTTGCAGGGGAGGCTCAGGGGTAACTGCTAGGTATGGATGAGGAGGAAGATCTAGGATAAGAGGAGCACCCAAGCTGACTGAGGGTACCTTATAGAAGTCATCCCATGTGCTGGCATGAGACGGCAAGGAGCTGAGGGACGTAAGCCAGGTTGTTGGGAAAAGCCAAGAGACTGTTGTGCATAGTCCAGTCATTATGACTGTGTCTACACTGCAGCACAAACATTTGCTCCTTTCACAGTCCCGGTCCTTCAGGTGTCCAGATAGCCTGGACTTGGTGGAGGAGGCAGCAGCACTCTCCCAGCCCAGGCATCCTTTGTCTGGATAGCAGGATGCAAGAAGAGAGAAGAGGGGCATTCCCAGGTCCTTCCCGGAAATGAAGGCAGGCTGCAGCCTACAGTTTACCTTGTTTAACCAGCAACAGTGGCATAGACAATTGGAATAATAGAATCACAGAATGGTTTGGGTTGGAAGGGACCTTAAAGCTCACCCAGTTCTACCCCCCTGTCATAGGCAGGAACACCTTTCACTAGACCAGGTTGCTCCTGGCCTGCAGTTAAATTACTTCCTCCATATGAACTAAAATTCCTTCAAGTGGCAGAAGAGACTGAAGCAATCAAAAAATGTCTGAACAGAGCTGCAGACAGTGCTTTCCTGTTTCTGTCTTAACTGGGTGTATTCCTCTGCTAGGGTGAAAGTAATGTAACCTTGATCAGGGAAGCCAAGTACTGGATCTGTCAGGGCTTCATTTACTGTAAGCAGTGCTTTAGAAAGGTCTCTGGTGGTGTGTATAACTGCTCTTTCCCAGTACAGCATGAGATATCCCTCATCAATTAAAAATTAATTAGAAAGGAACCAGCTGCACACATCAATCTGCAGTGAGGACTGAGGAGAAACATGTTCTGATTAACACCCAAGGAGAAGCTCTTGCCATTCACATAGTGAAGACATGCAGGCAATTCCTGTTAGAGTTAACAAGATCTATATATGCCAAAAGCCTTTGTTTGTCACCTATCTTGGAAAAAACAATATTAGAAAACAAGGCTCTGAACTGTTAGACAGAAAGAGCAGGGATGTAACAGGACATAGGCATCTCTTGTCCCTCATCAGCATCTGCTACAACACATGCTAATAAAGTACTGACTGACAGACAGAAAAACCCAACTGGACCTGGGAAAGAGCCTTGTGCATTATATCTAACAGCTTTAATAGCTCCCCTGCCTAACAGAAGCCCAGCCCATACCGCGAGGGAATGCACTGAGGCTGAGCCAGAGCAAAAGCATCACTCCTGCTCCTCCCTTCTCCTGCTCAGATATCAGACTTGGCAGCACAAGGGACAGGACTCTAGTTAAGCTCCAACAAAAATCCCTCTCTCTATAAAATACTGCTCGGTCTGGAGGTGAGGAGAGAAGTTTGTCTACCCCAGCGGCTGGCAAGTCTTTTTCTCCCCCAAATCTCTTTCTTTACTCCACCCTTCATAAATATATATATATATAAAGGGAATAAGAGGGAAAACACATTGAAAAAACAAACAAACAAACAAACCCCTTATTTCCTTCCATTTCCAAATAAAACCAAAGACAGGCAAACGCAAGCTGGGACACCAAACTTCATAAAGCATCTTGCTCCCAAACATGCCTCCTGCCAAGCCTCCTGTGAAATCACAAAGCAGACTTCCCCTACATGCATACAACACATGCACAACCCTATGTAAAAAATGCCTCTACTCCAATTGCTTCTTGGAGCGGCAGCAGCAGAAACAGTGACATAAGGACAACCACAGTCCTCCCCATCCTAACGTTTTTGGTGTGTTCCTCCCACTCTTCCCCCATTTCTTCAAAGACAGCTGTGGTGCTGTTGAAAAACGGTGGTTTTGCTGCTCCCCTCCCAGCTCTCCAGACGTGGTTGTGCCTGCTGAGCACCGCTATCAACCCTCTGCTTCCAGCTGCAAGCCTTGTGACTCAGATCCTCCAGAAAAAACCTTGGCTCAGCATCATAAGCAGGAGGGATTAAAACTCATGAAAAATGAGCTTGTACCAGCCCTTTTTATAAGTCTCTAATGGGGGGTCATATGAGCTGGTCAGACCCCCTGCCCTCCCCTCCTCCCCCCTTCCCCTTCTCTGATTCTCCTGTTATTTTTGGCCACAAACTGCTGGGCGTCCCAACCGGAGCACTTGGATCAGGAGAGGTATCCCATTCAAAAGCCCTATTCCCAGTGTGGCCTTTTCCTGCTGGAAGCAGTTGTAAAATTTCCCTCTTTTTTTAAATTTTTTCCCTTTTTTTGGTACAGTTTGCCTGACCTACATATCCCAGTGTGCTGTGACTTACGCTCTGTCGCTGACCTACATTTCCAAACTGAGAAACAAAAACTCTGGGAAGACATGCTCGTATGGGAAGTGGGAACCCACCCCTGTGGGGAGATCTCTATGCAGTTGCCTGAAAGTAAGGCCGATTAAGCAGCTTCTTTTTATTCCTTCCCCCCCCCCCCCCCCCCCCCCCCCCCCCCCCCCCCCCCCCCCCCCCCCCCCCCTCCCCCCCCCCCCCCCCCCCCCCCCCCCCCCCCCCCCCCCCCCCCCCCCCCCCCCCCCCCCCCCCCCCCCCCCCCCCCCCCCCCCCCC
>NDXB01012571.1:12675-74243 GCA_002631895.1 Agapornis roseicollis | reverse complement strand
CCCCCAATCCTTTCACCCCATCTGTTTCTACTTAGGAACCAAAACAAAATGCAGATCTCCTGGTAGTTCAGTTTCAGACTGAGATAGATTCTGAACAAATCACTCAGGCTGCTCTAGGTAGTTCCCCTTTACCTGTAGCACATCCAAAAAGGGAGGCCTATCACCCCCAAAGTGAATTGAGCTCCTGACATCCGCCAGGAAGACTCGTGACTGCTTCCAGGATATGAGCCCCCATGCAATAGCAGAGTCCCCCAATGCCTGTGGCTGGAGGTGCTTGCTACGTTGGTGTTGGGAAGGGCAGCAGGCAGAGGTGGTGGAGGCCAAGCCACACACTGTGGAGGGAACACTAGGAGTGACCCCCTGGGCAGGAGGGGATGGACTCAGGGGTAGAGAGATGGGGCTGGAGGAGGATAACTGGAAAAACACAGCCCTGCCCTCAGCTCCGCAATGTCCTGTGGAGTCACCCCCTCACTCTCCCAGCTTTAGCTGCCCTTCAAGAGCTGACAGGCCACAGATGCACAGGTCTCCCCACCCTATCTCCATCTCTCAGTGCTAGACCCATGTCTCTGCCTGTTCTTTGTATGCTTCTTCTTGACATATCAAATTTAATATAGCTAAGACCAAACACATCTTCCTTCCTCCAAACCCTTCCTGTCTTTACTTACCTCTCTCCCTCCACTCTCCATTGTAGCTGACCACCTTAACCCTCCATCTGTCATGGAAACTCATCATCCAGGAGTTAATATTCCTTCTCCCCATTTTTCCCCCATTTATCAAAATTACTTTTCCATAGTACTTACAAAATTCAGTCTTGTCCTTGTGCAGCAGCAGAAATGCCCAAGCCATTATCTTTTGTGCCAGTACAAAGAGCACGTTGATCTGACATCTACACATCGCTTCCTCCAGCATCGCTAACACGGCTGCTGCGATCTTTAGATTTAAAGACCTTTAGATTTTTAGATCCGTGATTCTTTAGATCTGAGAGAATATAACCCACAGTGTCTTCCTCCATGGGCTTCCCACCAACCTCTGCAGCAACTTTAGACCTTCTGTTGCTCCCTGCAAAGCTCACTGTTTATGTAGCTGAGCTGAAAGGACAAACTCAGACTACTCAAGGATAGTGCTCAGAAAGAACTAAATTGTTAAATGGCAAGCATAGCTCAGCCCTTAGCTCAGAACAGTTACGAGGCACTATGAAACAATCTGATACACAGAATAAGACATGTCTGATTTCCAGAAGAAAATAGATGTTCTCAAAATCAGGACTGACAAGGACAGTAGCCTGTGTGTATCTGCCCACTGCGCTCTCTTTTTCCACTAAGTGTGAAAAAAAACCCACCATGCAACATAAAAAGTCAGTTCCTGCAACTCTAAAGCTCCTCAGTGCTTTTTAAGCTCATGGACACAATCATGGTCATGCGGATGGTGATGCCAATCCCCCCATTAACTTCTTTCAGAGTGATACTTGATACAATCTTGCTTCAGCTGCAACAGCCCCTTGCAGGGCAAAGCCATCACTACCCCATATGATGATGTGTGGCTGAAGGCAGGTGCACGCAACTGTTTTCCCTTTGGTGGGATTTTTAGCAGTAATTGACACTGGCCAAAAGCTGTTCTCTTCTAAGCCCATAAAAACAGCCTCTGGACTTTGGTGGAAAAGTTATGCCAATATATCTTTTTTTTAAAATCCCCATAGCAGTAAAATATTACATCCATGTATAATGTGTCTCTAGTGAAAAATATGCACTTATGTTTGCAGGTATATGCAATTACCACTGCTATTACTGTACTTGCTGCTGGTCATTGAAGTGTAGTCCTTAGAATTCAAATGCTGTTATAGCTTCACAACATAACAAATTAAATGTTTGAAGTCTACAAAGCCATGGAGCTGGGGTTACAGACCTCACTGAATTACAGCCTAACTCTCAAAAAACTTGTTGGCAACCACAGTTGCAACACCAGTTTCAGACCGTGGGGTCTTGTTCTAGGCTCCTTTCCACCGCAGATTTCTAACAGTAATTCACAGAAGCACACACAGAATCATGGAATAGTTTGGGTGGGAAGGTACCTTCAGAGCTCATCTAGTCCAACCCCCCTGCAAGCAGCAGGGACATCTTCAACTGGATGAAGTTGCCCAGAACCACATCCAGCCTGGCCTTGAATGTCTCCAGGGATGGTGCATCCCCCACCTCTCTGGACAGCCTGTGCCAGTATTTTACCACCCTCACTGTGAAGAATTTTTTCCTCACATCCAGCCTGAACCTCCCCTCTTTTAGTTTAACATTGTTTTCCTTTTTTTTTAAATTACTCCTCATCCTATCAGAACAAGCCCTGCTAAAAAGTCTCTCCCCATCTCTCTTATAGGCCCATTTTAAGAACTGAAAGGCCACAATGAGGCCTTCTCTTCTTCAGGCTGAGCAACCCCAACTCTCTCAGCCTTTCCTCATGCGCTCCATCACCTTTCATAAAGTGAACAACCTGCATGCTGGGACTAAGATATAGGGCAGTTTCCCTGAGTATCTGCTTAAGTATTCTAATGCATTGGTTTTATTTAATTCTATGCTAGTCAATTTAGATGGTCAGAAAGTCAGCAGATGTAAAAGTGTTCAACTCTATGTACTTCCACATAGGAAAGATGACTTCTGCTGGATGAGGCAGGCTGAGAGAGCTGGGCTTGTTCAGCCTGGAGAAGAGAAGGCTCAGGGGAGACCTTAGAGCAGCTGCCAGTGACTAACAGGGGCCTACAAGAAACCTAGAGAGGGCCTTTCTACAAGTCCCTTGCCTGACACAAAGCCTTGTCCTGGGTTGGAGATCAGGAGATGAGGGTATCCAGCAGCAGTTCAGTGTCATTGGTGAGGAACCGGTTAGGCACAGAAAGGATCTGGAGCTGGCACATGACAGTGGGCACGCAGGCTGGCACATCAGCTAGCTGTGTGCTGTCACACTTGCCTGTTCTGCTCAGCATAATGTGGACAGGGTCCAAGCACATCTCCCTGTCTACCTGGGCAACTGCTGTGCTTCCAAAGCACTGATCCACCTGCAGCAGCCTGAGACCAAGCTCCTCGACCAAGGAAGGGGAAGGTCAAGCAGACAAGCATGTCCTTGAGCAGTTACCACAAGTAGAAAGGGCTGTATCCCAGAACATGGGGAGAACTCCTCAGTTGCATGCAGGGCACAGGGAGGGACACCAGGCACCACAAGCACAGCTAACCAGCAGAACATGGGGGAGCCAAAACTGGGCGAAGCCATAGGTGCAAGGACTTAGAAATCTGAATTTTAAAAACAGTTTTTAAATACCTTGAAAAAAAGCAACAAATGAACAAAAAACCAACCAAACCCTGCCAAAAATAATAATTAAAAAAATTATTGGAGCATTGTATTATCTCTCCTTCCACCCCTGCTCTATCTGGTCTCAGATTGTAAGCAGAAAAGAGGTCATTTTTTTTACATGGGTGTTCAGGGATGGATTTCAGAGCCTAACACAGGAGTCTTGGTTTGGAAATACTGAGTATGCTCAAACATACTGTGATTTCTAAGCAGTTACCTCAAAGAAGGAGAAAGGAATTCACCTACAGCAAGAAAGCTGTGGCATGGGGATGGCTGGTTTTCCCTCCTGGGCATATTTCTCAGGAGAAATCAGTGAGGGCTGGGACTCCTCTTTGTGTTCTGTCTTTACATTATACCAACCAGCCAGGCTTCTTGCTGAAACATGCTCTTCTCTCATTCACTTCCTGAACCAGCTACTTAAATCCCTGCATGATCTCAAATGTTTAATGGGGACTTTCCTGGTGAGTATTTTGTGATGCTATGGCTTAGCAGGGTGAGGAGGTAAGTACTCCTGGTTTTCTTTCTTCCTTGTCCCTTACAATATGCCCCATTTTAAGAGAAAAATGAGCACCTTCATCCCTGCAACACAGTCCCCACTCAATCATACAATCAATGAAAGGGTGCTGTGCTGCTAACATGGTGCAGTGGTTAGGCTGAAGGGAAACACCTTCACAGTGGGGCCACCATCATCCTATGACAAAGAGCATGTGTCTCACCAGGAGGGTTGAGCCACTTTATGAAATCTTTCCCTAAATAAAAGCATGGAACACAGAAAGCCATGGTTATACCAAGCCTAGGTGATCTGCAAACATTCAGGAAGGTGGCAATGAAAAAACCAAAAGGACTCAGACACCCCAGCAGGGATCTGCAGGGATTTCATTAGCTAACACCAGGCTAAGCAAGATGCCCCAGGGGAACAATGCAGTGTGAACATAGGAATGTTAATTTTGAAATCTCAGCAGCTTTGATTATGGTGTTTGTGAAGAAAAGACCAAGCCAGTGCTGATCTCAACAAGACAGGAGGGTTGTAAGAGGGGCTGAAGAACAACATGTAAGAAGTGACAGGAAAACAGAGACACAGGGTACCTTTAATGAAAAAGTAGGATCAGAACAGCAATAAGAACAAAATCCCCATTAGCTCTGGCCACAGAGTTGAACTTCAGTGTTATGACACCCTAGTCAGAGTCAACTAAGGAGGCTATGAATCTTCTTTCTTTGCTTGACCCCAGATCTATGCCCTTACAAAGAGTGGACCCCTTTGGAAGCCCCTGTGGAAAACTAAGCCACCTCCGAGGGTCTAGCCAGGCAACTGCTTGGACTCAGATGTGAACCGATCACCTTGTGGGATGGCCATGGCACTAATAATAGCAATAACCAGAATAGCCTAATATTACAGCAAGTGCAAACAGGACCTTATATGGAGAAGGATCTCCAGCTGCCTTGAGCTAAATAGCTGGGACTACCAAAAGGAGCCTGAGTTGGACACTCACACTCCGCTGAACCAGCAACTACCAAGTGCTTGATTTGTCCTGCCCAACCTCCCCTTATGCACTACACTTAATATTTTGGGCAACCAGCCACCTGTAAAGGTCTGGAACTAGCCCACTGGAGAGATGAACAAGGATCTGGGCAGAGTTTAGGATCTACCCCAGGGCTGCACATCTATCCTTGCACATCAACTTGTCCAGCAAAACAGGCACCGTGGTCTGGGAAGAAAACTGGTGGTCTTTGTTAACAATGCCATGTCAAGCACTAACTCTTAAGATGCCATTAGGTATTTAGATTGTAAAAGTTAAATGAAGAATAGGATGGAGTTTAATCTTCAATGGTTTCATGCAAAAGACCACTTACAAATCCCTTTGGGAGAGATAAGAAGAATTCAGGTTAGATGCCCTGGATTTTCCAAAGAATCTCCAGGTTCTTAACCTATTCTTATGATTTCACTACAAATAGCAGGCACTTTTTGGAGTCAGGGGCCCTGCACAAAAACCAAAGAGACCTTCTTTAAGTTTAGATGCTTAGAAATCAGGAATCTAAATCTGTTTCTTGATCCCCTAACAGTAAGGGACCCAAATTTCCGTAAGTGCTGAGCAGCCATGGCTCACACAGCAGAGCTGAGGCGGAGTGCTACACAGTCTGCCAGCAAAATTAAGTGAGCCACGGACCTGGAAGCCCAAATGACCCATTTCTGTTTCACAGATCATGGTTTCCTGACCTGGTTGTTCATGACTGCAAAAAAACCCAAGTATGGATCCAAAGTTTGCATCTCAGAAAAATCCAGGCTGGAAAATTCACCATGGGAATGTGAACAGAGGGTTGCGGTTTCCTCCCCCCTCCAGATGACTAATGAAAAGCTTTCAGGACACCGAGTGAAAGAACTAAGAAAACAACAGTGACATGTGACACAGCAGTCACATTGCACGTAACTGATGCATAGCAGTAACCCACAATCATCTTTTACAGGCTGGGAGGGAGCAGGTGGCAAATGAGCCAATGTTTTGAGGCTGTAAAGGCTCTCAAGTGGAGCAAGCCATCAGGCTCCAAGAATGTCAGCAGACTGTAGCCTCTGCTCATTGCAGCACCAAAAGGTGAGGTCTCTTGCCTGCAGGCTATTAAAGCACAACACTTTTAAGATCCCCGAGATAAGTAAACCTGACATTGCTTTGTTTTGGCTGGAAAGAAACCTCCAGTATCAGAAGCAGTAGTGGTGAAAGACTGTATTTTCTTCTTCCACCCCCTTATCCATCCTGTAATCTGTACAAATTTTGTGAGCCACAAATAAATTTTCAGCACTTTGATGTGCTGTAGAACAACACACCAGTACTAGCAGAAACCTGAACTAATGAGGAATGAGAGAAAGGCTCATTTAAAATCAAGTAAGGGAAAAATCACAAACCAATTTCTGGGAGGATCAAAGGAATATTTATGTCACCCTTATGATAATAAAAACATGCATTTAAAAGCCTTTTGGGAAGCCGCTGTTAGTCACTGAAACTGGCCATCTGGCTGGCTTGATTTATGTTCTTTCCAGATATACCCTTTACCAGGACTGGTTGCTGTTCTATCAGTCCACACAGAAGTAAAATGTGCTTTTCCAGAAACACTGCTGACCACACAAAGGAACAACTGGAAACACACACTTGCACTGGCTGGTGCTTGACCATCTGCACTACAGACCTCTGAGGAGTCTTCCTTAGTACCCAGGGCTTCTCAAGTAGTTCAGTTGGCCATGTCTACCTATAGAAGAGAGGGGAGGAGAAGGCCAGCAGGTGTAACAGATCATGCTATGGAGAGAGGCCATGAATCTAAAGTGCAGAAGGGCACTGTGAAAAGAGAGAGCCCCAGAAATCACAGAAACTCAGACTGGTTGAGGCTGGCAGGAACCTCTGGAAGTCATCTTGTCCAATCCCCCTGCTCAAGGAGGGACAGCTAGTGCTGATTACTCAGGACTGTATCCAGCCTGCTTTTGAGTATTTCCAAGAAGAGAGAGACTCCACAGCCCTCTGAGCAACCTGTGCCAGTGTTCAGTCACTCTCACACTGAAAAACTATTTCCTGATGTTCAGATAGACCCTCCTGTGTTGCAGGTTGTGCCCATTGCCTCTGGTCCTGGATGGAGCCAGGATCCTCTTTGTGACTTCAGCTATTACATTGGTAAGATCCCCCCTCAGCCTCCTTCTCTCCAGCCTTTCCTCGTTGGAGAAATGCTGCAGTCCCTTTCAACACTGTAGTTGTCCTTTGCTAAACCGTCTCCCACATATTCATGCTTTGTACCGGGTAACCCAGAGCTGGACACAGAGTGGTCTCACCAGGGCTCAATAAAGGGAAAGGATCACATCCTTCAACCTGATGGCAATACTTCGTCTAATGCAGCCCAGGATACCCTTTGCCCTCTTAGCTGCTAAAGGCACATCATTTGCTCATATTCAACTTGTTGTCCACCAGGACCCCCAGGTCCTTTTCTGCAAAGCTGCTTTCCAGCTGTGTAGCCCCCAGCATCTATGAGTGCAAGGGGTTGTTTCTGTCCTGATACTTTGCACTTCCCATTGTTGAACTGCACAAGGTTATTTGCCAGCACACCATGGCTGGCAAAGTTAAGAGGTGAATAAGTGTCTGAAGTGGGGAGTAGGGTAGGGTTGGGCAAAACCATATTGGCTCATCAGCAAGACTGATGCCCTTTCTCACCTGAGCTAGGCATCAGGTCATTGAAAAGATGTCCCTGAACTGCAGCCAAATGAGATGTGATGCCCTGAGGCTTCACTGAGCCTTGTCAGCAGGGGAGGATCAGAAACTTTGGTTCCCTTTGGTTTGAGGAGGCTGTGCTCCTTGGACAGATACTTCTTACAAACTGTTGCAGATGAGCCCTTTCCTGCACTGTCCTGTTTTATCTCCTCAGTGTTTCTGGTTTCCTGCTCCAGGCCTCTCTTTCCCACTTAGCCAAGGCATACCACTCATCTCTGTTTTTCAGCAAAACAGCCAAACCTCCAATCTCTTCTCTCACTCTCCTTCTGTTCTCCCACTCTTACTGGTCTTCCAGTGGCCTGCTGTGTTCGCCAGCTTGGCCACCAGTCAGCCCTCCACTGATCCAGCTTCATTCTTAACAACCTGCTCATATTCACCAAGACGGCCCCTTCACTCTGCTTGACCTGTGCTCTGACAGTGCAGCACTGATGCACAAAAGCCAGGTCCCCATGAGAAGCTGTGGGTGTCTCCTTGCCTGTCTCTCAGCATCCATTTCTTGGTAGGGATTGCCACTACACCAAGAAGAAAACATCAGAGCTCATTCCATATAGTGATGAAGCAGCAGCCATAGGATGAATGTGAAGAGCTCAAAGACCACAACAAAATGTGGGCCTAGAGATGGGGTTTGTGGCTACCTAGGCCCACATGGTGAGTGCTGGAGCACCTTCACTGTGAGGTACGGTGGCAGAGATGCAGTACTCACACTGCAGAGCCAGTGTGTCATGCAACACTAAAAATACCCAACCCACAACAATTGTACATTCAGACATTTCCCCACTCATCTCACAGATGAGTCAAGTGCATAAGGAGAAAATAGCTGTCAGAAGCCCTACTCCCATAGCCATCTTTTTTTCTGCATTCCTACCTCTATAACAACAACAGCTTAACTTCCCTTCCTCTGCATGAGAAATAGCACATTATTCATCCAGTGAAGGGTAAATTAAGACCATCACAAAAATACTCTGCCTGCCTGTAGGGCTGAGCTCTCTGCCAGACCTCAATGCCACTGGCAAAGCATGACAACATTCCAATAAAGATAATAATTAATTAACAATCTTTCACACTCCGAACCTTTGAATTTGCATAGCTTTCTGACTTCAGGAAGCCAAGGTTTTAGCAATGCCTGCACCATCTGTCTTTTGTCTGCGGAGGAATTTATCCCTGTTTTCAGACACCAGCAGGGAAACTGGGTCTGTTTAGCATTCTCACCTAGTTACAGTCAGTACGCTGTGTGCTGCTACTGGAAATAAATGTGTGCCTCTTGTTTAGACTTAAGAGAAGATGATGTGTGCCAATTTGTGGGGTTTTTTATGTATTCTGTTGAAAAACATGATTACTTCCAATCTGGGGAATGTTTTATGGACACTTCCTTACTTGGTAAATAATTCTATATCTGCCTTGTTTATTCATTAAAAGAAATGGCAAAAATGGTTTAAATGCTTAATCCAGAGGGAAGTGGGAAGTTTCCAGCATCACACCTAAGTCCAGTCTCCCTCTGTGTGATGTTTTTTCCTCTGTACTGCCTAACATGCTGGAAGTGTTCTCGCGTTACAGACTTTTCTGATGGATAGGTCAGACAGGAGTACAGGAACCGCAGGCCAGTGGAAAGGATTTGGGATGGGATACCAGAGAACTGAGTCAGCCCATTCCTGGACAGAGCGTGCCACTTCAAGTAAACCTCTTCTCTTGGCTGCCTCTCAGCTTCCTCATATGAGCAAAATATGGATAACAGGCTTCCCTGCTCTTTGCCAGGTGCATGGAGCTGTAGGGATGAAAAACTGCGTCTCCTGGTTACTGACCCACTACTGTGTGAACAAGGCACACTGCCGTCCTTTTGTGAGTAAGAAACTCACGAAAAAACGGGGGAAAGTTGGAACCAGAATCAGGAGTAGCTCCAGCTCAGTCCCTAGGGGCAGGTAGTGGGTGGGAGAGGACAAGAGAGCAAGTATAGGAAGGAGAATGGAAAGTACAGAGAAGGAGCAAAGCTGGGCAGAAAGAGGGATGTGTCAAGTTAATTGGGACCTGAGACACTGTGGCTGTTTGTATAAACAAAGGTTAATGGGCAGGAATTAACTGGGGAGCAAAAACAACAGAGGGCAGAAAAGAAGGGCTGCTCATGCCGGACCAGTTTGGGACTGGTTTTGTTTGTTCATTTTCTCATTCTTTGCCCCATTTGGTTTTAAAAAATCCTGTCCTCGTGATTTCCCCTGGGAAACTAGTCAACAATATAACAGCTGACAGAACATCTTTCCTGAAACTGAGACTAAACTTTGCTTTTGTATATCCTATATCCCAGTCTTTGGCTCCTCGTTACTTACAATGTGCCATGTGAAACACTCCCTGCTTTGCCTCTTAAAATGCTAGCAGGCTACTCTAACCTCCCCTTTACTCCCTTTCTCCTGCCCATCATCTTTCAACCAAATGATGCTGATGTCATTTCACATCCATCTCTTCTGCTCAGTCAGACAGGGACCTGAGGGACAACACTGAAAGCAGCATCAGTATGGTATTTCCATCGCATACCTGTGCTGATGAACTGATACCACCACTGCTGCTATGATGTTTTCTAGCCTGACGTTTTCTAGTTAGCTCAATATCATGCCTTTTTTTTCAGTTACATGGAAAAATTTGCTTATGCTTCTCTCTGTTAGTACAGAGCATGTATACAGGCTGCAACCTCCAGACACACTGCTGGAATGAAACAGCAGCAGAGAGTGTCTTTGCTTACAGTTTCTAGCCTCCTTCTACCTAGCACAGAGACAAAAAGCTCCCCTCCCAGCATTTTCTGGGGGTTAGTTGAGCAGTCATACTTCTGTGCCTGTTTTTAATCTTCCTTGACACTTCTGCAGCAATGCACATGCCCCTGAGACTTAACTTGTCCCAGCTGAGCTGTTTCAGAGTGCATAATGTGAAAACAGGATAAAAAAATCTGCCATCTCCCTCCACAGTGCAGGCTCACTTCAGGCCCTGATGAAAGCATAAGCTGTTTAAAGAGATGTCCAGCCAACTGGCTAACTGCTTCAGCTGGGGACTAGCCAGAACTACGAGTAAACATTTGGGCTGGAGATTAGAAAATCTACCCTGTGAAGGATGTTACAGGCCATTGTCTAGGCTATCGCCCCTGGTGTTCAGGAGAAATGAGGTAAGTAACTGAAACGGGGAAACTGGAGTAAAAATAAAGAAGTCCCAAGAAAGATCCTAATCTGATTAATGTTGTGTTTGGCTCCTGATTCTCTTCTTCTCTGTCAACATGTCAGATGATGGGTTAAGGGACGGGAAATTGATCCTGAGAGCTCTTTTTGCAGATGAAACCATTAGGGCAGGTTTTTTTGGTGAACATTTTCTGTGCAGGGTGAGCATTCATTTGTGTTTCCCCCAGGAGGAGAAGGAGGGAAAAGAGGGAGGGCTCCTGCTCTGGTCAGCTTTTGCCAAGCTCCTCCCTCTGCTCTTGTGTGCCCTGCAACCCTCGGGGGGGAGGCAGAAAGAGAACTGGAGAGAGACAGCTCATTTGCAAGCACTTGTTTTATTCGAATGGCTTTATTTTTGGTAATGCCGCACCAAGGCTGCGAGCAGCTCAAGCAGCCGATGGTGCTAAAACTCTGTCCTGGGCACATTACCAGCTGGACAGAAATCACAGGACGCTAGCCCACCAGGGAGACAGCAATGTCAGCATTGCAACACTGGGGCAGACCAATGCTTCATCCAACTCAGCGTCCTGTCTCAGACAGTGACCGGCACCAGATGCTCCAGAGGAAGGCATAAAACACCCACTGCACACCTAATTGCATAGCATTGCGCAAGGAAGAAAGCTCTACTCTTTCACCTGCTGTCCACCAGGCACTGCAATGGAGATTCAAGCCCTTGCAAACTCCCTCTCTCCAGTGTAGCTACAGATGCAGCTTAGGGACCAAAAGCAGGCCAACCTTGGTCCCAGGTGCGAAAGGGTCAAAATTGAGCTGAGGCTCCCCCAGTGATGGTGGTACTGGCCCCAAAAGGAGCCCAGATGCATCTTTTCAAAGACTTGACAGACCAGGGGCTAATTTGAAGGTAACAAAAGGTAACAGAATCACAGAATCATGGAATGTTTAGAGTTGGAAGGGATCTTAAAGCTCATCTAGTTCCAACCACCCTGCTGTGGGCAGGGACAGCTCACACTAGACTGACCAGGTTGCTCAAAGCCCCATCTAACATGACCTTGAAGCCTTTGCTCTTCTGTCTCACCAAAACCAAGCATCTTCGCTAGGAAAAAAAGTTACAAAATCACAAAATAAAATGAAGCTCTGCACTGTGAGCTCTCTTCATTGCTATGAAACTTCAAGTGGTGCTAAATGGCCATCCAGATTGGCTCCTGCCAGTCTCTCCTGTCTGCCTCAGTGCCTGTCTCGTATGAAAGAGCAGGTCACATCTTCACCATGCACTTCCCCCTTCCTGTCCCTTTCATGCTGACCCATCCCATCCACACCAGCTTTTAGGAATTCAGCATCATTCCCAAGTCACTCAAAGGCCTAATCCAAGTCATGGTGAACAGCAGAGTGCAGTACGATCTACAGCCTTTCTCAGGTTTAGGCTGTCTCCTATGTTTTGCATGGCGCATCTTGCCCCATCTCACATACTAAACAGCCCTTTTAGCAGAAACTCAGCAGGAGAGAGACACCACATCCGCTCTGCTAAAATAGGACCAGTTATTAACTGCAGACATAATGACAGAGGTGCGAACAGAGCTATGAACACTGACCAACAACTTTGAACCCAGATCCCATGCTGGGGAAGATATCCTATTTTTAATGAATGTTTTCCACAGTGTGACAAACACTGATGCTTGCCTTTGGGGCACTATATATATTAAGTAGGAAAATGTGCAGCTACTGGATAATAACTACAATAAGAACATTTTGCAGAGTTTTAGTTCAGAGGAGAGATTGAAGAAGGCCAGTTTCATCACTCTATCAAGTTCATTTCCTCTTCAGGAAGTTTCACCATACTTAAAAACTCAAGTTGTTCTCTATAGTTTTCAGACAACCACGAAAGACCTCCTGTGCCAGGCCACCCTGCAAGACAGGGTCCACCACCTTTGGTTTGCACTGCACCTTGCTAGCATTCATACAAAGCTCACATCTGACTTAGAGCCCATGCAAGGGCTCTCATGTCGGCCTACCATGGATCCCTACCTAAGTAAATGCTTTACCAGAGACAACTTGCAGCCCAGCACACCTTCCTCATGATGAGTCAACTTCTCCCCAAAGGGCACTGGCAGTGTGCACAGCAAGCACCCTTATCACCAAGGGGTTTAAATCTCATTGAGATAATTAGTGCTGGCCTAAATTGTCTTATGCAGCATCTTAATTATTATTTCACTGAAAAAATATTTAGCTGTTGAAGTTGTAAAAAAAGAAATAAATCTGATTAATGTTTAGATAGGCCTTTTTTGTGCTGTTACAGGTAACTTTGTTCGAGCAAGCTTTGGCCTTACAAATCCGTGATTGCAGTTGAAGAGCCTCACTTTGCTTTGAAAAAAGTCTGAAGTATGTGCATCCTATCCCTACTGCTAACAGAGGTAGAGACACAGGCAGCATTTGCAATGGTAAGTGAAACAGGGTCAGGGACCATTCTTTGACTGTGAGGCTAAGCAGCACACGCTGCCTACATCCTTGCAATGTAGCTTTTGGCCCATTGAGCCCATTGTGTAAGCTACTGTTAAGGTCTGATTTATTTATTTCTCAGTTCAAAGTAGGAAGTACTGCACATCCTGGAGCATGCCATGCACACAAACACATGTGTTTGAGGATACAAAGCCCACAGAAGTAAGGCTGAAAAACCATGTTGCATGGATGGCACCAAAGTTCATGCCCTCCCATTCACAGCACCAATCAGAAATGGTCCCTGGCAGGTGGTCCTCCAAACCATGCAGGACACCACCTCAGAGCATGCAATCTGGCCCACGCTTCCTAGCCAGGTTAGGAAGCAAGCTAATGCCAACAGACTAACGGTGACCAGGACCAAGCAATAACTAGAAGTTCATACATCAGTTTGTGAAAGTAAGCAGCAGAAGATCAAGGATAACCATGACCGTATGTGTCCCCTGTAGTGAGACCTTTGCCACCTTCTGCTCCTCAGATCTCACAGGACTCCTGGATGAATACTAGAGACACCAAAATGCTCCAGCTTACATCCTATTTTTCATGGCTTCATGCCCATATATACATATATGCAGGATGAACCCAAAAAAGGAGGCATGGGGAGCAGATAACAGCCATAACATGCTGCATTTGTTCCATTCTTAATCAGCTGTCATTTTTGTCTGCTCTCTAAAGAGAATGAGATTTGTCCTCATACACCCTGCTGTCAAACCTTCCTTGGCAGCTTTGTAATCTGTTGGCTCATTTTGCAGAAGGGAAGAAATATCAAAGAAAATGGTGTTCTCACAAGTCTTGTGGAAACTGGCAGCTGAGTAAAGGAAGTGCACTCAAATCAAAGTGCCAGTGCAGAAGACAAACAGAGCTCAGTCATGTACCCTAATCTGGTAGCATCCAGCTGGTCAGGCAAGGCATGCATAGTTTGAGCCTCACCACAGGTCATGTGTTTCTCAGCTCACCGAATCAGAGAGTGGGCAGAGGACTCAAGTCCTTAAGAAGCAGGTTTATCACTTCTGACACTTACAGAGCATTGGTTACACTGGTGTCCCTCTGAGAAAAAAGTTACTGAAACCTTTTGGGTTTCCCATGTCCTTCAGGCTCCTACCAGCTTTGTGAGATGGGGAAAACAAAAGGGGAAAAAAATTCTGTCAAATTTAGAACCACAAAATGGTTTGGATTGGAAGGGATCTTAAAGCTCATCCAGTTCCACCCCCTTGCCATGGGCAGGGACACCTTCCACTAGACCAGGTTGCTCAAAGCCCCATCCAACCTGGCCTTGAACACTGCTAGGGATGGGGCAGTCACAGCTTATTTGGGAAAATTTGGATGTCTCCTGAGGAAACAAGGCCTACGTGGTCAGGCTGTTTGTCTGCTATTTCTCCCCTAATCACTTTTAAGCATATGGCTCAGCATCCACCAGCTTTGAGGAACAACAGGTCATGCCAATGCCCAGGCTTCCTTGGATACCATATATATTCCTGATGTGCCTGCTATTGGGTCTGACAATGGCTAAGAAGTTGCACACTCCTTTACACAGTAAACCCAAGAGGTAGTGCCTAGATCTAGATCAGTGTCTGTTGTCCAAACAGGGAAAGAAGAAAAGCAAAGCCTCAGGAGTGCTGTTTCCATCTCCTGCTTACACCTGTGACAGCCCTACATGGGAGCATCACTTCTCTTCACAAAGAATGCCCAAAGTAACCATCCTGTTCTTCTTCCCTGAAGGGGGAAAAATGGAAAATGGTTTTGCATTTACTGTCTCATCATATAAGAGACCATTTTCCCTTTCCCCCATTCCTCATTGGCTTTCTCTGCACTAGCAGCTATGTTACATCAGCATAAGTACTTTTAATATTTATAGCAGTAACCTTCCTCTTTGTTTTAGACATATGCTTTCTTTTCCAGTATTTGTTCTTGCTCTCCCTGCTGAGGGATATGTCAACAGACAAAAGGCCATATATCCCTAATATGGGGTACACTCGCTAAAAAATATTACGTAGCTGTATTTTGTATATGCTAACTAAATTACACAGAACATTTTTCTCACTCTTCAGAAAGTAAAACTAGTTTTGTTTTCAGTAGGAGAGGGACATTGCAGATATGATTGTTTTCTGGGGCAGAGGAAGAAAAAAAGGTTTTCCTATGCCCTCAAAATCTTGCAGAGTCTAGTTTCTGTGACTGAACTTTAAAAGCAGTGTAAGAGGATAAATGGAGTGTGAAATATTGTCTAGCCTTTAATTTTTCTTGTGTTTATGTCTGGGTTTTATGTTATGGTCAATACCCCTAAGCCTATTTGAAAATGAATCTCCAGTGAACAGGTGAATAGATAATGGAGCAGCGATTCTTCTGCCTCCATTTATCTTTTCACTAATACAGTTAATTGAAAATAGGAACTTACTCAGTAATGCCTTTCAAGGCAAAATGACAAGCACTGTCATTTTGCAGCAATTTGTCTTTTGGTCCACTGGCACTTCATAAAGGCTACAAGTTACAGAAAATACAAGCCCCTGGCTTTGCACTGAGTCTAGAACAAAAGGAGCATGACCAGCAGGTTGAAGGAGGTGATCCTGCCCTTCTATTCTGCTCTCATGAGACCTCACCTGGACTATTGTGTGCAGTTCTGGTGTCCTCAACATAAAAAGGACATGGAACTGTTGGAACAAGTCCAAAGGAGGGCCATGAGCATGATCAGGGGACTGGAGCATCTCCCATAAAAAGACAGGCTGGGAAAGTTGGGGCTGTTCAGCCTGGGGAAGAGAAGGCTGCGTGGAGACCTCATAGCAGCCTTCTGGTATCTGAAGGGGGCCTATAGGGATGCTGGGGAGGGACCCTTCTTTAGGGACTGTAGTGGCAGGACAAGAGGTAATGGGTTCAAACTTAAACAGGAGAGGTTTAGATTGGCTATAAGGAAGAAATTCTTTCCTGNTTCTTTAGGGACTGTAGTGGCAGGACAAGAGGTAATGGGTTCAAACTTAAACAGGAGAGGTTTAGATTGGATATAAGGAAGAAATTCTTTCCTGTTAGGGTGGTGAGGCACTGGAATGGGTTGCCCAGGGAGATTGTGAGTGCTCCATCCCTGGCAGTGTTCAAGGCCAGGTTGGATGAAGCCTTGGGTGGCATGGTTTAGTGTGGGGTGTCCCTGCTTATGGCAGGGGGATTGGAACTAGATGATCTTAAGGTCCTTTCCAACCGTAACTATTCTATGATTCTATGATTCTATAATAATAAGGTAGCTGTCACTCTTCACATTTATCCCACTTGCCTGAGTTTAACAACCTTTTATCACCAAGCCCACTATTGTCCTTCATTATTCTTCATTATTTTGGTCACAAGATGTCCAGGAATGCAGGATATGGAGGATGCAACCAGAACACAGCTGGAAGAGAGACACATTCATAAAGCCTTCTTTCTGCTGCAAGCCTTTCCATCATCCTGTTGTCCTCTTCTGCTGTCAGTGAACTGTAACGCAGTAGCTATGTATCGAGTTGAGAACAAAAGACATCAAGCACAAGTGATCTCAGACATTCAGAATGGATGGCAAACCTAACTCAGAGGAGTAATCCTCTGTAAAAAACACACTGCAAAACAAAAAGCAAAACCTTGAGGATGAGGTGATGCTTAAACATTAATTGCCTTTGTAATCATATAAAACCTCAGATCATGACTGGAAATGGCTAAAAAGATTATTCACAGCATTTGGTACAAACATACCCACGTGCCTAGATAAGGCATGTGATGACACATAGCTATGACAGAAACTGTATTATTAAGTTGAGCTTCCCCCAGAAAGAAATCCAGTGATAAAAAATAGAATTCTGTTTCCAAAGACTTCAGTTTTCTGTGGAACAAACTGAGTCCTCACATAAATGGCATTGCTAATTCCATTGGAAATTACCTAGACTACAATAAAAACAAATGTCACCAGCAAAACACACAGTTTCACAGTTTGTGATTTGACAAAGGAACAGTCTCAAGAAAAAAAAAGCCTAAAACATGAGGCTTAAAAGATGAAGGACAATTAAAAAACACTTTGCAATGTTCAGGGGTGGAATATGAAAGTACAGTGTGAATCTTATATGTTGTGGTAGAGGAAGATGGGGAAAAGGGCCCTCCTGCTTGAATTTAACAGCAGTCATGTTCTCATAGAATTAGTATTTTCATCCTTCTCTCAGCTGAAATCTTCACCTTTTTGATCATTAGTCATATTTTTCTGACTGGTTTGTAAATAAACTAAAAAAACACATAGCCTTTCTCCCATTCTTCACTCTTTTCATGCTCTTGAACATCAGTATAGAAACCCAGAAAAATAGAAACGAACAGGCCTTTCAGATTCAGAAGTGGAAATTGCAGAGATGGAGCTCCCCAACTATAACAAAAGTCCTGCCCACTCTGCCTGTATATCATAACCTGAAAAATGGAGACCCCTTTTTCAGCCATAGCTGAGATGTATCTGAGAATAAGGTTTATAGCTAGCAACTTTCAGTCTCAAAATTATTTAGGAAGCAGACCTTCACTGAAAGAATGGAAATTAAATATTCACAGTATTAATTCTCTTGCTTGTTGTCATCTGTTTCTTTAACATGTACATAAATAGGAAGTTCATAAATGTGAGGCAACTTTCCTCTGATGCTCTGAAGCTCAATGCAAGGAGCATGCATTGAACTGCCTAGGAAATCACCATCTGTTTCCAGCTCATTCAAGCTAGTGTAGAACCAGAGAGAAAACAGAAGTGGCCACTGTTATTGCATAATTCCAGCCCTCATCATTTGTCCTGCATCTTGGCTCAGTAAAGGGTGCATGTATGGACAGGTATGGGTTGGATGGAGTGGGGCTCACAGCTTGTGCACTCTTAGGTGGTGCAGAAATTGTGGGTTAAGAAAGGATGAACCTTACCAGTGATGTTTTTGCATTTCAGAAACATTTCCATCTCATTTAACGGGTGTTTTAACACACCCACGCAACTCAGACTGAGCTGTGGGAATAGTGACAGTGCAGCATTGGAGCCAAGAGCTGGAAAGAGTCCTGACAAAAGCAAGGAGCCACATCCTGGTTCTGCTGCGGTGAACTTGCAGTGACTTCTGCAGGGCCAGGATGAGACCGTGAATAATGGAAATGATAATAGGCAGTATATATACACAATGAAAACTTAGAAGAGTTGGAAGCATTTATGATTCATGACGTAAGTAAGCACATTAGGAGGAAACTTTGCATAGGGGAAGGTTATTCTATAATTATCCTCTCTGTGGGCTTTTTATCTCCCTTTGAAATACCTGGAATTAGACAGTCTTAAGGTACTGGATTCACAGGCTGGTCTGGAATAGCCATAATCATTAACAGAGCAAGACAGAGCATTTGCTACATCATTCCTTTGTGATATTAAAATGTGCTATTAATGACAGTTGTTTGACAAATACCTTCTTGTTTCCTAACCCTGAATCACTGATACCAAAAAGCTCCTGATACATAAAAGGAAAGTTTCTAACACAGAGGAGTATTCCTGCAAAACACTGCATAGCCTTTCCTTAGACATTTGCCTTTTCCTAAGACCCAATTGCCTTTAAATGAACTCGGTTTAAACTGCCAGGAGCTTGGCACCAGATGAAGGAGCTGAGGAAGTGTGATGGTTATTAGCTATGGTGACAGCCAGCACCTCCATGTATCCTGACAGCAAAGGGCAAGGCTGTGCACACCCCTGGAAAAGCTCTGTGTAAAGTTTGGGGATTCTGGATGCCACCTAGAGGATTATCCCTGTTGTTGTGCTCTTGGCTGCTTTTTGTCAGGAAAAGTGTTTTTCCACCTTCCCTGGCGCCTGCAGGGAGTGAGGAGCTTCTGGTGGGCACCTGCCAGCCTTGCACCCATTGCAGCTGAATGCTGAAGGCTCACACTGAATATGCTGGATTAACCACACAGCCCAGTTCAGTACCATCAGTGAAACCTGGCTGGGGCCCAGGAGACATTGCTGTCCCATTCAGACCTGGTGATCAGCCCCAGATGGCGTTCCAGACGATCTACCCTGTTTCCTGTCCTGGAGCTCCATGGAAGACGTCAGGCTCCAGAGGAGGAAATCAATCCATGCACCAGAAGGGCAACTGAAATTTGGCACTCTCTGGTTTAATTTCCTGTGGCTGTGGGCCATGCATTTGCAGGACACTAGTTCAGAGAGCTAAGGGCAGGGAATAAGACTGTACATGGATGCAGGGGCCAGTCCATTTCTTTGGAGCTCTGCTGCTCAGGTGTGTTATCAGTGGCAGAACTGACACCTGGCATCCTCCTAGGAGAAGGTAAGCACATCCCTCAGCATGTGAGTTTTCTGTGACAGACTATGTGCAGAACCGTCTAAGTGATAACACTGACCCACTACTGGCGAGCTCTCGATACTGAAGCCACCAAGTGACATTCCCAGAGTAGGTACTTGGGATGCTCAGAATTCAGGTGGATTAGATAGAACCTTGCAAAAGTAGTATGTGGGGGCTGATTAGGCTAGTCATACCTGGTTTAGTGTCTGCTGTGGCTGAAGCACCCTTTGGGATGTTGGAGAAGCCCAGAGCTTGAGGTGCTGCAGGAGTTCTTCTGCTGTTACTTCTGCATGGTCTGTAGACAAATCACAAGTTGACCTATGTCAGCTCCATCCCCAAAATCTTTCTGCCCTTCCAAATTCAGTAGCACAACAAATCCACAATGTGGCTCTTTGCTAATGTCACTCTCAGGTTTCTTTTTAGCCTGTTAACAGCTTGTGAGAGGGGCTGAGTTTTGTGAATCAAGAAAGAGAAAGAATGGAATGACCTCTAAGATGTATTTTTAAGCTCTCCTAGAAATTAAAGACCTCGTTCAGAAGTTAGTAGGTGAATGGTATATTTATGCCCTTCTGGCCTATGATATCTGCAAAATGCCTGCTGTCTCTTCTCTGTCTTGCTATGTCCCAACCTTACTTGCCAGAGGAGGGTGCACATCCCATCTCTTCTGTCCCCATACCAGCCCACCAAGTGGGAAATCCACCTACTTGTGTTTGCAAGAGATTTGCCATTGTAGGAAAGACAGTGTTTATGTCTGTGACTGGGACCATTTCTCAGGCAATTGCTTCAAGAAAAGTGAATTGAAATGTCAGTCAAGAATCAGGCTATTGCTCTGATCATCTTTAGCTTCCAACTTGGCTGGCACTGCAAAACAAATGCTGGTAAGAGTAGTCAGGAGATACCACTTCCACAGTAGTATTAAGCCTTTGCTGCCTTGGAAGTCTTCCTTTTCAGGCCCCTTCCTTGTTTAAGGGATAGTTGTTGTTTCCCCCCGGTACCACTTCTGTGCTTTCTGTCTTTTGCTGCACTGCCCCAAGGGACATTATCCACTTCCTCATGTGTCTCTGGTCCCCTAGAGCAAACCCTTATTCAAGGTACACTGAAATGAGGAAGCACAAAAGAGGTGAAGGCTTTTCACCCTTTTCCAGCCTTCTATAAATAAGACCTGTAGATGGGAATTCTCATTCTGGACTGAAGACCAGGATGAATTTCTTTCAAAGTAACCCAAGATTTCCTGTAGTAGGACCAAAAGTATCTAGGACACACACCCTAGGGAGTATGCAGTGCCTACTAAACTGAGCATGCAAAGGGTGGCTGATGGTCTTTCTGTTCTTGGCAGGGAGTCACTGCTCTATACACTCACTGGAGAGTGGCAACAGGGATAAAAGATGGAGCGGAGGCCAGGCAAGATGACTACTGCTTGCAGGAACCTCTTTGGCCCAGGACTTCCAGCATGCATTGCACAACAGCACTGAGGGTGCCTAGCAGAAGTGGAACTTCTATTTCCCCCAGGACATGCCAGCAGACAGTCCCCTGCATGGAAGAGCTTGAGGGCCACAAGGTGCCCCCCTTCTACCACAGCTGTGTGGTGGGAGATGCTTGGGGATGACTGCAGCACTTGAACTGCTTGGTCAAGGAGGACAAGAGTCACCAATTTGCCCAGGTGGCACTGCCTGACACCCCCAAAACTTACAAGGAAACAGTAGCAAGAGTCTCTCTGAAGGGAAGAAAAGAAGACAGGCATCTTTGACAGATGTGTGAGACCCTGCTGTGGCTCAGATGATCAAACCTAGTACCAGTAGCTGTTTAGAAACTCTCCAGTGGGTCCATAAACCAGTTTCGCTTTAAGAAAGTGAAGTCCTTCAAAGAAGCACCTGTAAGAGGAGGAAGACACATTCTGAATCGATGGGCATGGGGCTTGTGTTTTAAAAAGATGCTGTGCCATAACCCCCCTCCTGGCTCTGGGTCTTTGTTTAGGACTTGTTACAGAGCAATAAGATACCGACTGCTTCTTGCAGGAGAACAGTTGGGATGTTTAAAAACGTAGTCTAAGACAAGTAGTGAGGTGATTTCTCAATCAAGAGTCCAACAGAAAAACAGGGTTGTTCATCAGATGGGAGTTTTGGGGGTTTTGCTTTCTCATAGGTTTTACTGTGGACACCCTTTCCCAAGTGCCTTAAGGAACACCTTTCAGCCAGCTAAGCTGGAGAAAGACCAGAAACCAGAGAAAGCAGCCAGCTCTCCTGCTAACTTCAGCTTGGATATTATACTCAGTGAAGGCATCCAGGAATTTTAAGGGTAAATCAATCTTAAACTTGGCCAGGTGGCAGAAGGAGTTAGGTTTTCTAATGCTGCTCACTAGGACTTGCTGCCAGGAGTGGGTTTCAGCACCCATAAAAGAGTTTTATGTTTTTGAAAGTCCTCAGCATCTTGCATGCTAAGCTCTTCTGAACATCTGGCATCTCATTTTCTTCTCTCAATGGGATTTGAGCTTGTTTGAAATACCTAATCCCATATATTAGATCTCCTATGTCCATACTGGGGGGGTTGGTTTATCCAAGACTGAGATTTTCAAGACATAGTCCAATGATTTCCTTTTGGGAATTTGATGTGAGACACCAGCTTGAAATTGCCTAGAAGATAATTGAAGCTACAGTTTCAGGAAACAATTTCTGCATAGTGATGTTGATCTCAGTTAAGTCAGACAATAGACTAATTTGCAATTTGAGGGTATGAAAATTAATTGCTAGCAAGATGTTCAGGAAGAGGTTGAAGATTAATGAAGAGTGGAACATTACACACTGGAGTACAGAACAATGTTGTTTAATGAGTGCTCTTTTCTTCTCCAAAGCACTTTACAGCCATTAACTAATTAACAGTATAATTTACAGGTAGGAGTACAGCAGTGTAATTCAGAGCACAATGTTGTGATGGTTTGAGGGAACTGTTGTTCAATTGTAAATCTCTCACTAGGTGTGTGGGAGTAAATTATGCAGATATTTCCAGGGGATATTTTTCTTCCTTTTTGTTTTCCCCAGGCAAGAAGCATTTCATCAGGGGATGTGAAAACCAAAATACCACGCTGCACAGTTTAACACTTTCACACATGTCTTTCATAACGGGAAAGACTTCAGCCTAACAACCAGTGCCCTTCTCCCCAAGGAATCTGGGGGTGCAGGATGGGCCAGGAAAATAATTTGCAGTCTTCTCTTTTGGTGAGGCTTAGAGATCAGTCCCTCTCTCAGTGCTTCTCTCAGAGGTACATGCACACAAATCCCTCTTGGCCAGGAGAAGGATACATTAGAAGTTTCCCTCTACCTGCAGGAACTATGTCCCTTTGGGCATAACTGAAGTAACTCAGGCAAAGCTGAGCCAGGGAAAGTCATATCTACTGGTATGGTCTGACATCACACTTCCGCCCCTTTGCTCATCTTTGCCATCCCTTAATGAAAAGTTAGTTTAGGATTATGATCTGAGGTTGGATTTGAACCTAGTTATCTTGTTCTGCTTTGGTCAACAAGATCACTGTAATGTTTTACATGAAGATCCAACAATATGTGTTTAATGCAGACTTTCAAAGACAGCTGTGGTCCATTAAAGAAATATCAATATATTAAAAACCAGCCATGGGGTTTTGTGGACATTGGCACCTCCAGAGTAGCAGAAGCAGTGGTTTTCCGCTGCATTTGACTCCTCAGACATGCAGAGAGCAAACCAGTATGAAAGTAGGTTTTTCCTTTTATATATCAATCCTTTCATGTAGACATACTCCATCTCCATTCTCTCTTTTTCATTGCAGACCATGGATGGTTCTGCTCTATTTTCTGGGAGAGTCTCAAAATCAAAAAGCAGCTCCAATGCAGGCTAAAAGCTTTCAATTTCTTTTTCTTTTTATTGCTTTTTTTTTTAATTTATTTTAAATTTACTAATTAAGGTTGGTGAACCATACCAGCTCTTTAAACCTCTTCTCTTCCAAACTTTTTAGCTTGTTTCAGTCTGATGCACTTAGACCTTGGCTTTCTGGGGAGACATTCATAAATTCATGCCTCCATTGCTAAAATATCTAAGAGAGAAAATTTGTAAAAATCCCGTTTTCACTAGCTGGTCTTACTTCTGAAGCAGGTAGTTCATGCAAGATGGCTGTAGAGAAAACAGCCAGTAAAGAGAAGCAGGTATTTAGGTAGTTATATTTAAACAACAGAAATCTTTCGCTCCCATGCCCCTGTGCTTTCCTGCTGGCAGGCTGTAGGCAGCATCCTTGTCAGTACCTTACTTATGCCTGTACAGGTGCTCTTTAGGGTCCCTTAGGCAAACCAGCCAATTTCCATGGACTCTATTTAGCATCTTAGATGGAGGCTAGACCGTCTAAATATGGCTCTGGGAAATTTGCATTCCTCTGTCTTTTAAAAGCACCATTATGTGGGCATCTAAGCAGCTGAGCTCTTGCTAAAATTCTTCACAGGCAGAAATGGGAATACTGACTATTTATGTATTTTCTGAATTTTTTCTACTAGGCATAATTCCTAATGCACTTCTTTTTCCACAATAAAATGGAGACCTACATAGAAGTCTTTTAAATTGAAGAAATAAGTAGTAAGGATTACCTTTGGTAATGCAGCTTTTTTTTCTTACTGCTATTCCTTTCCTGGGCTGCTTCACTGAAAGAGTAGAGCAGGTTTTAGCAATAGCAAGATTTGCTTTTTTACTGAGTTAGTAATGCATGCTTCTGCCTGGGAGAATACAGTCTCTCTGGGGTCATGTCCTGCTCCAGAAATTTAACTTAGGTCTAGTTAAGGTACCGCTGTACTCCATTGCACTGTGCCATGCAGATTATCCTTAAGGAAGCTGGCTGCAGGAATCTCATATTAAAAACTTGGCTGTGACAACCTACAGAATTCCAGTCATTCTGCCAGTAACATTCTACATTGAAATCAGTGTAAGATTTTATGCTGTGAGGACTTGACAGCTGCTGCCAGTTTGACTGTACAGAAAGCTCAGGTTTAAATAGCGTGGAGCCCACATCCTCAACTGAAATTGGAGCAAATTCATTGCTATGAATACAAAAAAAAAAAATTATACCAGGTAAATCCCATGAACATTAAAGATAAATAATCATCTAGCTTCCATGTCAGCTGATTCTGCCTTATGAACTGAAAAAAAGTATGGATATTTTTGCAAGGGCGGGAGGCAGGGAAGGAATTCATAGGGAAACTCCTGCATTGTAATCATGGTTCTGTAGTTAAGGTTGACTTACATTTGCACCTGAAACAAAGGTCTAACCACACGCATGTATAAAAATGTAATGGATGTTCTCTCCGCGTTCAACAGTGCTTTCTCTCTGAGCAAAGAATTAGCTACAATTCAGTCATAGTACAAGATTTTATGCAGTCCTTGAATCTGCAGTTTAATCTAATAAACAGAAATACCATGTCCCAAATATACAGTTCTTCTAATGTTATTTTACTGAGTATTTTTATTACTTTAAGGAGGGGGGAAAAAAACCCGACTGTTTCTGTTTGGAAGGCAGTGGATCTAAAAGTTGGGATGAAATGTTGCTTTGTTGAGCTTGCCTAAGAGGGTCCAAAGTCTTTTGATCTCAACTGGATGAAAGTCAGCACATTTCCTTTGTTTGGCTTGGTATTACACAGCTTTATGTGAAACACGCTAAAGGTATTAGTTTTGTTCATTCATGAGTCATAGAGAAGTCTAAATGTCTTCTTTAACGTGAAAACGAGATTTGAGAGGTTTCTTGAAAAGCAGCCATTACCAGTGTTGTAGCTCTAACTCTGTGTATGTGGTGTTCTCCAGAATACCACTCCGCAAAGAAGCGAGTCAGAACGAATATACAAGCTGCTGCAAAGAAGTCAGTTTCTTGTAAGCAAGGAGAGGATTGCTTTGCACCAGAGAGTTTGGAAACATCTGCCAAGCTCCTTCAGCCTTCAGAAACCATGTGCACAGGCTGTGGACAATAAGGGGCATCACACAGAGACAGATGTATTTCTGAAAGGAGCAGTGAAAGCAGAAAATACTTTCACTGGGATGAGGCCAGACCAAATTAACTGAAATCACTTTGATGAGAAATTACTGGCCCTAAAAACTGCTGCTTAGCAAGTCTGGACACTACATCTAAGGTGAGCAGTTTAATGTGCATTAAAAATGACTGTACATGAGAAAGTGGTAAATGGTAAAACAACTACGTATGTGTAATCATGTGCTTGGACAAGTCACTGTACAGTGCACATTATCATGTTTTCAGATACACACTGTTTTGGTTTTAGCAGGAACAGCTTATTAGATTTCATCATCTCAGCTTTACAGGTTTGATACACCAGAAAAGATCCCCAGCCTTTTCTCTGGTTTTGTTTTTTTCAGGTACAGACTTTTGTGCTAGCAACTATTCAGGGTATAAGTAACAGCACTTGGGTGCCAAACACTGGGATGTAAATAGAGAAAGCTGGAATGACTGTGGAATATTTCTGTTTATATCAGCAGCCATTTTAGCCCTGTGGGTCTGCCCCACACACAAGAATTAGGTTGTTAAACCCATGGGGAGAATTTTGCAGACACATTCCTGTATCTTTCAAGTCATTCCTGTTTCAGCTGGGCCAGGTCCAGCCTTTAATTTGCATTGTGCTGTTCCATCTATGCCTATGAGTTTGCACAGTGAAAACAAAGATAAAATTTGCTGTGTATTTGTCCATGGCATTTTAAAATGTCTGCTGCTTGTAAGAAAGTAGTAAGAAGGAGCAAAACAGTTGCAATTTCGTGGGATTTATTCATACTACTAATCTTTCTATAGCAAAAGACATTAATAACACTGAAATGTTACACATGTAGCAATCTGGGTGTTGCATGCACTGCTTTTCTATTCTATGGCATTTGTTAACATATACTTTTCTATCACCTACTTTTTATTTCCCTTTTTTATTCCCCTGACTAGTTGGGATAATTGAAATTTTACAGCACATAATAATCAGCGGGTAAACCAGCAAAAGAAACCTATAAAATATACACTCTAAATTATACTGCTGCATATGGCCTTAAGATGCATGCAGTGTTTAGTGAACTCGTTTGGAAAGAGCTCTGTAAATGTCAGAAGTTTAGAACAATATAAGATGATGGGCTGCTGGTTCTTGTCTCAAATCTAAACAAATGTTTCTCTTGGGTAGTAAAAATTAATGTGCTTTTGTGTGTGCATCAGGTGTACGCAGAAGTCACGTAAAAAATCATACACCCTACATTACATACAACATCAGGAAGGCTTTAGCATGTTTCTTTTCCCATTAAGAGCTACAAGTGTTTAGACATAAATAGTAGTTGGTTTTCTCCCAAATGGTAAAAGACAGCGGTTCCAGCCTGTTTTTGTATGCTGAGATAAAGATATTCAGGGTCAGAGCCCATTTCCAGCTACATGTAAGAGTCATGAGTTGTGCTTTTTCCCTGTTGAAGTTTTGATTTAGTGAGAAACAAACCTTGTTCTAGCTGATGTCAAAGGGAGTTTTACCTAAATGAAGCAGGATGAGGGCCAGCATGGCAGCTGCTTCTTACAGGGTCTTCCTCATGTTTGTGGGCCAGTCCAGTCTGTTACAGCAGAAAAGCGTGGGACTGGGATTCTGCATATTTGGTTTTATTTTAAACTTTGGTGTAAATGGAATGGTCAGTTTTTCTTTAAAAAGTGTGGTGATTTTCTCTAATTAAGAAAAATTGCACAACTGTTTCTTCGAGTTTTTGTGATTTTAAAGCAGATCGATGACACCGTACACCTTTTTGGTTTGCAGCAAGGTTATTTGAAGAATTACTTTTGGACCACGATGGCATGACCTGTGCGTAAAAGCTCTAACGTCAGCCTTGCACAAGGTTATCACAAAGTATCTACGTATTTTTCTTCTGAGGAAAAGAGAGGATTCTCTTTATTAGAAAAATAATGACTGTCAGTGTGCTGCTGTCCCTAAGAAACAAGAAAGGATTTTTTTATGCCTCATAATCAGGACACTATAAGGTCATACGAATTCATAAAACAACTGTTTAACCGATCAGTAATACAGGTTTGAATATCAATGGCCTTAGAGTGGAATTTCAATAAATTCAGACTGCAAAGTGGAGACCATGGTTGAACATTTGTCCTGTCCTTGTTTATAGCATCTCAATTCGCTGGGATTGTGACTGGGAGCTTAGGGCTAGGGTAGGAAAGTGTTTTCTGCTGATTGCCTTTCTGCTTGCGGATTAGACCTTTATCAATTGTTTTTGAAAGTGACATAATATTGGAGTTGTGATTACACAGTAAAACTAAAAGATATTGGGGGAATACTGGTTTCATACCAGTGTTTGCAATTAGAAGATTTTATACTTGTACCAGAGGGCCTAATCCTGCTCTGGTGTACACTGTATTACAGCTCCACTGAACTGTGGTGGAACTTAGAGGAGACAAGAACTGAGGTTGAGATGTTTTCATAGAATTGTAAAACGGTTTGGGTTGGAATGGATCTTCAAAGGTCATCTAGTTCAAACCCCTGCAATGAGCGGGAACATCTTCAACTAGACCATGTTGGAGATGTTTAGCACTAATCATTTTAGTTACTCTACAGAATAAATGGACAAGCAGCTAACTCTGCAAAGCCACTGCCTCCTTTCTGCATATGTGGTTTTTAAAAGAAAATAAAAACGGCTTCTGCTATAGTTTTTTGCGTGTGTCACAGCCAAAAATAACAAAAAACCTCTGATTAGTGTCTGAACATCATCATCAAGAGGGTAGATAAAGTATATCTGTGTTTCATTAGCATGCTGATGAAACAGTGAAATGTGGAACGTTTCATTATTTTCTTCAATTGTGAATTGCACTTTCTTGTTTAACACAGTATGTACAAGGGGATATGTCAGCATGTAGCTGTAGTCCATGTAGTCCACATGTAGCCCACATGTAGCAAAGCTGTAATAATAATATTTGTTTAATAGTAGGTGGGTCTAAAATGTTCTTTAAAACAAGGCAGCAGACCTGATTGAAAAAGCAATACACTGAAGCTTTGGTCTGCTTCGTTCCTAGGCATAAACAGTGCATTAAACATACCAAGCCTAATCCTGTAACAAAGCTGCTGAGGGTTTATTTGTTGGCCTGTGGCTTTGATGGGCTGCAGGTAACTATGGCTGTCCATCAAAACCCACTTTTTTGCAATAAGAAGCAAGGGGATTTGTTCAGACTTTGGGCATTAGTGAACAGAATAGCAGCACTGGTGTAAAGCCTTGTATAGCTGTGTGAAGACTGCACAGGAAAAGGGACACTACAGCAGGAGCCCACAGCATACTATAGCCTTGGCATGCTGATAAATGAGTGCAACTGTGTCTACCTGAGCCCTCCTCCTTCCCTTCTTTTGACTATAAGCTGCATGTATGATTCAGCGCCATTTGTTATTCAACAGCCACAGCGTAGCTTCCGCTGATAACATGGTGTGACCAGTGCATACATTAGGGAAATCAGCAGTTGAGATTTTTTCCATCTGAGATAAATATGTCCCATGTGCCACACAACCTGAGATGAAAATGGGACAGAGGAAGTCCAGAACACTTGTTTTGTTTTGTACAAACATGGAAATAATCTCTCGGGTATGGATTATTTCATTAAATTCCTTTCAGCAGCAACTGGAGAAGGTTGTTTCACTTGGGTGAAAAAGCCAGGAAAAGAGATTCTCCACATGCTTCTAGTTATTTTCAGAGTGATGCAAGTACAGCTTTCATCTACTTAAAGCAACACCTCTGCAAGCTCTTCTGAAGCATCATTCTGTGGGGTGGTACTGGTTTTCTGGAGAAGCTATCAACTTGCTCTGGTAGATGCTTGATTATTTTACCATTATCTTTTAGATCCCTGTTAATAGGCTTTAGGGGTGGGCCTTAATATCACGGAAATGTTTGGCTGGAAGGCAACATAGAAAGTCACCTCCTCCATCCCTCCCTCACTAAAGAAGGATCAAGACTGGCTTATTCCAAAGCTTGCAAACTGCTGTGAGAAATTATTTGCTCTGCTCGCAAGGCAAATCTCAGGGGTAGCCAAGATCAACAGTATTCCTCCGAGATTCAGAGGGTCTATGTTATACAAGTTGTTTTCTTTCAGGTATTCATTTTATGTTGCTTGTTTTGTTGCAATGCTTTAGACTCAGTTGAACCCCACATAAGCTGGTGTGTTGAACCATTTGGTTGTCAGATGTGGGTATTTGCAATGTCATCAATAAATGCTGGTGCATAAATATGTTATAATAGCAAAAGAAGTTTATTTTTCTTCTTTTTAGGCAGGTTCTTCTTGTTTTGTTTCTGCACTGCTCTGACCTGGCCTCCCTACACTAATCCCCCTGTGCTGTTCCACTGTCTACAATTCATCACTTTCACACACAAAACATTGGCTCGGGCTGTGAGGTACTATAAGCTAAGCTGACCTTACAGCCCAGAAAATACGTTTCTGCAGTGGATATTTCATGGTTTCTCACTGAGGTGTCACAAACCGTATAGGAAGAAACTTTTTTTCCCCCTTTCTCTATTTTCTGTTATTTTTCTTCTTAGGAAATGCTCTCTCTTGCTTTCAGCAATCTGTTGCCTTGGCAAGAAATACGACTACCAGGTGTTTAAAATTAAAGTTGTTAAAATCAAATTTGCAAAGGCAGGAGGGTTTGCCCCAGTGTCCTGGACATAGTCCAACTTTGGTAATTACGTCTCGCCTAACTAAATCCTTCTTGCAGTTTCATGGTATTTTTCCTGTCCTGCTGCAATCTGCTACGGAGAGCTGCTGTGACATGACATTTTAAACATCTGCCATGTTTCTACCCAGAAGTGGTTGTGCTTCAACAGAAGATGAAGTGATTTGTAATATATGGCATGCGTATGCACAGAGTTTATTACAATGACTTCTACTGAGCTGGAGGAGTTACTTGGGAGCAGCACTTCTGAGAAAAAATAATCTCAGGAACTAAAAGTTTGATTCTCTGCGTCCCTCTTCAGATGATCTTTTCCAATCCCATCCCTTTCTCTTATAAGGAGGCACTGCAAAATGGCTGGTTCATGTGATCAGCTGTGTTTATAGGATAATAACCTTCACCCTGGCCATTAATCCCCTCCATAAAGGCAAGGAGCATTCCAAAGTGCTGAGCAGCCCCAGTGGCCTGGGGTAAAACCAACACATATGCACCTGCTAAATAAATATTTTCCCCGTCTTGGTACAAACATGATATTCCTTCCGCACAGTTACATCAGCCAAAGAGGCCAAAGACAGTAGTTTGTCCCACTGCAATGCCAAGGAGCCAAGACAAGCTGGCAATTGGAAAGGAGTTGCCCTAGAGAAGCATTTTGCGGCACTGGCTGGGGACTTCTAGGGGTCCCTGAAACTTCAGGAGAGGATCCATGTCTGCTGACGCATTTTCCCACAAATTTAGGTGGTCCTTGGCCTGAAGAAAGGGAAGAAACACTCTCATAGTTCCCCTGGAAAGGGAAAATCACCATATTCAGGAAATGCACAGTACTTGATCCTGGTTTTAAAGAGTCAAACATTTTTACACTTCAAAATCATAATTTTATAGTTAGGAGAAAAACTTGATTATGGATATTTTTAAATTCCTGCCTCAGATGTATCCCTGGAGCTGGAGGCATGCCACTAAGTATACAACGAATGAAATCTCTTTAAAACTCTGTGATAGGAAAACTCCCATTCTAATTGTTTCAGATCATCTGCATCCTGTGTTTCGTTACAGGGGGTAATAGAGACCATCTGTCTCCTTTCCAATATATGGATTTATATCTGTGTGCAGAGCTGTTTGCACTGACATAGTGCTCCGACCCCCTCCCCAAATGTGTGCTAAAAAAACGCGTGTCCCCAGGGATTGCCAACTTTTCTGACCTTATATACTATGTATTAAACTCTTTGTGTGGCTAAGAGCCACAAGATGCACATTTTGGTGTGTTGAGGAAAATGAGGAATTCGAGGAATTAATGGGAAGTGCCAGTGACTCCCCTCTGCATCCACCAGTCTGTCAGGGCATAGGGCTGGGTTGGGTCCTCGAACAGCACAGGGATGCTGTTGTCAGCAGCAGCATCTGGCACTGCCTCCCCTAATGGGAAATGAGTGACATTATCTGAATCTCTGGGTTTTATGCAGCCTTCTATGCAACCCACTCATATGTGGCCCTTGTGCCCATATAAATGCCTGCACACAAAAATCTCACCAGCAGCATCAGGACCCTGTGAAACAGTAAATTGGGCTAAGAGAGAAAGGATAGAGCTAGAGAAGAGGGATGAAGGGGCTCATGTCAAGCACTTCAGCTGTGTAAAAAGAGTATCAGGATGTCACCAGCCCTTGGGGAGCAAAAGTTAATTTCTGTTCAAGAAGAAATTGTGCTCTTCATTGCATTTCGCTGTGGTTTCAGAACAAAAAGCTGCTTTAAAGTTTTCCTTTTCTTACAGCATAGGTTGTTTAAAACCTGCATCAGTGATCGTCTGGCTTGCTCAGCTGCAGGATGATGGGGGCAGGGCCCTTCAGACAAGGGCAGTGCCAGGTGAGCAGTCTACATCACCCTGCCTCTATGGCAAGCACCACCTCTAAAGGTTTCTTGGCCAAAAACATAGCAAGGGAGTTATTGAGAACTGTAAATCAAGCCCAGTGGGGATAAATAAGCTTTATGGTACAGCTACATTAAGCTACAGCTCCCCTTCTCCAAGTACACCTTTTGCTGAGATGTTGCAATAGCAGACTTTAAAGGCAGCCAAGCAGTACAGCACATTTCTTCCCTCAGATTAAAAGCATTGTTTAAATTCTTGTGGCTAGACAATTTGTCTTGTCCTTAAAAAAAAAAAAAAAAAGAAGCCATACGAAACAGCAAAGCAGCACAAAGAGGCTGGGATGCAGGACTGAGAGACTGCAGGGAATTTTTACCTTGCCTGCTGCAAATCAAGATCAGCCTTTTTACCTTTCCACAATCTTTCTCCCTTTGCTATTTGCAGTTACCATAAAATCCTATACTGAGGTTCTCTCAGATGTTAGAATTAGATAATGTCTCTGGAAGATGGAGCCATGGTCTGGATAAACATAGTCATGAATAATGTATTCTGTGTTACGACACCTTTCATCCAGCAAGACTCCAGGGGAAGAAAATATATAAAAGCACAGATTTATTATTTAATAAATAATAACTTGTTTATATATATTATAATTCATTGTCTATATGTATCCATATATCACTATATGAACATATAGAGATACAGGTGTATTTGCATTTTAGACACAGGGACTTTTTGGCCCATTACAAAGCAATCCTATTCCAGGGATGAACTGCAGCAGCAGATGGGTAACTCACTCATAACACTCCTGTTGCTTTTCATGTAACAATAAAGTGACACAAAGCTTTTACTGAGAGGTGGGCCTTGCAAAACAATAAGTCACAATCTTGCTTGGGAATGTCAAGAACCAGGAGGGCCTCCATCACAGAACAGGATTTGGGAAACACCTGAGGGAATGTGAGATTTTCTGGTAGCTCAGCAGAGGTGACTGCAGATAATACCTGCGATGTCTTAGAGCCATGCTGGGATCTTCTTCTCTTACTGTGTGCTACCTGTCAGGAAAAGGACTGTGTTTGCTATCTCCATGTCAGTCTGGAAATATATTGTTGTAATTTGACATGGAAAGAAACTGTAATGTGGATTGCTGGGGTAGCAGCCTCCTTTCATCTGCAGCCTGTCTTATGAAGATCCATGCTAATGACTCTATAATATACATGTAAACTTTGACATCTTAAGGGTCAGAATGAGCAGGTACATCCATGAAGCCACAGAACTCATTCAATGACACTGATTGTATAAAATGCAAATCTTACTCATGCCATTTTTCAGCCCCCACCAGTTCCAGCATCATGCCCATGCTTATCAGGGCACAGGATCCCACAGCAGCTTTACAATTCCAAATGCCACAGTTTGCTTCAGCCCACTTCCAGCTTCGGTTTTTGTTGTTCATTTTTTTTTTTAAAGTACTTCCCCTCTTAGGGAACAATAATGAGATTGTCTGATAGCTCGGTGAAGGTGTCCGATGGGTGTCTGAAAGAGAGGAAATGACAAAGCACCCAAGTTCTTGTTCTTGCAGAGCAAACCTTTGCAGTGAGTATGCTGGTCTGGTTTTCTGAAGAAACCCTCAAACTCGGGTTTCATGCTAAGTGCAAATGAGCAGGCTGCTTTGACTTGCATATTTGTACATGAACCCAGTCCAGTGGAAAAAAAGAAAAAGGGAAAATCTATTGAAGGCACAGAAAAGAAAAAAAATAAAATCAGTGCGTGGAAAGGGGTTTAATACATTCACACGTTATTTAGCTCTAACAAAGAGCAGCAACCCCAGATGACCTCCTGGCTCCTGTCTCCACCCAAGTTCCTGGCCTCTGTTCAACGTCCTGGCAAAAGTTGCAGACATCCGCAACACAATGCCAAGTAGCTGTTTTGTCTGTAGATATGTAACAGAGATTAGCTGAGTGGTGGTGGGGAGCTGCTATGCATAAACCAGCACCTCCAAACAGAGAGCTGGCATCCAATACCCATCAAAGAGCCTTTTTCCCAGAGATGCCAAGCACCTCCTCAGGACTTGGGTGGCTGGGTATGAGAGAAAGATTTCCATCACCACCTTAGCTCAGGGGGGTTTACGTGTTGTCCTGCCTGTCCCCTCCCACGTCAGTGCCCAGGCAACTCTTCTATGTCAATGATTAACTCGATGGGAAGGGGGCTCTGAGCCCCCACATGAAGGATGGATTGAGCACAGGGCCCATTACATCATACCTTTCTGATGTGCTCAGCCATGGATCACTGATTTCCCTCCCTGATTTCAAGCTAGCAAAGCTGACACTTGAATGGAAAGGAGAATGTAACCCCGTGCACATGGCTTGTTAACACCTCCCATGTGCGATCACTTTTAAAGAGAGGCCTGAACTGTGCCCATAATGGAACAGCTTTTGTTTTCCCATAGTAGGTTTTAAAAGAAAAAAAAAAATCATTTTGACTTTAAATACTTTCTCTTTTTTCCTCCCTTTTTCCACCAGTGACAGGAAACGGTCCTTTCATGTGTTCAGAAATACAAATTATGATTGGCAGAACATTAGGGTGCAGAAAAAGCGCTTTTGAAAGAGATCCTGGAGGAGTGATAAAGGCAGATTAAAGGTTAGTCCCTGCACCTAGCCAGCCAATCTCCTTGAGTCACACTCCCCAGCTCTCTGCAGTTTGTTTGTATTTTTGTCACAGGACTGGCTAGACCTGCAGTTTCAGTAAAATGCAAAGTGGGAAAAGTGCTGAGCTCTTCTCCTCCTTCTTTCTCCTTCTTCGCCTTCTTTATGTATGAGTTATAAAGGAAACATCAGATGCTAAATGTTTTGCTTTAGCATGTGTTCGTTATTACCATTGTATTCTTTTACCAAGACCACTGTGACTAGGGAATGACTGCAAAGGAAGCTGCTCTGAAACAGTATGTTAATTCTGTGTAACATAGTACGTCCTTCACATTGCATTTTATAGAATATGTGATAATTATGTAATACATTAATAAATTCCCATTGTGCTAATATGCGGGGTCAGTTTAATAGCAGGCTGTCATGAGAAATAAAGCAAGAGAGCCTGAGGTCTCAGTTAAGCACACAGGTTTGGTAAACACTTTGGGTTTGTTAGAAAAGGCAGCCCAGGCTGCATGCTGTGAGGCTTTGCTTCCTGCCATAGTCAAGGTACAAAACCTGTCCCTCAGGACCATCACTGAGGAGCAGAAGAGCTAGAAGACAGCAGCACTTTGAAGAACTTATATTTTCCCATCTCAGAAAGGGGCTCCACTACTGATAGCTGAATTCAATCATGGCATGAGAAGGGGCACTCTCTGGAGTGCATAAAAATGCTTGGCAGAAACCTTGCTGTGATCATTTATGCTTCGTTCCTATGACTAAATAAACAATATCTTATAGGAAGATGACAAAAAATAGATAAAAGACGGTCAGCACTGGCTACTGATCTGCAAATGGTACAGTAACAGGTGCCAAGCTCCCTTGGCCCTTCAACCTAAAAGCATAAGTAGCTTGAGGTCTGAGCTAAGGAAGGGGAAACCAAGAAGACAGAGCAAGGGGGTTGTTCAGATAGAGCAGCAGGTGAGCAAAGCTGCTTTCCCTGCACCCAGGCTCCTTTTCCTCTACCTCCGGAACAGGTTGGGATTCATCTGGCAGCGCAGCTTCATGTGGGAGGATGCTGTGCTCATATGTTCCCTCTGGGAATAATTAGCCAAGGTCAATGTTGCTGGATCCTTGGATGGGAAACTGTCAAGGAAAATATAAGCACTACAGAAAGTACTGCTGGTAAGTCAGCATGTGGGAAACCATCCCTGATTCAGAGATGAACCGAGCCCTTTACATAGCGCTAAGGACCTTTGTGGCGGTATCATTCCTGGTTGTTAGCTTTAATCTCACACTGCATAACATCTACACCACACATCTACACCGTGAGCCCCCAATGGCAACTCCAGGCCTTGGAAACTCATCTGAGGTTCTGTTTCTGACCTCCAGGCACTCCAGCATCTCCCTATCTGCTTGAGTTGCACGTAGATAGGAATGTAACAGGCTGGTTGAGCAATTGACCCCACAGCGTGGGCAGATGTAGTGCAGGTTTCTGGGTGTTATCCATGGTGGACACAGCAGCTCTGATATGATGTGAGGTGAAAGCACATGCAATTCCAGGCTTTTTCTGCAGCAAATCAGCATGTGGTAGTACATACAGAAAAAAGCTGCTTGCTTCACTTTGGCTGCCTGAGGGTAACTTCCACCTTATCCCAAGTATTGCTCAGCAAGGACAGAAAATGGAGAGCCTAACAAGCACATGCTATTGCACTTATCACAGAAACAGGCTTTTGAGACTGAACCATACATACTGGCTGCTCAGCCCTCCCCTGCTGAACTGCTAGTTGGGGTAGTATTCTCCACATACACTGCACTGTACAGTAGGGCAGCAAGCACGGCCACTGTACTTTTGTGCAAGAGATAGATAGCAGCAGTTTGGTTTTCTTGGGAAGTGATCTGTATCCAGCTCGTAAAATGCTTCTGAATTCTTTGAGAAAGAGGAAGTTGATAAATGATTTCTATCCCACCACTGTAATTCCTCCCTCCCTCATTTTTTCTTCAGTTCCCTGTACAATTGAAAACCCTTCTTCCTCTCCTCTTCTGAACAGGGGTTGCCTGATTTCATTATATTTTTTTCCAGTTAATAATGAAAATAACAAATGCATACTGGAGACTTGAAGAGAGCTGTGCTTGAGAGTTCTGATATGTTGTGAAGATGAGAGGGTGAGAGAAGAAACCTTTGGCTGTGATGAGACCCAGATGTCCCATTCTGGATGTGTCCAGCAACGTTACTCTGTCAAGTCTTTGTTTAAACTGGGTCCCACTACACAAATGTATTTATTAGCATAACAAATTTGTAATGGCCAAGGACAGGAAAAAATGACTTGCCTAATAGAAATGAATAGTGCAGCATAACCTGGTGGTACATAGGACTCTATCATGGTATTTAATGTCTCTCCCCATGCTGAAAGAAAGAGTCTTGACACAGGCGCCAGTAGGTCTGTAGAGCCATTGGTAGACAGCCAGGGCAAACCATTTAATGGAAGGACATCATTAAATATGCCTTTATTTTTATTACTTTGTAATATTATTATGCAGCTGAAATAAATCACCAGTTGTTCTTAGTGGGATTCGGTCACAAGCCACAAAAGCAGTGAGCTGGGGGGCTTGCTTCTCAGTCTTCCTTGTAAGCAACCTTCTGTACTCTCTACAAAGAGCAAAACTTTTTCATGAGGGTCAGCCCATGACCTCTTCCACTTTCAATATGTTTAAAATGCATTAATAAATATGTACAACTTCTTGAACTTCCAGGACCAAGTTCTAGGTTCCTGCAGCCCAGATCTGCAGGCAAATATGAGCTGCAGAGCCCCAGGATCAAACTGGATGGTTCGCTACTGATTCTACATCACCACCTCACTGGCCCAGGGCTAGCACATGCTAAAGGAGTAATGGGGGGAGTCTGGTGGAGACCAAAGTTCTTTCAGCTATCTAACCTAGCTCCGGCATGGTTCCCAGATCCCCTCCAAAACTGGGAAGGTGCAAAGATGCTGCATGCTCACCTAAGTGGTATGCTGCAGTACAGCATCAGTGAACTGAGTTTGCCTCAGCCTTCCACAGCCAGTTAGGCAAAACATTAAGTCTTTAAGCATACAGCAGAGGAGTCAAAAAGGAGATGTAAAAATCTATGTTTGGACTTTGTCCAAACAGTCTGATTGTCCTAAAAACTACTTCCTCACTTATGTACATCAGTGAGGATGTAGCCCAGTGGTTTTAAATGGAAGGGACACCCAAAGCTTTTCTACACACTCACTTTCTTATCTTTCATGCAAGTAGGAACTTTGTGGTGCAAAGCATTCTGTAGAAAAACTAAATATGCCAGCAGGAAGTTATTACCCATCATGTGATAGTTTTAGCTTAACACATTTTGTGTTTACTCTTCTCCAAGTCCCTTCTGACAGTGCTGCTAGGTATGCAAGCTCTCCCTTGGACACTTCTCTTTTTATTTTATACATTACTTCAGACGAAGAAGAATGGCAGACTGATTTAGAGAGTAGTGCTGAAATAGCAGCATTGTTTGTGTAAAACACGCATTTGTTCCTTCTTGTCACCTTTAAGATGCCATTTTATTTCTTCTTTTTTTTTCAGGTAAATGTTAACAGGAGGTTTATCATTAACCACCTTTGGGTTTTTAGAAGTGTTTATATTATTCACATGAACAGTGTGTGTTGCAAGACTCCTTTTTCACTATTTAGATAAAAATTATCAAGAGCTTGAGTTTTGGCTAAGCTGAAGCCAAATGAAATAGATAAGCTCTGACTCAAAAAGGAACCTCAAAAAGCTTCAGTTTGAGTTCAGTTACAATACAAGTATCACTTACTTAGATACTGAAAAGAGTGCAAATCAGAGAAAGGCATTATTGTGCTTCAGGGTCAAGAAGAAACACTAAGTGTGATGTTGAATTTGAGGAGATCATTCAATTCATCCATTCCATAAGTTCAAAACCAAATCCTTATGGCCTGCTCTTTTCTGCAGTGAAGTTGTATCTCAGTCAAGCCTATTCTTACTGTGGCAAGGAGCAAAAAGTGGGCTCAAAAGCAGATCTTATCATCTGATGAACAAGCGTCAGAAAGGAGACAAATGACTGCTCTTCCAAAATTTCAGCCCATATATTGACACTCCTGTGAAAGGCACTTTTGTTTGTTACCAGAAACAAACTGGAAGAGCTCTGTTATTTTGTAATCAAAGACAGGTTGCTATCTAGATTTCTACAGAAATGGCATCCCTGATGACTTCCATGTGTTTTATGGTCAGTAACACGTAGACCAGGTTCACCATATAGGTATGAGCAACAGCAACAGCCATAGAATAGACAAGATCTGCTCAAGAGATTTTCTTCCTAAATGAAAAGAGGCTGTGGAAGAGACAACTCTGAGTAACGTGTCAAAGAAAGACAGCAAACCCAAACCTGGTTCCTGGTTCTGCTACAGATCTCCCAGACCATCTTATCACAGTGTGCTTCAGAGTTCATCCCCAGATGATAACTACTTCATACAGCCACAGTAGGAGGAAGCCATAAAGAGGAAGGAAGAGAGCTGAGGTACAAATGCACCCATCCCATCAGCTCCCAAACATCAACACCGTGAGAAAGCCTTCAAATCATAGAATCATATAGAATCATAGAATACTTAGGGTTGGAAAAGACCTTAAGAAGGACAGTTCTATTAGCAGAAATATTCAGTATCGTCTGGCAACACTGGTTTCACAATTAGTCCTTGGCATCCTTCTGGGAGAAGGATTCTATATAGGAATATATCAGTATAGAAGAAATAGATCCTTTAATATTTCTCATTATCCTACAGCTCCTGTTTCTGAACTGCAGGAATGCCCCATTACCATGTCTTCTTTCTACCCATCTGCTATGCACACACATACAGACAAAATTCTTTTTTGTATTTGGGACATGGATTACAGAGGGATTCTGTTCATAAAGCTAAAGGGACCTGTGCTCCCAGGCCTGCCTCTTCAGAGTGCTAATTCCCCCCTCCTTCTTTTGCTATGTTTGCCAGTGGAAAAAATTAGCAAACCCTATTTACAAATATTTTTGCCTCTTGGCCCTCTGCCTAATGCTGCACTATTAAGGCTGTCGTTGTTCCACTAAACAATTGCCAAATGTTTTTGCATGCATGCATTGGCTTGCTTTTGAGTTCAGATATTCTTATTTCACGAGCTGCCCCCCTTTGCTTAATTCAAGGTGAATCCTGCAGACTTCAGTCTTGTCAGAAAATTTTGCCTTTACTACCCCACTAAAATACACCATCCCAGCAGCAGTGGTAAAACTCTTTCACTGGGATGTTTTCCTGCAAACAGTTTTTCTGACCCAGACTCTCCTTTCATGATAGAAAACACTCTGCTCACATTGGAGCAGTATGCCCCAAAGCCTCACACTTACATCAGACAAGGTCAACAAGTCTGTAGCCAGTGAGACCCTGGGGGAATTTGGGTACCCAGTTCCAAAAACTGTGTCCTGGAAAAACATTTCCTCAGCTGAAGCCTGATCCCGGAGACAAGTAATCTCCATTTCTGCATGCCCAAAGATGTCTGAGCAGCTTAGTGTCTAAGCCGAGCCATGATCAAGGAACAAAACATTTCTCCTCCTCTTTTCCCCGAGGCTCTTGACCTAACAACTATCCTCAGAACATATTTTCAGGATTCTCCTCCTTCCAAAAGGCTGTGGTGGCCAAAACATTCTATTAAGGTATGGAATGAAGTAGTGGTCCACATTCATCTTCCTGCCGTCTTCCTTATTCTTTACACCCCTGTTGGTTAGAGCACTGGCATAGAAAGGTGGGTACCCACTTTCCCTCCTCTCTATCTGCAAGGACTCAGTCTCTTGGGATGCCCTTAAGAGCATCTGTCACCCAGCTGGGGACCAGATGCCCCAGCTAACCTTATTCTTCACCACTCCTGCTGAACCTATGTCAGCATTGCTCAAAAGACTGTACCACATATGCCCCATTAGAAGGATCACTGCCACAATGATTTCTTTCTGCCTTTTCTAGTTAGTGAAGAAGTCTCTCAGGTCTACTCCGTGCCTGTACACGCCATTTTGATTAGGGATTGACACATTAGTGAGTCACACTATTTGCTCTAGTGAGCAAATAGCAAGGGTAATGGTAAAGTTACATGCTTCGACACATGCCATCAACATACACGGAAGACCTCACCATTCTGTTGTACATCAGTTTGGTACTCACACAAAATATGGATTATATACACAAATTATAGTAAATCCATAAAATAAAAGGAAATTTCACATATGCTTAGTCTCTTTTTAATTTCTGTGCAAGTATATTCATGCTTCTGTGTATAGTGTTTAGTCCCAAATGTAAGGGTGATACAGCTTACTAGCATTTCAATGGCAGCTGAAACAACCAGTGATAAATTGACGTTGAAGAGCAGTCAAAGAAAGCAAGTTTCATAGCTGTAATTGCAAATGGTAGCATGGGAAATGTGACTCTGAAACAACAAAAGAAAGATTTATGTTTCTAACAAAAACAGCTCTAGTGTCAGATACAGCATAGCTTCCCAGACCAGATAAAAACACAAGAATTATCTCCAGAAATTACTCAGTGAAAAATTCTGAATAACAAATGCAGTTCAGAAAATTGCTCAGACAGAATGCAAATAGGAAAAACGAGGGCATAAAAGATTTATTAATCAGTATGATTTATGCATCTAGCTTTACTAGCAATACAAAACAATGAATTAAAGCATAGCCAAGTTTTCCTCCACACTGTTTGGTCAATGAACCTTCATCCTGGCCTGAGGCACTGCTGATTTTAAGCCAGTCCTGCCAAGCTTGACGATGTTTCTAGGATCATGAAATGCCAACACACAAGATCCAGAGAGTCTTCAAGAAGGGCATTCCAGCAATTGATTTTTGTGTCTGCATTTGAAAGTTGATGATATATGAGATATAACTGCAGACACATAACAGCTTGTCTGTATAGCCTAGCCTAATTATACAGTTAACCTTAACAGTGAAGGTGAGCCGTGCAGCCTTTAGTTCAGACAATGTCACAGAGCACAATACTTTGAAGGACTGCTGGCTCCCTTCCCAAACACACACCAAAGGCAATGCCCATCCCTTCCCTGCTCTCATTGCTCAGGCTGGCACATGTGGAAATCTCACCTCTTCCTTTGCTGTATAAACAAGTGTTAGATCACCACCACTTTCTTGGCCCTCTGGTTTGTCACCACATCCAACTATGCTGATTTAAGTCTAAATCTGGCCTCATGGGGAAGGGACAAGTTAAAACACACACCTACTTTGTTTTGACTGTTCAGTCATAACAAACACTGAGCGACCGATAACACTCAGCTAACACAGCTTTGACTTTTGGGGTTGTATAGAGACGTTTTTATTCCCAAATTCCTCACTTTCACTTGTCAGACACTAATGTGATACTCATCTTGACCAGAAAGACATCAAAGCTTGTTGTCCAGGTGTAAATACATCCAGTGGGAAGATTACAACATGAGCATTTAAGCCTTGTTTTTCCCATGTTGGGCACTTCCTAAGTGCCCACTTGATGAACACCCATGCCGGGACAGGCTGTGAAGAGAAAGTCTGGAGGCAAAGCCATGAGGACTTTTGAGTATGTTGGGTTTGGCCATCCTATCCGTCTGTTCAAACTCTGCTCCAGGACTGTGCCGCTACTGAATCAGTGACAATTTAAGACACAAGTTTGTAATTTTTAGGTTTATATTAAGAAAATTTAAGATGTTGCAAGAGCCAGTGACAGCGCACTGGAACCATGTGGGGCTCAAATGCTGCTTCAGAGTCACGGGAGCGCAGAACCACCCAGAGTCTCCTTATTTCCAGATCATGCCACAAAACCCTGAGTTTATGAGGATGGAGAACATTTTCAGAATACATGTAGAATCTGCTTTGGTCTTGTATATCCCTTGTGAAAGAAACACAGTCATTCTTGGCAGGGATTAGAGTCAAACCTTTTCCTTTAGCTAACACTCTTAGCCTAGCCTGAGTTGCCCCACTGTGACCAACTGCCCTTAATTAATGAAAAGGAAGCAGGAAGATATGTACTTCGCCAGCTCCATCATTAAGTTCTTTTTATGGGTGCTGCCAGACCATGCACAAGTCTTGGGCCAAGTCTCTGCCACACCCAAGAAGTGGAATTTAACCTTCCTGATGACCTAATTGTGGCATCATCACAAATGAGGTCTTATAACTTAGTGCCACAGGGCACTAAAGCCCACTAGCCAGCTTATCCTTTGGGTTTTATTTCTTCATAAACAGACACTGGCACAATTTTCCTCTCTGGAAATTGAGGTGACTTAATAGTGTGTTAAGACTTAAGAGATTTAGTGGGTAAATCTCTGTAACGTCCCCAGCTCCATTCAAGCCATATTCCTAACCCACTGGGGTAAAGAGCACTGTGCTGGAAGTAGTTCAGTCCCGTTCAACAAAACAACTGTCAAAACCATGCTGCTAGTGAGCCCCGGCTTCATGCTTGCTGCAGCTTTGTGCTTCCAAGATTCAGGCTGTGCACCACTTCAAGTCTCCCCTCCTAAATCCCTTAGGCTTACAACCAAGAAAGCTGCACCCCACCTTCCACAAAACCAATGTCTTCTATGTCTCTCAAGCAAAGTGCATCATCTCTGCATTTTAAGGCTAAGGTAGATCCCAGACATCCAAGTCAGGTTTGGGTCTCTGGGCTGTGAGCACATAGCAGAGTGGGGCTTGCCCAGCCCAGCTTGTGGTATGATAAAGCAAGGCAAAGGCAAACAGGCTGTACACCAGCAGTATGTCTAAGGTGCGAACCAATGCTGCTTTTAAATTAGTCTTTCCCCTCCCTCACAGAAATGCTGCATCCAAGGGTCCTCTGCAGCCCTTTTCAACAACTTCTTAAGAGACATTCCACTACCACTCTTCTTTACAGTGTTCACTTCTAAACATGGCCCCAAACCTGCTTATTATTTAAAAGACAGAACTTGAGGGTTTTTAAGTAAATTACACTAATTACTTTCCTTTGCAGGAGGGAAAGGGGTGAAGTCTGGGGAATCTTCCCACAACTTAAGCACTGGTCTTATGGTCTGAGATGTTGCTACCACCCTTCCATGCTATGGTTTTTTTCAGGCCTAAGTCAATCTAAACCTTCCATTACCCTCTAAATACACAACATATAGAGCCTGAAATGGCAGACAGTCATTCCTCCACCAGCCCAGATCACACGGGCGCTGTATACCTGAACCTCCATCATCAGCTATAAGCCGGCTGTGAAATGGGATGACCACATGGTGTACCCCAGCTAGCTGCTGCTCAGCACAGCATTAAAGCACAATTGTAGACTGCCTGGGACACTTTAGCATATAGAAGCCTCCCCTGCAAGCACATCTCAAAACAAATAAAGAGAAACGAGAAGGGTACAAGCAGCCATGAGTGAAGCATTGAATCAGTCAGTTCTGGGCTCCTTTTTCAACATTACTGCAATGTGGCTTCTGAAACAAAAAGATTGTATTGAATTAGTGCAAGTGGAAAATTGGTTCTTAGACCAAAAAGGAAAAAGCAGGGGAAGGAGGGAGCTGTGTGGGAAAGATTCTTTTAAATCAACTCTGGTTTTTTTTTAATCCTTAACTGGAGAATTTAAAAAACAAGAGGTTGGCAATTTTTTTGTCGAAACATTTCAATAGCCAAAGCGTAACTGCTGGCTTCGTTTCACTGTACAAATGACAAAACCTTCTGAAAAATGTCAATAACAAGAGAAAAAGTTATTGTTGTTCTAGCTTTTTTTTTTAAAAAAAAAAAGAGCCTGTGAGAGTACAACTCTCATTTCAGTCTCTGCCCATCATAAGCTCCACAGGCAGATGTGCTCTCCTTCAAAGGACTCCTGTCCACTGAAACTTTCCTGGGGAAGGGAAAACAAGAGAAAGAAATGGGAGGAAGAGAAGAGCAGTAAAGGAATCACAGTGAGGGATACAAGAGAAGAAAAGAGGATGAAAGTTCCCAGCAAAATACCAGGAAGTGTGAAAAAAAACCAGCAGGAAGTGTGAAAGAAAGCACAGGGATATGTTTTTCTCCTCTTCCCATTACAATAAGCTTAATTTTCTTCAGGTGCTGCAGGAAACCCAACGTGTTTCTGATTTAAGTGGTAAAGACAAAGGCTGGGAGGGGAACCAGAGCAAAGCAAGCTTTACAAGGTCACGGCCTGTTTCATCAGCTGAATCCACGTCCACACCACTTCAGATCTAATAGACATTTACAGATCTGCTGTCCATTAGCTTCCTAAGCAGCCCATAGATAACAAGATGTCAATGAAAATTTTAAGTGAAACTGATTTAACACTGCAGCATTTGAGAAAGTTATGTCAGAAAACATTGCTTTAAAATGCTACAAAATTCATTGCTCTGGGGATTTCTGGCATGCACAACAAGAGGACAGCCTCAGTTCTGAGAACTTATCTGGCTAGCATTTTCATGACACAGATACAGAAAGCTGGCAGCTCATACTGCTCTTTGGTGTGCCAAGAGACATCTAGCATTTTGAAAATGCCTACCCACATCCATAGTTCAGAGAAGAGCTGTTTGGAAACTGAGGGATCAGGAGCTGGGGAATATTTGCAGGGGAAAAAAAAAAAATCATTTCTGTAGTACATTTCTTTCAGAATGCAATGGGTAAACAACAAGCCCATATTAAAGAAATTGAATGAGAAAACTTTTCAGAGACACAAAATGGACTCATGCATTGTTTTGTTTTTGAAATGTTAACATCTTCCCTTCAAAACAAAATCGGGATGGACGTGCTTAGCCTGTGTACAGTATCGACTGTTTCTTCCTTAATATGCCCATGCAATTTACCCCTCAAGTGTGCTTATCACAAAACCATCCAACCATGCCAGGTAACCAAAGGACTATGGATGAAAACAAACACAAGAGCTGTGCCTCACCCATCCCCTTCTCTGCAAAGTCCTGAATGAGCAGATGGGCATCAGCCTGACACTGAGAAACTCCTTTCAGAGCTGCTAGCAGAGCTTGCTGGCTGTCAAAGAGCTGGCTTGATGCTACTGGCAGGGTGGCTGCAACAGGGAAGAGCTTGGAACACTTTAGGCATTGAGCATGTACTTGCTTTTGGTGGGCAAGGAGGTTGGAGAAGCCCACTGCCGCTTGGCTGCCCAGCTGATGCAGGTGCGTCCCTACAGGCTCTGGTGGTTTGTGGGGTACGTGAGTGAGACGTTTGCATTGTTTTTGCCTTGGCCACATAAGCACATGGTGAACGTCCCTGGTACACTGAGTTCCTTCTGGAAAGGGTATGTTCCCTTTTCCTGAAAGCTTGGCAAGAAGAGGTGGTGAGCTGCAGCCGTTTGTGCTGAGTGACATGCCAGCAGTACTGGTGCCCAAATGTGTGGCTAGGGAAAGGAATGAAGCTGCAGGCTCTGCGCAGGACACCATCACACCACCAGGCATGGTGATTATTTATGCCAGGGATAGTCCAGCTCAGAAATCAAGTGGTGAGCTCTTCTTTTCACCTTTGAGCAGCCCTTCAGCACTCAGAGACCTGAGTATTTCAGTATGTACCTTCTGGAGGCTGGAAGTGGCTCAGAGCACACAGACACCTCTTTGGAGCAGTAGAGACAGGGAGCTGTGTCTGGCTCAAGTAGAAGTCTTCTAAGCAAACTTAATTCTGATTGAGTGGTTCCAGGTTGCAAACCATAAAAACCTAGATCATCCATTTAGCCATAATAAAAATCATGGGAAATAACTTTCAGGGCTTTACAAAGAACTGCTATTTAACTATATCCCCCCCCCCCTTACATTTTCCCCATGAATATTGCAGATGAACATACATTTCTCAGAAAGATTTCAGTAGGTTTTGACAGAAAGTGAATTTACCACCACTGATTGTGGGTACCCTTGGTGGAAATCTCAGGGTTGCACTCATGCAGCCATGAAATAGAAATGACATTTTGACTATCTAAATGCCCATAGGCAAGCTACAAATAAATGATTATTCACAGAAATTATGGGCAGTATTATTTCAAACAGCAAACACATTCAAGAACATGCAGGCAGGCTCACAGATAGTTTGCAAACAGAAAAAAAGCCAAACACTTCCATTCAGTTACTTGCTTCCAATTATTCACACAGCTCTAATAACAGTCCCCTGTCTCCACAAGCCTGCACTAGATGCGGTCCAAAACTCGGGTGGTGGTGAAAGCTCCCGCTCTATCATTATGAAAACCCAGAGTTTTTTTTTCTTGCCCATTCATTTCTACAAAACAAAAACAAAGGATGGGATTTTCTTCACAGGGGTTGGTTTGGAGCTGCTTCATTTCAGTGGTATGCAGATATTTTCACTGTGATTTTGCAGGGTGACCAGAAACACCTGTTAACTCTAAAATAAAAGAACAAAATCCCTGAAAAACCTTTTCTTCTGTTTTTTTTTGTTTTGTTTTGTTTTATTTTGTTTTTTTGTTTTGTTTTGTTTTTTTCTTCATCCTATAATGATCTGGTCTTGACATTATGACAGCAAACACAGCTTGCAGCTAACATTGTTTGGAAACTGTAAAAAAACCCAGTAATTGCTGTTGATCAGTGCCTGGTTGCACAGTGTATGATAAATGGCCTACCAATGACTACACTTAACACAGCCACCACGCTCTTGGCCAGATGCCCTCAATGGCTCACAGCTTCCCACCACCACTTTCCAGAGGTAGTATCCACCTCCCAGCTGCTCCCTTTTCCCTTACTGGTGCTGTGAAATACCCCGACACCATAGAATCACAGAATCACAGAATCCTAAGGGTTGAAAGGGACCTCAAAAGATCATCTAGTCCAACCCCCCTGCAAGAGCAGAGTAGCCTACATTACATCACACAGGAACTTGTCCAGGCAGGCCTTGAATATCTCCAACGTAGGAGATTCCACAACCCCCCTGAGCAAGCTGTTCCAGTGCTCTGGCACTCTCACAGTAAAGAAGTTCCTCCTGATGTTCACATGGAACCTCCTATGCTCCAGTTTACATCCACTGCCCCTTGACCTATCACTGGACATCACTGAAAAGAACCCAGCTCCATCATCCTGACACTCACCCTTTACATCTTTGCAAACACTGATGAGGTCACCCCTCAGTCTCCTCTTCTCCAAGCTAAAGAGACCCAGCTCCCTCAGCCTCTCCTCATAAGGGAGATGTTCCACTCCCTTCATCATCTTTGTGGCTCTGAGCTGGACTCTTTCAAGCAATTCCCTGTCCTTCTTGAACTGAGGGGCCCAGAACTGGACACAATATTCCAGATGCGGCCTCACCAAGGCAGAGCAGAGGGGGAGGAGAACCTCTCTTGACCAACTAACCACACCCTTTCTAATGCACCCGAGGATGCCATTGGCCTTCTTGGCCACCAGGGCACATTGCGGGCTCATGGTCATCCTCCCATCCACCAGGACCCCCAGGTCCCTTTCCCCTTCACTACTTTCCAGCAGGTACTCAGGACTCAGGCAGCTGGGGTGCACACCACAAACATCCTTCAAGCATTAGCCCTCTCTCCTGAGGCAGGGAGCTGAAAAGGGTCTCCAGTGGGACTGCTCTTGCTGCAGGCAGCTGAGGATATTGATTTCCCTGGTTCAAGCCCATCCTCTTCACCCTTGGTAGTCAGTATGGCTCAAAACACTAATTTGGACTGGTGGTGTGCACTGCTGTTCACCTACAAATGCTCCTTTCTCCTAGAAATGTTGGTCACATCTTCAAGCTTTCAGTGAACCAGAGAGGGGTTTCATTTCCTTCAGCTCAGGGGTTTTCAACAGCAACTCACATTTTTGTGTCAGTCTGGGAGCTGGATAACCATACTACTGTAGCCCTGGACCCAAACTCCCATCACTTGATGTGCACTTCACACGTAGAAGTAAGGCTATGTGTCTTTTGTGCCAACTCTGGTTAAAATCTGGTCCCCTAAGAAATGCTGAGCACTGTCTGCCACAGGCATTGCCTGTAGGGGCCCCTTTGCTTGAAGGATTTGTTAGTGTGCCTTACTTAAATGCTACGCAGGTCTGTGGTTGTTTGCTGCAAGAAATAAACTATGATACATCTGTGCCAAGCTCTTAAACAGATGCCTCTGTGCTGCCAGCCAGCACTCCAACAGTGCCCTGGGCTGCCTGCCCATCGGTGCAGGCATATGAGGGGATGTGCAAGGCAAAGGTGCACATTTGTCCAGGTCAGTCAGACAGCACTTTATTTTTTGGACTCACATGGGTGAAATTCAAAGGTATTCCTGTGCTGCACATCAACTGGGTTGGTAGGAGAGCAGAAGGGCTGACAGAGCCAACTCCTCTGCTGAAGGAGCACAGCACCTGGGAGGCACAATAGAAAGATACTGTTCACTCTTGTTTATTTCAACAACTCCTCTGCATTTCTGTTTCTCACACAGCCTGACTCGGTATGCCAACTTTACATGTTACGTGGAAGAAATCCAAGGGGTAATTCTCCTTATTCAGGAAGAACACCATGAAGTTGTCTCTGTCTGGGGGATGACCCACCTGCCAGCCCAGAGTGTCCATGTAGGTTTTAGCCCATGGGCTCAGCCAGTTCAAGTTCAGAGAGCTGTCATGGTCAGGTGAGGAGATCTGATGTGCTTGCAAGGAAAATCGAGCTGGATTACTTTAGAGGGAACCAGGCAGGGACTTCAAGGACCCTCTTTTCTCCCACTGGCATTTTGGAGTACTTACTGTCCTCCCAGAACAGCAGTTGCCCAAGATGGTCATGCCTGTAACTTACTCTGATCAAGGATGAAACATCTGCAAGGAGATCTATCCATCAAAGCAGCCACACTTGCATGGTGCATTGCTATTCCTTAAGGGTGGAAGCTCTGCCCTGTTCAATTAGGCCATATGAGAGGGCTCACAAGCTGCTTCTTGGGTTTATTACTCTATGTTTCTGCAAAAGGGAATGGTAACAGAGACTGGGAAGTGTCCCATCTGCTCCAGCAGATTGGGCAGCACCATCAGACAGCACAACTGCTTATTTTCCAATGGGTCTTTAGAAACCATGGAGCAGGATGTGTTAAAAGCATGTTAACTTCATCTCAAGGCCTCCTGTCAGAGCCAGTCTTTTACCAGCTGGCATGTTTTAAAAAGAATCAAATTACATGCCAAATTGTGTTTAAAATCATAGGCAGGCTAATACATTTTCTAATAGGCTTGTTTTCTTCGCTCTTACCTGCTGGAACAGGCAAAACTGTTCTAGCTTCAGTTGTAGGGTTACTGCATCAAAACTCAATTTGAGACCCCACAGGGGATACGGTCTTCATTCACTGCAAAGAGAAAGAAGGAAGAAGTGAGGAAAACAGAAAGGGAGCTCATAGAAACATCATGTCTGATGCCTTGGGCTGGGGCTTCACATCCTGCCCAATATTGACACAGCTTTTTATCAACTTCTTCATCTCAGTTAAGTCATGGATGCATAAACAAACAAAAAAGACCCACCTGCAGATGTTTCAGACTTTAACATTATGGGATGAAGAATCAGGAAAAGCTTTTCAATTGTGACCAGAAAGGTTCTTTGCTGGTTTTGTTTTAAAGTCATTCTTGTTTAACTGTTATTCACCTGAACAATAAGCAGCCATAAAGGCACCACTGCTATCCATCTTCTCCTCTGCCCCTTGGCCTGGCACATGAACAGCTTTTGTTGAACCAGGGTTGGGCAAATGGGCTTCTCAAACACAAAACTTTCTGGAAAACAGGAAGCTTCCAAAATAAAATCCTAATTGTTGTTGAAAAGAAAAATCTGTTAACTGGAGGAGCCAATGTTTTCACACAATGACCATCAAGGAAATGAAAACCTTTCATATGAAAGCTTAGAAATGTCAGGTTTCAAACCCCCAAAAATGTGGTGAGGAAAAGCAGGCATTTTCTAAACATAGTCATTTAACTAAAGCCTAAGTTTTCAATCAAAAAATTAACAGTGAAACAGCCAGGCATAAAAAATTCACATTACACTCCAGATAGTCTCCTTGTGTGTCAAGAGAGCTGGAGATGAAGTAAAATGACCTGTAAGATCAGCAGCAATAGGTTAATAATTAACACATGGAGGCTGCTGGGGAGCTGCTGTTTGAGAGAAACACCTCCTTCCCCAGCCAGCACACACCAGCTCTTTGGTGGCAAAGCCAGGCAGCAGGATGTTTGGACAGTTTCAAGTACTATAACTACACTGAATAGCAAACAAGTTTGGACAACACAGACAGACTGTATGCGGAGAAATCCTCCTTCTGCCAGAGGAATGACAGCTACCCAGGGACGTGGTGGGAGAGCTAAGCACAGCATCACAGGGGCAGGCTCTAAGTGCTTCCTAAACTGCATGGGCAGCATAAAATACTGGGGAGCCGTGTGATGTTGCCTAGCCATTCCTAGCCCAGGCAGCAAGCTCAGGGTCCAAGGGGAGGCAGCAAAAGGAAAGCAACCTTTTCTTTCTGAGCTGCATTAAGTTCTGCTCCCTTCCTTAGCTCCAGGACTGAACACAAAGCTCCCTCTGCTGAGTCTGCCGCACAACTGTTGTCTGCTGGACGCAGGATATGAAGGTGGTTTCCAAAGTCTTGCCATCTCCTGCACTTTCATCTCACCTTCTAGGAAGGTGGCAGGCCATGGAGAAGACAGAGAAGGACCTCTCTCCCTGCTTCACCATTGCAGAAGAAAGAGCTGGAGGCACAGAACAGGACAGCATTGGCTCCAGGGGAGAATTTTTTCTCAGATAAATGTGCATGTATACATAGAATCCTAGAATCATAGAAAGGTTTGGGTTGGAAAGGCCCTTAAGATCACGTGGTTCCAACCGCCTTGCTATGGGCAAGGATGCCTTGCATTAAACCATGTCACCCAAGGCTCCCTCCAGCCTGGCCTTGAACACTGCCAGGGATGGAACACTCACAACTTCCCTGGGCAACCCATTCCAGCATCTCACCACCCTAACAGGAAAGAATTTCTTCCTTATATCCAATCTAAACCTCTCCTGTTTAAGTTTGAACCCATTACCCCCTGTCCTGTCACTACAGTCCCTAATGAAGAGTCCCTCCCCAGCATCCCTATAGGTCCCTTCAGATACCAGAAGGCTGCTATGAGGTCTCCACGCAGCCTTCTCTTCCCCAGGCTGAACAGCCCCAACTTTCCCAGCCTGTCTTCATACAGGAAATGCTCCAGTCCCCTGATCATCCTCGTGGGCCTCCTCTGGACTTGTTCTGACAGCTCCATGTCCTTTTTATGTTGAGGACACCAGAACTGCACACAATACTTCAGGTGAGGTCTCACGAGAGCAGAGTAGAGGGGCAGGATCCCCTCCTTCGACCTGCTGGTCATGCTCCTTTTGATACAGCCCAGGATACGGTTGGCTTTCTGGGCTGCAAGCGCACACTGAAGCCAGCTCATGTTTAGCTTGTCATTAATCAACACTCCCATGAACACTTAGACATCTCTGAAGTCTTGTTAAAAATCACTGTTGCAGTTTTACTGAAGGACAGTAGCTCAGCCAGCCTCAGTGTCTGGGCTGAAGACCTACCAGCAGCTGCTCAATCTGGTTAACTGGAGAGATGTTATTACAAAGATAGGGATAAAACAATCCCTCAGATTTAAACCAGATTTTGGAGGCTTCTGTATCAGATGCAGGACAAACCAAGTGTTGTCTCAGCTGGAAGATGAAATATGGTATGGACAGGCAATTTTACTTTGGACTACATTTGTGATTTTTCCATGTTATCCCAATAAAAGTTAAGTAAAAGGTGAGAATCACCTATTGTATATGCACAGGTATTTTTTCTCACTGCTACATTACTCCTCACTTAACTACACATCTTCTTCATAACTGTACTCTCCTGTTCTCAGGGCCTTACATTTCTACACATCCTCCATTTCCACCCCTCTCACATCATGGCTTTTAAAAGCACAGGCCTTCATTAAAAAAAAAAAAATTAATTCTGCCTTCCACCTCTCAAAATACATTCTTATCTTCCCACAGCCCATGAAAAACTTGCAGCTACACAATCCCTTCCCTGTTTCCTCCTTTAACTATGTCCAGGTCTTCTGATTTCCATTTCTACCAAGTAATCTAACTAATCTCTGTAAGAAAAATCTCATGCTTAGGGTTGCCAGGAAATCCATTTGAGGCATTAAGACCCATATTAGATCCTTTCTTTCCTTAAGTCAAGCATTTGGTGCCCTCAAGTGAAGTAGATTAATCACATGCCTTCTATAGGGTACGGTACAGTAAAGCTCCAAAGTGCTGTTGCCCATAAGAACATTGCTGCAGGACCTCAGAGTTTCTGCCACCTGTACCTCATGCTCAGAAATGCCAAATACATCTCCAGAAGATACTGTGATTTGTTACTATTTTATGAAGGGTATTTGAGCAGACAGAGGATTTGTGGTATTTTTTGATAGGCTTCAGTTCCTCAGCTCCAGAACTTCGGAGCTCAGTGGTGTAGCAGCAGTCTGTCTGTAAGCTAGATGAGTTTCCCCCAAAAATCCACCAACATGCTTCATAACCAGAGAGGCAGATTAGGAGCAGCCTCTTTCCTCATTCCCTGTCCCACAGCCAGGCTGAACAAGTTGGTCTCCAACCCTCCCTCGCTCTGTTTCCAAAACATACACTCTCTTGTTTATAAAGCCATCTCTGTAAATTGAATAGTAAATAGTAGTGTTCTGCCTATAGGTTTTGCCACCACAGTAACAAGACAGCAGAAAATACCACATCCCTGAGATATTTATACTGCCAGCATGGCTCCAAAGTATCCCTATCGATATCCTAAAAAAAGAGGGAGCTGAAGCACAGCAGGATTAAAGGCTATACATAGACCAGCTACTGTGGCATCTGTAAGAGTCTTACATTTCTGTGATACCTAATTCAAAAGACTGAAGGAGTTTTTAGACCTCCTGTTCCCAGGCTGCCAGCCCTTGGCTCCCTGCAAGTCATTAAAAACAAGTAGAGCTGCATTCAGTTCCCTTCTCCAGGTAACTTAGCTCAAATGTTGTGTCACAATACAACACCTCACTCACTGTATAAGAAAGTTGCCTCTTGCCTGCAGAGCAGGAGTTGAGAGCCTATCCTTGCTCTTTTTAGCCCAGACCCCAGGGCTTATCTTCTGGCAGCCACAGCTGGGTATGATTCCTTATAGCTAATGTGGACAGCACTGGTAGGGCCAGATAGAAAATCCCATCTACATCTAACTCAATCTGTCACTGCCACTGACATTTCATTAACTCACCACCTCAGAAACTGGGTTTTGCACAAGAGAGTCATGTCAATCACTCTGCTGTGTGCAGCCACCTTCAGCACAGAGCAGAGCAGTGATGAAAGGCAATTTGATTATACCTGCACCCATTCAATTACTTAGTCTAGATCTCTAAAGATAGTCACCATGGGCTTCACAGCTTGCTTACAAAAAGCAGCATTGTCCCCACGCTACACTTACCAGCTGGCTTTACAAAACAGCAAGTTGTCACTTTTGCAGATGAGCCCAAAGATGGCAAGAATGGAGACACTGCACAAACGTCCCCATCCCAGGGCATAGCATCTCTGTTCCTAACACATTGTAACTGCTTGAGTCAGGTGTGAAACAAGTGATGTGTGCTGGAGCCCTGGAACACCAGTGGGTGATTTTTACCAGCTTTGTTTTACAGATGGGCAAATCAAGGCCTGTGAGATGAGGCCATCTGCCCAAGAGAACAGCACCAGCAAAGTCAGGATGGGGCAAATCTGTCTAAAACATAGTGGGGGTACTTGTTTAGAGTGCTAAAAATTTAGGAGCATGTTTTAACCAGTCACAAAGCTCCCGCCTGCAGCTTTTTGCAGTGGCAGCCGACAGTGGAGTTTACCCTAACTCACCAAGGAGAAGCTCCCCAAACATCCCTTGTCTCTGTGACACTGCTGTCCTCGCACTCCATGCTCCACTCATTTGACATATATTTCTTCTGGGTTTCACCAGGGTTGTCTCCGCGCAGGATGCTAGGGAGATGGGCTGGTGGTGCCGGGAGCTTTGGCTGGAGCTCGCCGACACCGACTGACTGAAGCAAGGAGTGCACAGGGCCTGGGAAGCAGGGCAGGAGGCAAAGACAGGCTGCCCGGTGGTGTCTGGAGTCTCCATCCCTGCAGATATGGAAAACCTGACTGGACATGGCCCTGGACAGCCTGCTCGAGGTGTTTCTGCTTGAGCAGGGGGTTGGACCACATGGCTTCCAGAAGTCCCTACCAGCTTCAGCCATTTGTATCTATGCAAAGAATGGAGAGAAGGAGAGGAAGGGCACGGCTTCCGGCTGCCAAGGGACCAAGAAGAGCCAAACACTGTCAACGAGGCACTTCCCACCTCTGAATGAATGAGCATCTCACATGTGCAGCCTCACAGGGTCCAAATTCAGTCACAACATGCTGATATACACCCAGGGCCTTGCTCTTCTGTAACTGCAGAGGCTCCATGCCTGCTCCGCACCTTTGGAAGTCCCCCTAGGCACCTCTGTTACAGTCCTGTTCCTTTCACACCATGTTTCACCACTGGTTATTTGCCTTGTAGGAGCCATGCCCTCCTCTCAAGCACTGCAGGCCAAAGATAATTTCCACAAGCCCTTGGCAGTCAGTGCCTACATGGCCTGATTCAGCATCCCTATGAGACAAGAAAAGTGCTGCTATGCTTTATACATAATGGCTGACACACAGATTGTTTAAGTAGCATCCAGTGTTACAAAGACCATGTCTTTCCATTAGCACCCAGGAGCCCTCCCATTGAGGGAGACCAATCTATATCATGTCAGAAGCACCAAAGACAAACTATTTTTAACCCCTTTCAATAAGATTATTCATAATTCTCATTTACAGATACACATACCTAGCAGGCCATGTCCATCTACACAAATTTCAGGTGCCATATACCATCCAGTTCAAGCAAAAAGGTAGGATTTAACCCTAAATGAACAGAGAGCTCCCTCAAGTATAAGCACTACAGCCCAGAAACAACTCTTAGGAAACATAACCCCTGTCATCCCAAGAGGCTGCTGTGCACCAGTATGTGCCATAGTATGGTGTGCTTTTGTTAGCAAGCCAGTGCCCCACACACAAGAGAACAGCTTGGCCAGCTCTCACTGCATTAACTTAGGTCTCACAATACCTGGCGGTTTTCCTATCATCCTGTTACTGATATCCTGTGGCTGCTTTCATTTTAGAAGAGAGGAAGAGAGGTTTTAGCACTCTCGGATTGCAGTAAAAGCCTGATCCAGGCATTTAGACAATGCCAGGGGAAAGAAAAAAAAGGTATAAATTGATACTTTTTAATCCTTCCTAAGCCAAATTCACAGTTTAAGGGAGAGCTAAACACTTTAAAAGAGTAATGTCTGCAGTGCTAAATCTATAGCCTTCTACAGCAAAAAAGAAATACCCTCTAGTCACCTGATCTACCTCATTTCACGAAAGAGCCCATTAAGGACATTTCCTTCCTCTCCTCTTCCCTGAAGTGCTCACATGCTAAATGATACACTGGAGAAAGTACAGGAAAAAAGGTCAGACAGTATGAATAACAACAGGGGAGACATCTGTCTCAATTTTCCTTTCCTGAGAATTTCAGAATTCCCATAACTTCATAGCTATGGAGCACTAGCTAGCACAAACCAACACAGCAGTGTCGATTTCAACCAGACTTGGGTTCATTTGCAATCCAAGGCTGGGGACACTGATACCAGCAGATGTTTTTCTGAATGATGCCGGTTTGGAAGAAGAGAAATAGCATTATCGTAGTGAAACGCACGCTGAATTTCACCAGACTATGCAGGTCCTGGGGAAAGAGGCAGCATGAGACCTAGCTTGCTGAGGTGAGGCAAGTAATTCATTTCATGGCACCAGCAGAAGGTTTCCAGCAGCAAACTGGGGCATTACAGATTTGTCCACTGCTTTTAAAGCCAGTATGCACATAGAGCATGTGCACATCAACCATGTGGCTAATGTGCCATTTTATTTCAGAGGTGGCAACTCTGAACCAGCCATAACTATAACCTTAATTATATATAATGCATTTTAATCTTCTACAAGTATGATCCCTCAGCACCAACATACTTACATGCCCAGCCATTTCTCAGCATTAAGTAATACCTCACCTGGGCTTCATTATTCCTCCTATGAACTTCACACCTGATAAGCATTAGAATCTAGTCAAAAAATAGAAAATCTGCTTCTGCAAGAGCAGTCTTGCCCTCTGGAGAGATTCCTCATGACTCTTGGCTCCCCTTCCCTACTATGGAGCTGGGAGATGGGAACACTCAAGAGATGCCAAATTTTCCCCTCAGATGTGCATAGCCTCAGATGCTGATGTTAGCAGGATTTGCATATGAGGAGAGAAGTCATCTCGGTGTCTTTCTGTTCACAGCATTTGAAGTGTCTCTGTTGAATCAGGTATGCCTCTTAGTTCACCCACTGCTCAGCTACAATAAGCCCAGGTGTGTCATTTTTTGTCTTGCTTATGGAAGCTCAAGTAGAGCTGAACTACACTGAAACATGCAGGTATATGATGATGTAAATGAGACCAGAGTCTGGGCTTCTTTCATCCATTAACCCCTCTAAAAACAGAGTGATGTGGTATAAGAAGTTAGCCCCAGAAATGCTATTAGAAAAGAGATGAAAGAGTTGGTCAGAGCTGTTGGATTTCACTCTGTCTTGATCTAACTTAAACTCTTCATCTGCTGCACTTTTACACACAATCACAAGGCCAACTTCTGCTCTCCATACAATGGAGTCAGTCTAGTTACTTTACTTATTTCAGGGCAGTTACTCCAGATTTAAACTTAGTACAGAATTTAGCCCTGTTTAACACATCACCACCTCCCCAGAGTGCCAGCTGCCAGCCAGCGTAGCACATTTGTTTAATCTACAACCGCTGTTGTCTTGACATTCCTTCACTAAAAACCCTCCCTCACTGAAGTCTCATTATAGCAGTGCAGGCATCTCTGGCCCTCGATGGCCAGCAGACACAGGTCATCAGAAGTGTCCTGAATATTCTTTGGTACAAGGAATGGGTGTATTTGTGTGAAATCGGGAAGACGGATGAGATAGCACAGCCTCTTGAAAAGCCACCACCTTCTTCATTCAGTCGCTGAGAAGGCCTAAACAGGCAATGTAGATAAACAAACAGGATTCAGGGAAGCCTGGTTGTGGTCAGCACTGTCATTGCCCAGAGGTTGTGCAGGCACCGAGGGCTGTTCAGGCTCCTGAGTCTGTATTGATGGCCTGGAGTTCATCACCCACTCCAGGGAAAAGGGCAACAACATTGCCTCCAACAGGCAATGATGAACAAGTCAGTTAAGCTGCTATCATTTTTTGACTTACCAGGTGGGAATTCAGACTCAGGCACCTAATTGAGCTGTCAGAATGGGAAGAAGTGTTAAAAGCCCCAGAGTGGAAATCCCACTGCCTAGTGGCTCTCTCTCCCCCTTCTTCCTCCAGAGCAGAAGAGCCACGCAGTGGTTGATGAACATGTGCAGTTTCCTCCTGGCAAGGCGATCCCGAGGCCGCAGGAGGGCAGCATTGGTTTTCTTTCGAAGAGCCGTGTACGGGCTCTCAGATAAACCCATTCTTCAGGGAGGGACGAAGCTTTTACAAGAGAAATTATGCGAAATTGTTGTGAGTCCTTGTCTCGGTGAAAGTGTGAAAAGTTGCAATGGAGTGTCACTAAGGAAGTAGAAGTGCAGCCTTGGCAGATTTCTGGTGTGCAAAGGCAGCACCTCTTCTCTGGTTTATAAGCTATTCAAGTAAGATTCACAGTGGTAGAGCCTTCTTGGCTGGGACAAGAAACATCACTGTCCTAAAAGCATGCTGACTATAGACAGTAAATAACAAGAACCACCTATGGCCACTGCTTTGTGTATCTCTTTGGAGTATATTTCTCTCTTGTGCAGTTTTATGCATATGAGAATTTTCTATGCTGTGACTACGGAAATCTGTTGGCGAGGTAGGGAGGAGGTGGCAGCGCCTGTAATGTGCATCCGTCTCTGTCCAAAGAGAAGCCATGCTAAGAGCAAGCTAAGAGCTTCCAGGGCACTGCTAAAGCAGCTCCTAAGAGGTGCACGCTTATGTAAGCTCTCCCAGCTCCTAGCAGCCTTCAGAAAGTGGCTCAAGGAGTCAAATCTGAGCCTGTCTTAGGAAGAATTAATGAGTTGGGTGCTGAGCTGATGCTCCAGAGAGGAATTTACATCCTGACTCAAGAACTTCCTGACCAATATCAAGTGCTCTGCAAGCAGAAGAGGTCATCCTGGTTGCCACCACCTCCCAGACCCTTGCGGCCCTCCCCCTTCCACCCCTTGGTGCAGAGTCAGAGCCGGTGTCCCCATGGTCACCCTCATCTTCCTGCAACAGCAGGGTCCCTGGGATTTGACACTGGGATTTAGTATGCAGCTACTGCCTCCCCCAGGGAAGACAAACAACCTAGACCCAGCAGCACGGCTGTTGACACTTCAAATGGCTCTTCCCAGCGAGACAGGATTTGAGCTAAGGACTGGAGTGCTTCACAAATGACCTCAAAGTTTATTGCACAGTGGGGGAAAAGAAATTACCATATCTGTTCAAGTAAGAAAATCTGGTGACCCTAGTGAGTGACAGTTGATGGCTATTTTTATAATAGACACACATAATAGCCTCACACTCATTTTTATGAGCAAATTCAAAGTTTAGGGGAAACAAGAGCCAATATGTGGCAAAACCTGGTGTCTATGTGCAGGGCTTGTCCATAATTTGTTATATTTTTGTCTGAAATCATTTTCCCTTTTCTCTTTTACAATGGTAAAGCTAAGGCATAAAACAAGTTGCCTTTCTAAAGACACATTATGCACGAAGTTTTCTATCTCATATTCTCCCAGAAATATATTTCACAACTGTAGTAACATTCAGTTTACCAACCAGATGTTCTGTAGACATCAACAGTGACTTGGGTTTCCAAACTTCATGCACAACTTTCAGACACAGAAGTTACTTGCTTTGTTAGTCAAGATATATAACAATATGGCACTTACAAGTAGTTCATAAAAGACTGATGGATAAGCATGATATGCCTATCAGCAGCATTTATCATGGGTGCTGTGAGAACATCAGTCAGGAGTGTTTTATCAGTTGCTGTAAGCAGCCCTTTGACCTCTGGTCTCTGTAAGAATTGAGCCATCAGTTATTAACCCTGTAATAAGTTATTTATATAAGTAGCTTTAAGACAAAGCCTGACCTTGGTTCCCTTGTGCAACTCAAGCAGACAGTTCCAGGGTAGGAAATTATTTTCATACTGAAGTCGGTATGAGTCTTTTTATTGATTTTAATGATACTGCCATCAGGCTGAAAGCAACCATGCCTGTAGCACTTCCTGGGTGCATTTTCCTTGCTACAGCAAGGAAATTGCATTGATTGCATCTTTTGGAGGGACCTGATTTTCCAGCCATCTTCGTCAGCCAGGCTTGACCAGAAGGCTGTGAGCAAGGATAATCAGAACATAAAGGACTCCTAACCCTATGCCAGATTTGCTGAATGCACTCCATCGTAGTAGAATAGTCAAGTTCAAGTCAACAGTCAAGCTACATATTTAAAAAGGCAGTGTAAGAAAGGAAGTATGTAACATGAGGAGGTCATTGAGACCTCATGTGGGCTCAGGCTGTGTAGGAAGGTCCCTGGTCCTCCTTCACTGAAACAGAGACCAAGTATAACAAGGCAAGATTTTATGAAGAGTATCTGAAAATAGCCATTGCACTAAATGTGAACATGTAAAAATGCTTGTTGGAGTGTTTATATGAGGAATCCTTCCAGTTTAGATTACTTCCTGGGAAAACTCAAGAATTCCATATTAGTGATCAAAAAATTAAAATGTCCTATTTCTTTATTTCCCTAGGCCAAGTGAGGAGCACGTTTTCTCTGTTGATAAAGGCTCAGTTCACAGTTCTACCAGTATTAGCATTTTACTTCTTTCTTCTTCTGTTTCTCCAAACATAAGACAGAGCTCATCAGAATTTGGCCCAGATAGCAGAAATATATTTAAACAGTGCTGTAAAGCAAAGTTAACATCGTGGGAAGCCAATCCTGCCTATTGATAAGCATGTTAAACTTATGATGGGATAGTTCTTCTAAGCAGAGCCATGGAAGCCAGTTTTCTTACCTGAAGGTGGGAAGATCAAAACAATTGATAGATTTGGGATTATATGGAGGTTGGTTTGATTTGGTTTGGCTTAAGGCAAGCTCACATTACCAATTCTGGTCTACACAAGGCCCCCAAACTCAGCTGACTCACTACAATGCATCATTTCTGTCACCTCTCTCACCCTAATCCAAAGAAAACCATACAGCTCTTCATCAGGAAAGTAAAAGCTCCTTTTTTGCTCTGTGAAGTAGAAGATACACTCTAAAGAAGATCTCCTATTCAGTCACGTTCAATCAGGAGCGTGCATCAGATTAAAATAATAAATTGTGACTCCTTTTTCCTTCACACTGGGTGCCTCCACACATCCTGTGCTTGCCATAGCTCCCTTTACAGTGCTTCTCTCCCCGTTTAGGATTCCTTGATTGGCATTGCCAGAAACCCTTTCTGTCCTGATCCTGGTGACCTGACTTTGACATCATTGCATGACTGGAAAGAGGCACAGTATCAGTGTCTCCAGGGAAATGTGTTCCTCTTCAAAGCAGGTACAGATCTTACTGCTGCTTCTGAATGAATGCTTCAGTGTCAGTCCTTCCTCCTGTTTTAAATATATGCATTTATTTAAGAACGTGGATGTGGTAGCCACAGAAATGTGACTCATCCCAGCTGCACTCTGTCAATGTAGGTCACACGAAATGTCATCTGTTAGAATGCACAATACACTATATTAACTTCAAGGAACAGCGAATGCTGCTTTGCATGCTATGCGTGGGGAGGAGACAAAGAAAACAAGTTCACATTAAGCTTTGATTAAAGAGGAACCTAGACATTCCCCCACTTTTCTGAATAAAAAAAA
>NDXB01012570.1:19738-40540 GCA_002631895.1 Agapornis roseicollis | reverse complement strand
GCAAGCCAGGGGGGTTGAGTGAGTGAACGAGCTGCGTGGGTTTAAACCACGACACCCGCCAAAACACTGCACACTGCATGAGGAAGAAGTAGACTGCAGCCCCCACTTCCCATCCCCCTGTGTGGCTCAGAAGGAGGTAGAAGAGTGAAGTACTTCGCTTCCTTCAGGAATAAAAGAGTAAAGTATAGCCTGGGAAGAAGTGGGGCATGGGGGGGGAGGGTTTTTTTGTTTGGTTTGTTTTTTTTTCTTTTTTTCTCACTGCCCTACTCTATTTTTAATTAGCAATAAATTATTTTTTTCCCCTAAGTTTAATCTTTTTTTGCCTCTTGACAGTAAGTGGTAAGTGATTGCCCTGTGCCTATCTCAACCCACAAAGATTTTCACCCACTTTTGTCCCCTTGTTCTCTTGAACATGATGAGAGAGTGGCTTGGTGGACACCTGGCAACTGGCCAAGGTTAAGCCATCATATTTGTATATACGAAGAAATTTCCTAATTTGACTAAATAAATAAAACTAGATCAATAGTGTTGACTTCCTAAGTGAATATGGTGTCCTTCATTCTGCATTTCAGTTTTATTAGTGGTTCACAGAGGGAAAAAAACAAAGAACAGGTAAATAATATACAGAAATATGAATGCTGTCTTCTCTAGTTTAACTATTTCCTTGCTAGTTATATGTGGAACACAAATCTCCTGATAAGGGGAATAGGAGCTATTTAGGAATTAGGAGCTATTTATATAGGCTTAATCATATCTAATCATCTAAACCAATTTAATTACTGAGCTAATAAAGATATATATATATTCTGAATTTCTCTCATTTGGGGGAGGGGGGAAGATATTCCTTGGATATATGAACTAGCCAATGACCATCATTTTATTATGTGTTAAATGAATCTTAATTTGAAAAGCATTTGAACAGAATGGGAGAAAACATAGCTCAAAACCAATAACCTATAAGCATATCTTGTTTTTCTGTAAAGTTATAAAGCTGTTATCTCAAAGGATCATTTTCTTCAAAATCTCTTAAAGCCTTTTTCTCTTTCCTGCTATGCATTTTACACTGCTTTTACACAGTGGCGATAAATGAACTCTTTCCCTTTGAGTCTTCTGCCTCTCAGAATGGCTTTTAAACCTCATAGCTTCCTTTCAATTTCTTCTCTATCACTTTAACAGAACAAATTTTGTAGCTCATTGGAAATAGAACAAAACAGGAAAAAAAAAAATAAATCACCCAAACCCTGAACTTTCTAGTTTTAAAAAGGGCACCTGATAATCTTCTAAAATAAATTATGTCAAAGATGACATTTTTTTTTAGGGCCACAAAAATGATCAGAGGGACGCAGCACCTCTCCTATGAAGAAAGGCCAAGAAAGTTGGGATTGTTCAGCCTGGAGAATACTCTAGGGAGACCTTACTGCAGCCTTTCAGTTCTTGAAAGGGGCCTGTAAGAAAGATGGATAGACTTTTCAGCAGGGCCTTTTTGCAATATGGTGATGGGTAATATTTTTAAACTGAGAGGGGATATTCAGGCTGGACATGAGGAAAAGAATTTTTACAATGAGTGTGGTAAAATACAGGCACAGACTGTCCAGAGAGGTGGTGGATGCACCATTCCTGGAGACATTCAAGGCCAGGCTTCATGTGGTTCTGGGCAACATAATCTACTTGAAGATGTCCCTGCTCATTGCAGGGGGGTGAACTAGATGACCTTTGAAGGTCCCTTACAACCCAAACTATTTTACGCTTCTCTGAATCTGTGATTCTATGGTTCTATGATATATATAATATATGGTGGTGACACTGCTATTCTTATGCTGTTGTGCACCCCCTTTGACACCTGACTTCCCATAAAAAGTACCAGAATTGCTGAGTTGCAGTGAACTCCTGAAGGGGGAAAAAACACACAATTTTCATATTCTCAACTGGAAATTTATACCAGATTTCTTCTCAGTGCCATAAGTCCATTAACATCATGCAATCTGCTATTAACTTACTTTAGAAAATGAGACATGAGAGTCAGTCTCCTTGTCTCAGATGTGTGGGTTTTTTTTTAATAGTAGCTAAAAAAGAATAGTCCCTGTGGCTGACAGCAAAATTAACAAACCCTGGTACGTACATGTGGAACAAATTCCTTGCGTGTCCTTAGAGTCATCATTGTACAGGTTCTCAGTAGAGTGCTTTCTTTTAATCTTCTTACATTCTAACAAAGAGTTACATAGCCTTTATCCTGTCCTAAGGCATAAAAGCTTTTTCTTGATGCAAAAACTACAGCAGTTTCATTTTGGGGGCTTTTGTTGGAGTTTTTTATGTGTTATTTTTTCCCCCTCCATTGAGAGTTTTGTAGCCTTTGTGGGAAATATGAAATTCATGCTAGTCATTCAAACTAAAAGAATCCAAACATTGTTATCCTTATACTTTACATCCTAGTTATACTAGTTATATAGTATACTTTACATCCTAGTTATACTTTACATCCTAGTTATACTTTACATCCTAGACTAACATACCCACAAAGCCTAATCTGTTACGATTGTTTGGACCTGTGAATATGCATTTACAGTAGTTATGATACAGTTAACTATATAAAATTTATTTGCAATAACTTTTCCCTGCTCCCCACACTTTCATGAATAGGTCCAAACATATTTGACAAAACAGTTCTAACCAGAAGGCTAAGTATTTAGTTCCATAAGTCATTTATTACTCCTTAGGTAAAGGATGGGGACCTAGCTGACAGTTGATTCCCTCTCATGACTGAGAGGCATAACAAAATATGTTTTTTGTCAAAGTGTATTTGGTAGAGTATATATATTTATGTTCATAATGACTGTCACAAAAAGGCAGGGAAACATGGCTGTGCAGCTTGTCTATGACCTTCATACTTGACTGCACTGGGGTGCCTGGCCAACGCTCTTGGTGCACCCAACAGTGAGATCATTAAAAGCTGCACAGCCCCACAAGTAAATAATTATAAATCTGGCATAAAGCTGGTTATCTTCCTAAGGGTATAAAGGCAGGACCCTAGTATAGCAGAATTTGAAGCCTCATCTATGGGTGGATGTATCATGTAAGAATTCTCCTTATTACCTTAGACTCCCAGCATCAGCTGCAACAGTACTTCCCATCTTGAAGTGGGGGCCTGGATGATGATTTGATGATAATTGGTGATGTATTTCTTCTTAGCCACTATTCTGTCTATGCACTAATAATTCCATGCATTGCTAATTTTCCTCTATACTTTTATATCTATATATCTCATCTGCTTTATTGTACTTATTTGCTATGCAGAGAGATATATATGTATACCTGATTTGCATTATTGTGCTTCTTTGCTTTACTGGTCACAATTGTCTAGCACAGGCTTCTTAGATGACGTGCCTCATATGTTTTTCTGTTACAGCATCTGTAAATACCTTTAAAATAAAACTGCAGGCTGTTGTTCAGAATGAAAAATAAATGAAATGTGAAGCCAATGATTAAGAAACATGTCAATCTGGGGTAAATTAATGTAGCTACCAAACAGGAGAGCTAAAGCAAATTCAGATTACAGAAATGCTTCAGTCAGAAACTGGCAGTATTGTGTCAGGGCTTAAAATAGTGATACATTCAAGGATATTTAAACCTTGGCTTTCTACTGGCATAATGAATTAACGATAGTTTTGATGCAGAGTTTTATGATTTGTGCTGGGAAGTGGATTGAGACTACTAATGCATTCCTCATTAATCATTGAAAGATAATTACTTTCAGTTACTATCACATGGACTGGATTTGAACCTCTGCCTTTAAGGATAAAAAGGAGTGTACTCAGTTAACAAATACCAGGATCAAAATTCTTGGTCACTATTTTCACCAGTTTTGTTTTTATCATGCACAATGCAGGTCAGTAAAATGCCAATAATGCATTTTGAAATACATACATGAACATATGGATGATTAAGATGCAAAATTTTAGTCATTACTGGAAAACTGAAAACAAAGTTTCGTTTGTTTCAGTTTAGTTTGGTTATTTTCTTTTTTTTTTTTTTTTGGTTTTGTTGTGGGTTTTTTTATTCATCAATACCATGGGTTTAGGTTGAGAGACATACATGGTTACTATGTAAGCAGTTAAAATTTTTTGCACCATCACAGTTTAGAATGCATTAGTAAANTTTAATTTTATTTTTGTTATTTTTTTTTTTTTTTTTTTTTGGTTTTGTTGTGGGTTTTTTTATTCATCAATACCATGGGTTTAGGTTGAGAGACATACATGGTTACTATGTAAGCAGTTAAAATTTTTTGCACCATCACAGTTTAGAATGCATTAGTAAATTACTGTGTCACTTCTTTTTTTTTTTCAAAATCCATTTCAATGCACTGTGCAGTCTATTTTGGAATCAGCTTATTTGAATTGGTGAATTACTTGCCAACAAATGTAGCAAACCACTGCTAATGTGTAAAGAAAGCTATGATGACAGGATTTCCTTGGACTGGCAAACAGCACTCTGGAAATATACAATAATGAGCTAGGTGACACATTTTAAATTTAAAGATTAATTCTTCTTTAAAAATTAAGCTTTCAAGTAACTGGTTTTGAACTGGCTTTCCATAAAAACATCATGGAAAAGTTGAATAATATTTTCCTAAGAAACTGACAGATAGTTTGTTTCACTGATGTTAAATTGCATAAAATAAAGACATAATTTTAATAGGTAAGTAGCAGAAAATCCTATGTAGGTAAAGCTGTCAAATTCTGTGGTAATATCAGTTATGTTCCTGAAAAGTTTGCACTTAAGGCGAGATGTAAAACTCCCAAGCTCAAACATCATCAACACTGAAATGACCTTTTTTGTCTAAAAGATATTTCAAGTGTTATTTCCACACACATTCCCCAGGTTACTACAGAGAATTGAAGACAGTATTTGTATAAAGAAATACAGTGTCACCCAGCAGGCTTAAAGCTGTTGAAAACTTTGCCTGTGGAATTCATTAGAGTAAAACCTGTTTTACATGATCCTGAATTAATAGCAGCAATAAAATAACAGCTATGGTCTCAAGATAGGGAAGTGCAATTTTCTCTTTGTTATGAACTATAATTGGTGAATATGTTAGTATTTGCAACTTGCTTAGAAGAGAGATATTGCCTGCTATTGGTTTCACAAATATTTGTAACTGCTTAGGATCCTTTGCTTTCATGAAGGGTATGACAATCAAGTGCCATGGACAGAAAGGAAAGAAGTGTGATATTCTTAGAAAACTAAATGTTCCCTATGACTGCATTCAGAAGCCTTTCCTAAGGACAAAATTAGAGATGTATATTCATTTATCTGTGAGAGGATTTTCTGTAAAGTACACCTCTTCTCCATAGGTGGCACAGAATGCAATTAATTATTTCATAGCATTAAAATGAGACAACATTTATGCAGGAGATTAATAAACAGCATGCAGACTTGATGTACTGTTAACATTTGCTTCAGCTTATTTTTAAATTATATACTGCCTTTTCATACATACACAATCATTAATAAAAGGTGTTAAACAAATGTTGCACAGAAATAAAAACAAATCATTTTGGCAGACTGGTTATGCTTGAGGCAAACACAAGGATTGGATATTTTTTTGCTTTACTTTTTATTTTTTAAAATAAATCAGCAATATTTATCTTGTTCATTTCATCTTCATTTAAGCATTTTCCTGCTTGCCTTCTGCAATATGCTTTTAGAACTAATAAGAAAACAGAATGTTGTAGATTTAATAATTGCTTTATTGGTTTGTGCAACAGGTATTACAGTAAAGCAGTGTTTTTAAAAAGTATTTCTCCTTCTTCATTTTCCTCTGTAAATTGGCAGTAATTTGTGACACCATTATTACATATTCTCTAGAACATTAGCAAAGGTATCGAAGTTTGCTTTTGTCCAAATATTCAGCTGGTAATAGATTATGAAGATAAAAATCAGACAAAAATCTAGCCTCAGTGAATAAGAGAAAACTCTCACTTCTCAAAATATTTAGGCATGCATGCATCTATTCTGTTCATTAAATTCATAAGGCTAAGGTGGTCATAATATAACATTAAAAAAAAAATAAAATATAGCAGCATATGTCTGCTGTATGTCCAGGTATGGCCCCATGTTTGTTTGGTGCAATAAAACAGCAAATAAAATAAACAGCAATAAAATAAGTATGCTTGAAACTCTTCAAACAGAATTTATAAACTTAGTCCCAACAGAACCTGGGATACAGAATTTTTGTCTACAGAATAAGTTCTGTTTTGAACTTGTAGCAGATCATTATGAAATAAGATTCTTTGTAAAAATCTGTTTTATCACGTATATATCTTAAAATTGTGAGCAAAATTCTATGTATATAGAACTTATGACTACCCAGTTAATAAATGAAGTTCTTTTAAATACAGAACAATACCTGTTGGGGCTATCTTTGTTTGTTTTGTTTTGTTTTGTTTTTTTATTTTTTTGGTATTTTTGTTGTTTGTTTGTTTTGGCATTATTTCCAAACTTCAATTCTATGATGAACTTATTCAAAGTTGAGATTTGAAATTATCAAGTATTTAAAAGGAGGGAGGGATCTTCTTACTCTTACAAATAAAAATTGCATGTCACAAAACCATGACATCTAGAAACTACATAAGGAATTGCAGACTAAGNTCTTTTTTGGGGTTTTTTTTTTTTTTTTTTTTTTTTTTTTTTTTTTTTTTTTTTTGGTGTTTTTTTTTTTTGTTTTTTTTTTTTTTTTTTTTAGTATGGAAGAATAAATGCTACTGTTTAAATTCTTGTAAAAAATGTATGTAAAATCCTAGCATAAAGATTCAGGGCAATTAATCCCTTTCTTGAGATACAGAATGGACACTACAAGACTTTCTGAGGTCATTAACAGCCTTCTGATTTCATGTGTTAGGACTGAATTTGATTTTTACTGGGTTTTCTCAACATAATAAAAGTTTGATACATTTTATATTAGAAAAAGCCAAGCAAGGAAAAAATAAACTNATACAGAATGGACACTACAAGACTTTCTGAGGTCATTAACAGCCTTCTGATTTCATGTGTTAGGACTGAATTTGATTTTTACTGGGTTTTCTCAACATAATAAAAGTTTGATACATTTTATATTAGAAAAAGCCAAGCAAGGAAAAAATAAACTGCTAGGAAAAAAAAAAGTCTAGCTAACTAAACAATTTAGTCTTTTCAAACTATATAAAAAAATCTAATTATATTTCAGTAATAATAATTATCAATTTCCAAAAGAAGTGTCATCATATAACTATCACACCAACTGTCAATTGGTGATTTTATCATTTAATCTTAATACCACCATTTTACATGCCAATTAAATTATTATCCTCTTAGAATATTATAAAAAAAAGCAGTAACAGAAATGACAGAATAGTCTGTACTTCTGGTTTCACTGAACTTAAAAATTTTTAGATTAGGTAATTAGGCTGCAGCTGAGACATATCCACCACTTCTGTACCTCACAGAGTGGAGTCAGTTCACATTAGAGTAAAGCCTGAACACTAACAGGAATTATTATCAAGTCTGTATGTATTCTTATGTCTCTTCATTATCATTCAAATATCCTGAATTTTCACTTATTAGTTTTCATAGAATTATAGAATCACAGAATAATTAGAGTTGGAAAGGACCAAAAGATCATCTAGTTCCAACCCCCTTTCAATAGGCAGGGACACCTCACACTAAACCATGCCACCCAAGGCTTCATCGCACCTGGCCTTGAACACTGCCAGGGATGGAGCACTCACAACCTCCCTGGCCAACCCATTCTAACATCTCACCACCCTAACAGGAAAGAATTTCTTCCTGACATCCAATCTAAACCTCTCCTGTTGAAGTTTGAAGCCGTTACCCCTTGTCCTGTCACTACAGTCCCTAATGAAGAGTCCCTCCCCAGCATCCCTATAAGCCCCCTTCAGATACTGGAAGGCTGCTATGAGGTCTCCACACAGCCTTCTCTTATCCAGGCTGAAAATCTTGGTCAGAGCATTTGGGAGTGAAGACTCAGGCGAAGAACATCCTCAGCCTTCTCCAAATCCAGGGTAGCCAGTTCTCCAAATATCTTCCTCAGAGGGCCCATGTTGTCCCTATTCTGTCTTTTATTTGCAATGTACCTATAGAATCCCTTCCTGTTACCTTCCACATCCTTCATCAAGTTTAATTCTAACTGGGCCTTAGTTTTCCTTACATGGTCCCTAGCTTCCCAAATAACATCCCAGGCCACCTCTACTCTTCCCAGGCCACTTGTCCTTGCTTCCACCTTTTAGAAGCCTTTATTTTCCCCTCAAAGTTTCCCAGCTGCTCCTTATCCACCCATGGAGATCTCCTGGCCCTCCCGCAGCACTTTCTTGTAGTTGGGATGCAACGCTCCTGAGCTTGCAGCATATGATCCTTGAATATCAACCAACAGTCTTGGGCTCCCCTGCCCTCTAGGGCTATATCCCATGGAACCTCACTAAGCAGGCTCCTGAAGAGGCCAAAGTCTGCTCTCTTGAAGTCTAGGGCAGTGAGCTTGAGGATCTCAAACTGGATCATCTCATGATTGCTGCAACCAAGGCTGCCCTGGAGCATCACATTTCCAACCAGCCCCTCCCTTTTGGTGAGCACGAGGTCAAGCAGGGCACCTCTCTTTGTCAGCTCCTCTATTACTTGCAGAAGAAAGTTGTCTTCCACATAATCAAGGAACCCCCTGGATTGCTTGTGCTGAGCTGTACCCTCCCTCCAACAGATGTCAGGGTGGTTGAAGTCCCCCATGAAAACAAGGGCCTGCAAGCATGAGGCTGTTTCTATCTGTCTATAGACTGCTTCATCCACACAGTCCTCTTGACCAGGTGGTCTGTAACAGATTCCCACAGCAGTATCTCCCATCACTGTTCTCCCTTTAACCCTGACCCACAAACTCTCTACTGACTGCTCACCTGTCCCCAGACAGAGTTCCATCCTCTCCAGCCTATCCCTAACATAAATAACAACTCCCCCTCTCCGCCTGCCAGGCCTGTCTTTTCTAAAGACACTGTAAACTTCCATTCCAACACTCCAGTCATAGGAGCAATCCCACCATGCTTGCATGACACCCATTATATCATATCTCTGTAGATATGCACACATCTCTAATTCCTCTTGTTTGTTCCCCATGCTATGGGCGTTTGTATGGAGGCATCTGAGCTGATCTCCAAGTGAAGCCGGCTCATTGGCTAGAGTAGCTGAAATATCTCTACATTGCTCCAAGAATTTATTATAGGTGCTGGCAACTGACTGGGAGTGTTGGGATAGAATGATGTCCCCCTCCCCCAACACATCTAGTTTAAAGCTTCCTTTACCAGCCTGGCAAACTTCCTACCAAAACTACTCTTCCACTTCAGTGTCAGACCAGCTCCACCAGCCTCCAGTAGACCTGGCCTACTAAATTGAGTCCCATGTTCTAGGTACCCAAATCCCTACAGCACTTCTGTTCTAAGCATTTATTAACCTAGCCAATCCTCCTAGCTTTTTTAAGGTCTTCCCCTCTATCCTGGAGAATTGATGAAAAGACAATCCGAGCTCCGGAGCCCCTAACCACCTCTCCCAGGGCTCTGTAGTCCTTCTTTGTGTTCTCCAGGCTACTCTTACCTATATCCCTAGCACCCACATGTATCACTAGAAGTGGGTAATAGTCCATGTGTCTTACTAGAGCAGGCAGCCTCTCTGCAACATCCCTGCACTATACCCACCTCCCTTGAGACCGGGCCAGGCCAAAAGATGGGTGCCTCTGTTCCTTTTGAAGTAGAGTCCCCTACTACTATGACCCACAGCTTTTTCCTCCAGTATCAGTAGCGATCCTCTTTACCAGTCCATCAGCTGGTTGTTCATGGTGCATGGTGTTCCTCATTAGCCCACTGCACAACCTCAAAGTGTTTCTACCTGGGGACATCAGATTTAGGAGGAAGCCCGTTGCTTTTAGTTGTCCTCTTCCACCTTTTCTGTTGGTTTTTATTTGTTACTATTTCCCATCTTCTTGGGTTAGCAGCCTTCTTCTTTCCTCCATGAGCTATGACAGACACTTGAGGCCCCTGCACAGTTTGGGCCTGGATCAAGCATTCCTGCTTCCTCTCAGCTTCCCTGACACCTTTCAGCCTATTGACACCGTCCTGCAGCTCAGTCCCTGCTGCAGCAGGGCCTCCACCAGGGAGCACTGAGTGCAGTCCTGCCCATTGTGCACCGTTCCCTCACCAGAGCAGTGCAGGCACTCTCTACACCCCGAGCTCTGCACTGCAGCCTCCCCTTTCATCAGCTCTGTCTGGGTGCCTATGTTGGCCACCACCGGGGCAGCCAGAGCAGAGCTCCCAGACCAGGCCCTGGTCATACGTCAAGTGCTCACCATCTCGCTCAGCTGCCCCTAAAAACCGCCTTGACCTGCTCTAGTTGCTTCCGCTACCTAGGGCGGGTTTTAACCGCTTAGGGCGGTGCTGTCCCTCCTGGCTCCACTTCTGTGACTCCCTGCTCACGTCAGCTGAGCTGCCGGCTCCTGGGCAAGTCCTGCCGAAGACTTGAGGCTCCCTCAGTGGCTCTCATCGCTCTGAGTTGAGGCTCCCGGAATCTGAGCTTCCCCCACACTGGTGTCCTCTCAAGCTACTCACCTTAGCTATTTCAAAGCCTTCAGTTTTAAAGCTTAGTATTAGGATGCATCACTTATTCTGAACTCTCCACCTCCAAAAGAAAAACCCAAACCAACCAACCAACCAACCAACAAAAAAAAGAAAAAAAGAAAAAAAGAAAAAAAAAATTCAATTGCCTGGACTTGAATGAAAATAGAATGTCTAAAGCTTGGTACTTCTTTTTTTCTTGGTACTTCTTTTCAGAATTTATTATTTTTATGCTGAATATAAAACTCCATAACTATGAAAACTGCATTTGAAAATGCTTGTAAGGACTAATTGTACTTTTTCTTTAAAAAAAAAAAAAATAACATTACAACAAAATTAGAATAACTTTCTGGACCTTTAACTATGAAATACTGACTACCTTTCACCTGAACGCAAATATATGTAGTTATAGAACCCAATTAATCAAAACAAAGAGTAGTCTAATATAAAAAGAAACAATAACATTTGAGAATTTGTATTTAAAAATTATTGTATAAAATTTAGTCTTAGAAGTAGCCCTAATATCATAGTATATAGTCACTGTCATGTATAACAGAGGGAGTTCAGTACGTAACTTAGTTCTGGAGTGAGCTAACTTTTGGGAATCCCTGTTACATTTCAGTAATCCCCATTGAATAAAATAAAAAAGAAATGTTGAAAACTTCATATTTGAAAGAAACAAATCAAGCTTCCATCCAAGATGGAATTTTTTTTAATACTGTTGCTAAAAGGTTGTCCAAGAATGGCTGGAAAAAAATCTTAACTCTTGCAAGCAAAGAAGTTTCAGCATTTCCTAAATCAGAACAAGAATCAACTAGTTTTAGAACCATCAGAAGTATAATTGTGAACTCCAGAAGTTCTTTAAGAAATTGGAAGACCTCCCTACAAGGACTTTAAAAACAGGACCATGCAAAGTGTCAGATTGCTATGGTTTTATTACTGACTGCATGCACAAATGACAGACACTGCACTGCACTAACTGCAACACAGAATATTTGTCATTCTGATGTGTTGAATTCTTTCTGTTTATTCCAAGGCCAGAAATGTTCCAATGAAATTATGAAATTTCTGAAAATACTACAATTTAAGTACTGAATAATGAGTGGACAAAACTGATGCTGGCTCTTTTAGGATATTTTATATTGCCATTCATCCTGTGCATGTGTTCATTGTTCAATCTTGAGTACCTTCAATACATGATCAGTGCTTTATAGAAAAGCCTTTCCATATTCTATTCTTTCCATGAATACAGTTTTACTGCAATGATTTTAAAAAATGAATAAACATACAAAATTTGCCAAGTAACTGAAACTATTATTTCTAAGTATGTTTTATTTGGGAAAAAAACAAACAAACAAACAAATAGAAAAACAAACAAACAAACAAAACATTAAAAACACATGGAAGTGTTGGAACAAGTCCAGAGGAGGGCCATGAGGATGATCAGGGGACTGGAGCATCTCCCATATGAAGACAGGCTAAGAAAGTTGGGACTGTTTAGCCTGGAGAAGAGAAGGCTGCCTGGAAACCTCATAGCAGCCTTCCAGTCTCTGAAGGGGGGCTATAGGGGTGCTGGGGAGGGACTCTTCGTTAGGGACTGCAGTGACAGGACAAGGGGTAATGGGTTCAAACTTAAACAGGGGATGTTTAGATTGGATGTCAGGAAGAAATTCTTTCCTGTTAGGGTGGTGAGATGTTGGAATGGGTTGCCTAGGGAGGTTGTGAGTGCTTCATCCCTGGCAGCGTTCAAGGCCAGGTGGAATGAAGCCTTGGGTGGCATGGTTTAGTGTGAGGTGTCCCTGCTCATGGCAGGGGGTTTGGAACTAGATGATCTTATGGTTCTTTCCAACCCTAACTATCCTATAATTCTAACCCTAACTATTCTATGACTCCATGATTCTATGATTCTATGAAGATGCAGAGCTCAGCCAGGTAAGTGTGCTAACCAGTCCCGTTTTACACATCACCAGCCCCTTATTATACTGCTTTCTTTATATACACGCTTTTTGTTCCCCTCTGCTCCCCCTTCCTCTGCACTTCCCCCCATGTGTCTGTACAGCTCTGTCAATTCCTCCACCCCTCCTATTCCAGAGTGCCCACAGTTTACAGTCTTATCAGTTTCAAAGTCCAGGTTGATCTTCCTGAAAGCAGCCCCTGTTTCTTGATGATGGACCACTGATTAGTGCAAGTGGCAAGGTTTTCATCTTAACATTTTTTCAATGCTTGCTTTTTAAGGCCTGTGTCTTTCACTGTCTCCCTTATCGTTTGTCTGTCAGGTTTATGTCCCTGTATGTTCTTGTATAAGGCTTCCCTTTTTTATTATCCGTCGTTGCAGGGATAAAGGTCCTTGACAAGACACCTTTAAGGAAGGAAAAGATGCTTTCCTTACTTACACCTTTACAAAAGACTTTTGGATAGTGGGACGGAATATCTCCAACAATAGGTCATCATGCTTCTACAGAAATACAGTTGAGCTGCACAGGTTTACATAAGTTTGCAGTTTTCTTCAATGTGTTCATTGACTTCACCTGTGTCAATGGGAGAAAAATCTAACGCATTTGCACTAGGTATGCTTTCATTTTCGGTAAAGTGCTTATAAGATCTCTCATGAACTTAAAAAATTTTTTAGTCTTCTACTTATTTGAATCCATCTTGCCCATGTTTGAAGAAAGTATGACAGTGTTATTCTATTTGTATGTTGTGTAAGGACTTCTTCCTAATGCTTTCCAGATACTGTCTTTGTCCCCATTATTTTATGTCACCTTTTTACTTCATCTCCCTTGAAAGATGAATTACAAAGCATAACTGCCAATATTTAACAGTGAAAAATCCAGAACAATTTAATATGTATTAACAAAGCTATATTCTAGAACCTCACTTCCTTCTCCCAATTCACCATTAATTACATAAATTAGTGTATAGCAACATTAAGGAATTGTGATTATGTCTTCCACAGTCATAATTAAAGTAGCATTAATTACTCTAATAGCATAACCACCATCACAGTGAGATCTGAATGTGTCCTTCACTTTCTTCCATCCCTTACTTCTTTCTTTCTGCCAAAAATATTGGATAAGATTATTTTCCTAATTTAGCTATCTAAGGCAGAAAGCTAAACCTAAACTATTTTTGCCCTTTTACAGACATCAGAAATAAATCTTCAATAAATGATTTATCTCACTGCAAAATAAACATCTGTGATGAAACACCTGCAGAAGGTACTTATTTTTCTCTAGCTAATATGAAGAAGCCCACAATTATTATCTCAAACATAGAATAATTCCATTTAATACTTGATTTAAGGCTGTTCAGTATCTGCTATGAAGACTATGGTAATGATATACAGGGTAGACAGGTGAAAAACAGTTTACCCTGTGTAAACCCCAGCTAAGTCTCCATCTACAGAGTATACAAAATTTAAAATGGAAAACAAAGTCTTTAAACCTATATACTATAAATTATATTGGATTTTTTTGTTTACTAGCACCAATTCTTGTGTAAAATTGTACTAAAAACATTTTAACCTATGAGTAATTATTCAGATTACTGTTCTTTCACACTGACACTAGCTACATCTCATTCACTATTTGGATTTAAATAAGGCTGATGGATAGAGTCACCTGAATTTGTTATGATTTTTGACTTCCAAACTAAAATTGTACATGTCAAGTTGTAAAAATGACACAAGATTAACACAATACAGAAATTCACAAGATCTTTAAACTGCAAGATCATCATGAAATAAAGAAAAAAGTACACAAAATTAATTATAATATGTATCTTTAAAGGAAAATCATTAATATTTTATGGATTTTGCATTTAGCTTCAATAACCGCCAAAAGAAATTGCTTTCTGTGTAGTTGAGGAGGTTTTTTTTTAAAAAAATGGTAGAAAAATAGGTTAATTCTGAATGCTTTAGTGTAGGTTTAAGTATGCGTTTAAGTACCCCATAATGATCTGGTTTATATTGATCTAATCATTACAGAAATTGCAATCAATTTTGTTCCTTTAAATGTCATGTTTTGGGTTGTTTTTTGTGTTTGGTTGGTTAGTTTTTTGTGTGGGTTTTTATTCTTCCATGATATTTCTTTTCCTTCTGGCTTGCATGGAAGAATGAATGAAACCATAAAGATCTTCAGAGTTGTACTCCTCTTCTTCCTGCTGGCTTCTTAGCACTGAAGATTTTACAAACTATATTATGCTGTATCAGGGAAATGCCTTTGTTAGGATCTATTTTTAAGAACATGTGAGAACACGAAGATGATCAGGGGACTGAAGTATCTCCCATATGAAGACAGGCTGGGTAAGTTGGGGCTGCTCAGCCTGGATAAGAGAAGGCTGTGTGGAGACCTCATAGCAGCCTTCCAGTATCTGAAGGGGGCTTATAGGGATGCTGGGGAGGGACTGTAGTGACAGGACAAGGGGTAACGGCTTCAAACTTCAACAGGAGAGGTTTAGATTGGATGTCAGGAAGAAATTCTTTCCTGTTAGGGTGGTGAGATGTTAGAATGGGTTGGCCAGGGAGGTTGTGAGTGCTCCATCCCTGGCAGTGTTAAGGCCATGTGGGATGAAGCCTTGGGTGGCATGGTTTAGTGTGAGGTGTCCCTGCCCATTGAAAGGGGGTTGGAACTAGATGATCTTATGGTCCTTTCCAACCCTAACTATTCTATGATTCTATGGAGCCACTACTGTAGCTCATGCTGCAAATACTACTAATGGGAATCAGAGTTTATAACACTGCCTAATTTTTCTTATTCAGCTTTTGAAAAAATGCAGTTTTGGAAGATGCTGTAGCATCTCCAGTTTTGGCATAGTATCATTCAAAACAGACTTTTTAAAGGAAAAATGCTCTATTACAAAGCAATTCTGGAACTACACAAGAATTTTTACAGTATCATATACAGTTTGAATAAAAATCAAATTTTCTGATTGTCTAATCTTCAGCAAGTAAATTTTGCTTGATAGTAAATGCTATTATATTGTAGATAGAATCTGCAAAGGGGTTTTTTGTTTGTTCAAAAAGCTGTAAAGTTTAATCCTTGTGGGTCTTGTTGTCCAGTGGTCAGTTAATGATCAGTAAAGAAATGAAGCCTTGAGAACTGTGTAAAATGTTCTTAGGTCTTGAAAAAGAACAACTCTATAAACTTTCTGCATATATATATATATCGTCTCATATTTAGGAAAAATTCAAAGCTGATAGCAAGAATACATAAAACACAATTGCAACTTCTATTCAAATAGAGACAAATGAAAAGCAGAGAATAAGAAGTTAGCCAAACACTGTTTTCCCCCAGTTAATGACACTGCTTAGACATCAGCAGGTCTCCTTCTACCTCAGAAGAAAATTAGCATTGTTTTTTAATTCTTCACACACCACTGTGCAGATGAGTCTGCTGGTGGGTTCCTGGGATTAGCATTTTCTGTACTTGATGAAGCTACTTTATAAGGAACCAAAATCCTGGAACTTTTCCTACCCTCCAAAACAGAAGTTTAGAAAGGTTACTAAATTCTAAAAAATTTAAACCTTTGTATCTGCAATAACTCTGAAATGTTATATTTAAAATCTTTTTCACAACCTAACTTAAATAACAATTGTTTAAGCATGTTTCAAATGTCTAGTAAGGTATCACTTGTTTTGTATATCAAGCAGGCATAACAGGAAATTGAAAGTACATTTTAAACAAACAAAATACCAGTAACAATAATGTAGTTAACGTAGCTATTGGAATATACCTCAGTGGCATTTATAGCAGAAATTATTTTGTAAAAGCAGTTTACTTACAAAACTTCTGTTGGAAGCTAAAATCATGCTAATAAAAAGAAAAATAATATGCAGTGTATTGTAATAAACAAAGGCTAAGAGTGATACAGAATAATTTGTAATAGTATATCACAGATATTTTCTCCAGGATAATGCTGCACTTCAAATTATTAAGCTTTTCAAAGCATAGGCTATGTCTTTCTGTAATTTGTACAGCATCTGGTTTAATAAGTCTGATCATGTGTAAGGCCTATAAATATCACCAGCATGAATTACTGATGGAAATGTAACTTCAGGACTGGCACTGTAAGATATTGTCCATGAGCTGATAATGATGATTAAATTCATTTTATTCTACTTGAATGTGAAAAACCTGGAACATGAATCAGAGACGTGAGCAATATTGTGCACCTGAAATTCTCACAGATCACAACAGTTCTTCTGATAAAAATCAGAGTCAAATCTTCATTCAGCTGAGGTTAATGTAAGTTTTGCCATTGAGCGCTGTGTTATCAGAATTTGACCCATAATGTAAGTTGACAGTGTAGCTCAGTTTAAGAAAAAATAGTGTGGGAAATAGATGCTTGTATAATAGAGCTCCACATAACAAATCTACTGTTCTACTTTATTCAGCCTAATGATTTCCATTATCTCCTTAGTTGATAGAATCCATTTCAAAACCCAATAATCTCTTGAAATCCACTGAGCCACAAATTAGTCATTAGAGAAAAGTTTCAGAGATCATTACCTTTCTCATAGATTTTAGCTTTTTATTTCCTAAATACCCACAACTGATGTTGTTCATAAGGGAGGGTAGATTATTCAGTTACAAAAAGATAATTCTAATATAATTCAAGCTATTCATGTGAACTATTATTACAACAGCTGCACTTATCACTTTTAACCTTGAATCTATGACTTCATATATAACCAGGTTTTAATGAAAAGACAAGTGCCATTAACACTGCATTGTGTGCCATGATAATGAACTAACATTTTCTATAGGAGGAATTTATTGTTTTTCTAAACTAGTAAAACACTTTCACACTTACACACAAACACAAGTAAAATTTTTAACACAGAAGGGAAATTAAGGAGTGCGGAGTTATTTTTTAACTGTTTTGGATTATTGGGTTTTGCTTGTTTGCTATATTCTTTTTCCTAAGTTATACCTTAAGAGTCCAAGCTTTTTGAGTGGAAAGTTGGGCTTCAAACAGTTGGTTTCTTGTTTTGTTCAGGAAACATTCAGTCCACAGTAAGAAATTAGAAAATGACAGAAATCTGATGTATTTCAGGGAAACTCCCTTCAAAGTGATTTTAAAACGGGTGTAACTACAAGTAAAAAAGAATTTAGGGGACATAATAATCACTATTAAGACAAACTGATCTGCATAGATCTGAATATACTGAAATCAGCTGTAAAACTATAAGAATCAAACTTGCAATCCATCAGGTCTCCCATACTTGCAACATTAAATGTTTCTTCCTTCAAAGTAAAGGGTAGAAAAGCTTTGCAAAATAAGCTGCCAAAGTACATTCTTCCTATAAGCAATGAAGTAATACCAGTGACAGCTGTGCAATCACTAGCAGTGATTTATGTGTTATGACTACATCCCTGTGTTGTTTACCATATGCTTATACTGTCTAAATTGGTGATTAGTTTCTGAAGATAAATATAGAGGAACAGGGAGCTGAATTCTGGTAAGGCCATCTCTGCAAACTATATACGAGCAAAACAGAGCAATTCTGTTTAACGCATTAGTGTGGTCCTCCACTGAACCTGAAAGTCTTTGGTTAGGATAGATTTAGTCCTTTGTAGATGGTAAAAATAAATCTGTGGAAATGCTTGACAGAGAAATCAGTTGGTTAAAGAGAAGAGTTGTAAAGCTTGTGGGAAATTTTTCTAAGTTCACCACTGGAATGAGTGCATCACACAGGAAATTCTAAATAAGTATATACACATGTAGATGATCTTTTCTCTTTTTGTCATTCTGTGTTTCCACTCTTAATGCTTTATTTTAAGAAAACAGCTGTGTTCCTCCCTTTTCAAAGGAAAGACCCAAGTATTTTGAATTAATCACATCTCACAAGAAAATGGATAAGCTACAAGGCATGCGGCTTCTCATTTGTTGTATGAATAGAGGAACTGATTACGTCACTCTAGCAGCATTATGCAGTGGTAAATCATGTCATAGCCAAAGTAGATTAATTTAGAAATCTAAGGAAAATATCACAGCTACAATCAATTCTGACAGCCCCATGCAAGTATCTCAAAACTTACTATTTAGCAGTGTCCTGGGTTCAGCATTAGCAGTCATTTTTCTCCTTCTTAGTAGCTGGTGCAGTGCTGTGGTTTTGACTTGCAGCCTGGGAACAGTGCTGATAACACTGTTTTTAGTTGCTGCTCAGTAGTGTTTACTCTGACCAAGGACTTCCTGAGTCTCATGCTCTGCCAGGGAGGAGGGGAAGCCAGGAGGAAGCAGAGACAGGACACCTGACCCAAACTAACTAAAGAGGTATTCCATGCCACAGCACGTCAAGCCCACTATATAAACTAGGGGCAGTTACCCAGAAGGGCTAGATCACTGCTCGGGTCAGGCTGGGTATTGGTTGGTGGCTGGTATTCTCTTCTCTTGTTATTTCCCTTATCATTATTGTTGGTGATATTATTATTTCCCAATTATTATTATTGGTGATAGCAGTAGTGGTTTGTGGGAGTCACACTCTGTCAATTCTCCTCCCCCCTCCAGGAGCTGGGGGAAGAAGGGAGGAAGTGAGCAAATGGCTGCGTGTTTTCTGAGTTGCCAGATGGGCTTAAACCATGACAAGCAAATATTTAAGTTATTTTTTAAACTAAGGTACCAGGTGACTAAAACTTGGAAACATGAGTTCTAATTTTTGGAAATATTCTCAATCTACATTTCATTTTGACTTGAACATGTACACAGAGTTACTGAATATCAACCATGTATCTCAGATTGGACATGCAAAACAAAAGATGTCCCATGAGAAATCTGGACTGAAGAAATGTTAAATGAATCCTGGCAGGATCTTTCTCAATTTTCCTGCTTGTAGCAGATTGAAATCAGGGGCAACAAAATAACAATAACAACAATAACAATAATAATAGCAATTACTAGTAACAGCTATCCATATTATAAAATTGCTTAATTTCTCATTTACCATCATTATGATTAGCAGCCTTCTGAAAAAAAAGAGAGAAATATTATGAGTGGCTATTTATTTCATTTAAACATAAGCGGAACTTATTTGTATTTTTCTATATGTGTTGTAAGTTAAGAAATAGAACCAAATTTCAGAGGTTGCTCATCTCACCTATTGAGAGTGGTTTTCACTGTGATTGTAAATGTTTCTGCCTGTTATCTTTGGAAATTTGCATGAATTGCATTTACATGAAGAACTGTGTTCTACTGATAAGTCAACAGCCCTACAGAATTTCTAAATGTTATCAAAGCTGCCTGAGAAATTGAACCTTATTGCTATTTAAAAAAAATAAAACAGGGNTTCTACTGATAAGTCAACAGCCCTACAGAATTTCTAAATGTTATCAAAGCTGCCTGAGAAATTGAACCTTATTGCTATTTAAAAAAATAAAACAGGGTGAAATAGAAAAGCCAAATGACTAACATTATGCACCTGCTGCTATGTATCATCCAAACTATATTTATTTTAAGGTGGCTCTTCTTCTTTGCTTCTTTAACAGCATTATCCAGATACATCTCTGTATTTCATGAGGCCACAGCATCTTTACATGCTGGCCACTCATCAATGACCAGCAGAAGTGTAAAAGGTTGAAACTTTACAAATAGATTTTGTTTGGAGAAAAAAGTTTTCCCGGAGTAGAATAGGTCTTTGCCATTGTGGGTGGCTGGTATTTGCAAGAACACTTTAGGGAAAATCATGAAAGCATATCAGTCAATTCAATCAGAATTGTAAATAGATATTTGTGTTGCTCTGGAAGTTAATATTTTTCAAATAACCAGTTTCTCACTGCTGTCCCATTTATCTTGAAAATAGATTTTTATTTCTTTATATATATTTTAGGGGGTTTGTGCCCTTAATCTGATTTCAGGAAATAAAAGTTTTATTTGAATTTAGGAGAGATATCTCTTCTGATAACTCATCTTATGGGGAAAATCTCGTACATCAATGTGCAAAGAATTCTGAAACAGTTGTGTGTATGAACAAACTAGTGAAAAACATAATACCGTGAAATGGCTATCCTGCCAATTTAGAGAAGTGAAGCTATTAGAAAAATTCAAAAGCATAACATTGCTTGTTGTTGGCTTTTTTCTCTTTGAAGTTATCTCAAGCGTGTGTTGTTTAAGAATAGATATAGCCCTCCTAAAATGTTAGATATGACAAAAAAAAAAAAGAAAAAAAAAA
>NDXB01012570.1:5694-16896 GCA_002631895.1 Agapornis roseicollis | reverse complement strand
TTTTGTTTTGTATTTTTTTTTGGGTGTTTTTTTTTTTTTTTTTTTTAAATAAAAATTTTTTTTTTTTTTTTTTTTTTTTGGTATTTGCTATAAACACAGAAGTAGAAATATCACAATGAAAAGTGTTTGGGTACTCCAGAGCTTCACAGCTAAATAATGGAATTAATGCTACTAGCTCTGAATTGCCTAGGTAAGCCACTTATGTGAATGACACAACTTTATAAAGAACAGGAGTTTTGATTAACATAAGATTATGACATTTAAAGTGTAGTTTTATTTGTAGGTTGTTAATAACTTTCTTCCCTCAGTTTTCACTGGCAAAGGCTCTGACCACACCACCCAAGTCTTGGAAGTCAGACACAGGGACTGTGAGAATGAAGACCTTAGGCTGACTGTAGAAGAGGATATGGTTCGAGACCATCTTAAGAACCTGAAAATACGCAAGTCCATGGAACCTGATGAAATCCATACACGTGTCCTAAAGGAGCTGGCGAATGAAGTTGCAAAGCCACTGTCTACCATATTTGAAAAATCGTGGCAGTCAGGTGAAGTTCCCAATGACAGGAAAAAGGGAAATATAACTCACATTTTCAAGGAGAGAAAAATGGATGACCTGGGGAATTACAGACCAGTCAATCTCACCTCTGTGCTTGCCAAAATCTTGGAGCAGATTCTCCTGGAAGATATGCTAAGGCACANCTCTGTGCTTGCCAAAATCTTGGAGCAGATTCTACTGGAAGATATGCTAAGGCACATGAAAAACAACAAGGTGCTTGGTGGCATGCAGCCAGCACGGCTTCACTAAGGGGAAATCCTGCCTGACCAATTTGGTGGCCTTCTGTGATGGGGCTACGGAACTGATGGACAGGGGTAGAGCAGTTGACGTCATCTACCTGGACTTGTGCAAAGTGTTTGACACTGTCCAACACGACATCCTTGTCTCTAAATTGGAGAGTCAACAATTTGATAGATGGACCACTCAGTGGATAAAGAACTGGTTGGATGGCCTCATGCAAAGAGTTGTGGTCAATGGCTCAGTGTCGGGCTAGAAGCCAGTAAGAGCAGTGTCCCTCAGGGATCGGTGTTGGGACCGGTCTTGTTTAACATCTTTGTTGCTGACATGGACAGTGGGATTGAGTGCACCCTCAGCAAGTTTGCTGATGACACCAAGCTGTGTGGCTCGGTGGATACGCTGGAGGGAAAGAATGCTGTCCAGAGGGACCTTGACATGCTTGTGAGGTAGGCTGATGCCAACCTCATGGAGTTTAACCATGCCAAGTGCAATGTCCTTTACCTGGGTTGGAGCAATCCCAGGCACAGCTGAAGTTTGGGCAAAGAAGAGATTCAGAGCAGCCCTGCGGAGAAGGACTTGGGGGTGGTGATCAATGAGAAAATGAACATGAGCCGACAGCAGTGTGCACTCGCAACCCAGAAAGCCAACCATATCCTGGGCTGCATCAAAAGGTGTGTGACCAGCAGGTTGAAGGAGGTGATCCTGCCCCTCTACTCTGCTCTCGTGAGACCTCACTTGGAGTATTGCGTGCAGTTCTGGTGTCCTTGTCCTGGGTTCAGCAATTGCAGTCAGTTTTTTCTCCTCCTTAGTAGCTGGTGTTTTGACTTAAACTGGGAACAAGGCTGATAAGACTGATGTTTTTGGTTCTTGCTAAACAGTGTTTGCCGACCAAGGACTTTGTGAGCCACATGCTCTGCCAGGGAGGAGGGAGGAAGCAGGGACAGGACACCTGACCCAAGCTAGCCAAAGAGGTATTCCATACCGTAGCACGTCATGGCCAGGAGGTAACTGGGGTGTTCCGGAAGGCCTAGTTCTCTCGGCGTGGTTGGAAGAGGTGGTCGGTCAGCACTCGGTTGGTGGGGTGTCGTGAGTTATCTGTCGGTGGTTGATGGGATGCTGTATTCTTTTCCTTTATCATTACTATTATTGGTGGTAGCAGCAGTGATTTGTGTTATACCTTAGTTACTAAACTGTTCTTATCTCAACCTGTGGGAGTTGCATTCTTTTGATTCTCCTCCCCATCCCTCTGGAAGCAGGGGAGAGCAAGAAAGTTGGGGTTGAGTGAGTTAACGAGCTGTTTGGCTGGGTTTAAACCACGACAGTCCTCAACATAAAAAGGACATGGAGCTGTTGAAACAAGTCCAGAGGAGGGCCACGAAGATGATCGGGGGACTGGAGCATCTCCCATATGAAGATAGGCTGAGAGAGTTGGGTCTGTTCAGCTTGGAGAAGAGAAGGCTGCATGGAGACCTCATAGCAGCCTTCCAGTCTCTGAAGGGGGCCTATAGGGATGCTGGGGAGGGGCTCTTCATTAGGGACTGTAGTGACAGGACAAGGGGTAACGGGTTCAAGCTTAAACAGGAGAGGTTTAGATTGGATATAAGAAATAAATTCTTTCCCGTTAGGGTGGTGAGGCACTGAAATGGGTTGGCCAGGGAGGTTGTGAGTGCTTCATCCCTGGCAGTGTTCAAGGCCAGGTTAGACGAAGCCTTGGGTGGCATGGTTTAGTGTGAGCTGTCCCTGCTTATGGCAAGTGCATTGAAACTAGATGATCTTGAGGTCCTTTCCAACCCTAACTATTCTATGATTCTATGATTCTATGTTTAAGGCATTTTTAGTAAAAATACCAAATACCAAGGCCAAAAGAGAAATAGTAGAACAAGAGTTATTTCTGGTTAAGATCAGAGGGACATAGTGGCCTATTTCTAATTCATTGTGTTTAAATGCAAGAACTCTAAATTTACCCTAGGAGTAGGTTTATTGTTCACTTCATCCTCAGTGCAATATTTTTCTCATACAACATTGTTGGTTTTTTTCCTGTTAAATCTCATTTCTTTTTGAAGCACAGAATTTCCAACATCCTCAACACACAATTAGTAACACACAATCAAATTACTGAAAAAAAAAGTAGATTTTTCATTTAATTTTGTAGCTGATAAGAACTTTTCTTGCCCAGAATTTGCCTTCTCTTTTACAATTCTTTTATCTGTAAATTTTGATGGTACAAAAGCACATAATTTACATAACAAGGAAAACCAGGTAATTTTCAGCAGTGCCCCACCTACTGTAAAGAATTAATAATATGCTTCAGCAGTCTTAATTACTTTGGTGACCTTTTTAATTTAACAGATTTGACTTTCCCTATTTGTAATTTTGCAGCAATAATTGGATAACTAGGCAATGCATGTACCTAAACAAATAAGGGCTTTTTTAATAAAACTTAATTATTTACAGTTCATTAGACAAAAAGCTGCATTTTAATATTAATTGCAATCACTACTGTAGAATGTCATTCAGAATTAAATATCATGCTCTACTTTTTCATGTTCATAGAATCATATAATGGTTTAGGTAAATCGTCTATTTCCAACCTTCCTGCCACGGGCAGAGGCACCTTCCTTTAGACCAGGTTGCTCAAAGCCCCATCCAATCTGGCCTTCCAGTTTGAGGGCATCCAGAACTCAGGGCAACCTGTTCCTGTGCCACACCACCCTCATAGTGAAGAATTTATTCCTAATATCTAATCTAAACCTACTGTCTTTCAGTCTAAAGTAATTTTTTATCCCTACGTGCCCTTGTAAAAAAGTCCGTCTTCAGATTTCTTGTAAGCCCCCTTTAAGTTAAATCTATTCAGAACAGTGAAGAGTTGCATATAAATTAATGGGTCCTAAATATTTTAAAATTGTAAATATAAGTGTATTTATATTTATTCTTTGACCCCAAGTCTGCTTTTTAATGTCATTGAGAAATTCCTGTTAGTTTCACTGGTATGGAATAAGATTAATTTTCCTTATAATCATCTACTGCGGGAGGTACGGACAATGCTGAGATGATCAATGTGATCAAGCGAATGCCATTTTATTAGACAAAGTGTTAACCTTATATAGAGATTATTAGTACAGCTACATTGATTTGGCAGTTGCTGATTGGATACCTCAAACTTTAAGAACGCTAAGATTGGATAACAGTGTCATGAGAACTCAACCTTCAGAATAGTGAGGCCATTGTGAATTACTGTCTCTCTTTTCCTTCTTCTACTTACTTTTGCAATCTTACAGCTGGTGTTTCTATACTCCCTCATCCATGGCCTTCAGTTTATCTCGACTACGTGACAATCTTCATGCACGCTGCCTAACATCAAGGCCTCTGGATTGCTCACAAAATGTCCACTGTCATACAGCCAGTCCACAATCTACTTTTCTGCAGTAATTTTGACTTGTAATTACGTCGCTGAAAATCATGCTATCCACAATGTAATGTCCTTAGCTATGAATGGTAAGCTATAAAATGATATGTTTGATTAATTTATTAATGTGCCAAATACTTCTTATGAAGCTGGAATTTTTAAATGTATTTCAAAAAGTGCAGTCGTGTTCCCAATGATATCACTAAAAAAAGTATAATTTCAGTAATAGGAATATGAAAATTTCTTTCCTTAGTATTGTTTTTAAGAATATGTTTGCTTTCAGATCTATAGTTAATTTACAGCTTTCCTACAGGGCCAGTTTTAAGGATTGATTACAGGCTTGTTCCCAGGATGACACGAATTTTATATTGTGTCAAAAATTATGGTGTTGGAAAAAAATGTGGAGAAACACCCCTCTGACAGGAACACTCTTTTACTGTAAATTCCACAGTCTTCTCTTTTTGGTAGGTAGTTTCTGTGGAAGTTTTGCTCATTGCCTCAAGATATTTTCATATTGGAAATTAGTTGTGGTTTTTTTTATGAGCATTTTGAGCATTTTTTTAGACTCCTGAATATATCTAAACAAAGTGTGAGTAAAAAAAAATTATATTCACATTTATCTTAAAGCAGGCTTTATGCTTGGAGAATAAATAAATAAATAAATAAATAAATAAACATAGCCTGCCAACTCACTTTTGAGAAATTACCAGTCTATTTTTTCCTAGCTTAACTTTTCTGTGANATATATCTAAACAAAGTGTGAGTAAAAAAAAATTATATTCACATTTATCTTAAAGCAGGCTTTATGCTTGGAGAATAAATAAATAAATAAATAAATAAATAAATAAACATAGCCTGCCAACTCACTTTTGAGAAATTACCAGTCTATTTTTTCCTAGCTTAACTTTTCTGTGAGCATTCATATTCATGAAGACAAAGGGTCAGTTGCATGTATGACTTAACCACGAGACATTTTTATCCTAGATTCAGATCTAATTGAGGCAGCTGAAATATGAACATGTCTTGCCTATCCCTGACCTACAATTTCTGTCTGTTCTAAAAGCGAGAATTAGTTTGGTCACCCTGCTGTCAGCCCAGGGCACCTTCTGACAAGAGATTTCTAATACACTGAACAGCACTTTACATTAAGTGGTACTAATTACTTGGGCTGGGTAATCAGTTTGACCAGAAGCTGGAAGCATAACCACAGATTATTTGAGGATTCCAGCTGGAACTGCTAACATAGTTACTACTGTTTATTTTCTTATTTATGAATTCCATAATAATTAAAATGTGTATCTGTGTATTTAGTTAAAAGAAACTATTTGTGTTTGAGTTTGCATTTGCTGGAAGAAGGTCACAATTTAAAACCATATAATAGATAATGATTAGGAAAATTAGCAGGTAAAACCTCAGGAAGTTTCTGCTCACCAAAACTCTGTCCTTCCTGAAATACTGCTATATAGAAACAAGCTATCCTTGCAGAAGTGGCAAGAAGGTATGTTCACATTTAATTTTTACGTCTATTTTAACTTAACATTTGGCAGTTAAGTGTATTTTTGTTATGATTGCTTCTCCATCGATGTAACTGACATGGCAATACCCAATTTCACAGTCAGTTATGTCAATAAAATTTTAAAACATCCTGACTCTGAGGGTAAAATAAATTATTCTTAACTAATGTCAGTAGTATTTCTATATTAATGCTGTTTGCCTTGGGGGAAAAAGAAGTTGAAAAAAAATCCAGTTTTCCTACATTTTTTGCTCTTAAGTCTGAGAGTAGCTTCTCCTAAAGTATTTTTAATCTCCTATTGCTTTTATCCAATTCACAGTCTGTCCCTACTTTCCAGGTTTCTATACAATACAAAGGAAGTTTGTAAATCATTCTCCTGAAAGAAGAGAGGCTACTGATCTTTGGAAGGGGGACTATAGAAGGTTTTCCTAGTTATTTGTGGATTTGAAGGCATACAGCAGAATATGTTATTTTCTGTAGAAAGTTGAAATTCTTCTGTGGAATGTTTAGAGAGAAATCAGAGAAACAAACCTTCAGTGAAAGCAAGCCCCTTGGAGCTATTGTAACAGAAGTGCAGAGTTATTTAAAATAGGCTTTTATGATACTCTGGCTTTCCTAACACAGTTGGGCACTATGCAGATAAAGTACCAGTCAGTATGGCATATTTTTCCCCATTTTCACGGGTGTGTGCTTTCTGTTTACTTTCTTACTCTCTCTTCTTCGACCTAACTTTTCCATGATGGTTTTAATCTTTTTGTGTGTGTCTCTGTCACTCCTTGAAACTTAGATCTCTCAGTTTAATTTTGCCACTGATTCCTCTTTATGTAACCTATTACAATGCAAATTAACAGCAGACTTGAAATCAAAAGGATACTTTTTATGGGATTCATCTGATAAAAACAGATTGTATTAATGTCTCTGCCTGAGACATACTAAGCTGTCTTTACAGCTAGTAGACTTAAATACGCACTTCTACAACATTATTCATTTTATCCATTTACTACAATGGGTAATCAATTTCCAGCTTGGGAAAGAAGAATACTTAGGTCTGAGTATGCAGCTTAGCTATGTTAATACTGGAAATGTGAAAAACCAAAGATAGTTCTATGAAAATTCAGGATACAAACATCAAGCATTTCTAAACTATTAGCTATGTTTAATATAAATGTAAAATGTTGTTGAACATTGGAACAGACCTCCTTTTTGTTTGTTTGTTTGTTTGGGGTGTTTTTTTTCTAGAGAAAAGCACATTTTGTCATCTGAATTCACTATGCTCACTTCTAGAATAAAATTTGCATCTCATTTATTTATAGTTTCTTTTGTAAAAACTGTCCATTTTTCTGTAATGTAAGTGAATAGTGTTTAGAAGTTTTTACATATGCATTTCTAGAAAAAATTAGTTCTTAGTTTTAGTTTCCTAAAAATGGTAAACTGATATTATTTGAACTGACCTAGCTCGCCATACCACTTAACTATCACCAGCTGTTCTGGAAGGAAAAGGTTATTTCTTTTCATCATGTAAATGGTTATTTTGAACAAAATTCAGCTTATCTAATGGCGGGTATCTATAATAGCCTAGATAATTCCATCTGCATTGGAGCTGCCTAAAGCCATGTGACAGTACCCCCTTCCTGAAGATACAATACAAATGTCCAATGTGTATAGATTGAGACGCTGAGGGAAATTAGAAATCTAAATTTGAAATTATGAACTGAAAGTTTCCTGGTTTAACTATTACTTCAGTTTAGGGTTTCTTGAACTTTTTTAATTATTCACATTTCTGCTTTAAATTTTCACTATCATAGAATAATAGAATCATAGAATAGTTAGGATTGGAAAGGACCTCAAAATCATCTAGTTCCAACCCCCCTGCCATAAGCAGGGACACCTCACACTAAACCATGCCACCCAAGGCTTCTTCCAACCTGGCCTTGGGATGGAGCGCTCACAATTTCCTTGAGCAACCCATTCCAGTGCTTCACCACCCTAACAGAAAAGAATTTCTTCCTTATATCCAATCTAAACCTCTCTTGTTTAAGTTTTAACCCATTCCCCTTGTCCTATCACTACAGTCCCTAATGAAAGAGTCCCTCCCCAGCAGCCCTACAGGCCCCCTTCAGATACTGGAAGGCTGCTATNTTTCTTCCTTATATCCAATCTAAACCTCTCTTGTTTAAGTTTTAACCCATTCCCCTTGTCCTATCACTACAGTCCCTAATGAAGAGCCCCTCCCCAGCATCCTTATAGGCCCCCTTCAGATACTGGAATTCTGTACATAGACACAGGTCTCCTGGAAATATTGATCATAAGAATTAGCTAAACTTGTATCCATCCAGGTTAATAAAGTAAAACTTTTCCTTAGGAGTTTGGTACAATGATTTTAAAAACATTCATAAGAATTAAATCCTCCATAATGCTCACATAAGATTTGTGATTTTTTTTTAAAATAATGCCATGTGTGAAATTGTCTCTGTTTCAAATATTAATTAAATTATTAAAACATGTATCTAATGACAGTTCTTCAATATGAGAAAAATTCAAAAGCTTATCTTCCTCTTGTAGATAGGGAAAATTTTTCCTATTTACATTAAGGAACATTAAATTGAAAGCTTTTTTAAGGGAGGGAGAATAAGAGTAAGGTGGGAGTGGAGAGAGTGTGTACAAGCACACAGAATCATATACTTCAGTGAGTACATGGTACTCCACTATAATGCAAGACGTGCAGAACTGTTGTTTTTAAATCAAACGCATACAGCTCCCAGATACAATATGTACATACAATAGCAGTGGTTGATATATTAGAGCTGAAGGCTATTCTATTCCATCTGCTTTTACTCAGGTGAAATAAATACTTCCAGATTTCCTTGACTTATCTTTTTCTAAACCGTTTCTAAACATCTTCAAAACTGATAATTCCACAGCTTGCTTAACTAGCTTTCTCCTACTTTCAGAGCTAGAAAGAGGGGTTTTTATCAGTTTGCTTTTTTTTTTTGTCTAGTCTGAAACATTCTTTATACAAAGTGTGTGACATTCTTGTTCCTTTTGTAGTCATAGAGTTTACTACTGTATCTAAACTTCTACAAACTATTTTTTTTTTTTTAATTAAGTCACTATTCTTCTCTTTTCTAGAACGGGGAACTCAAACATACAGAAACATCTTGGCTATTTCAACTTTTCTATTAGATAACTTTTTGTAAAGGTTTAATGTGCTTGACATTTTGATTAAAATTACTTTTATTAAAGCACTCAATATGTCTCAGGGAGTAGGGGAAGAGGAAAGAGAGAGAGAGAGGGAGAGATTGAAAAAAAAAAGAAGGGAGAACCCAACATTTTAAGTACTATTTAGTTATGGTACTTCTAAGTGTTTACCCTACTTAAAAAGAAGTGCCATGGAAACATGTATGTCAGGAATTACAGAAACAATAACATTTTATCCACTGTATAACACCAGAGAGGAGTGGCAAAATGTATCACTATGACTCATGATGATAAACAGACCTTTCTAACAATTAAATGTTGCCTTATTTCTGACAAAATCTAATTAAGAAATGCTAACTTAGTCTCGGATAGAGAAGGCTAATTAAGAAATTATAGTAGAACAATTTCTGTGTTGTTGAACTCTGAGAAAACACACAAAGGATGTGCTGTATCTCCTCATTTAGAGTCTAGGAATTAATTTTAAGTTAATTGTCTAGCTAAAATGACACATTGCAGAAGTCAGACTAAGAAGACAATTAAACCTAGTGTAATTTTCAGTTAGATGTCAAAGGTTTTGTTATTATACCTCCCTGTAGACTCTCTCTGTTGTTTGAATGCAGAACACTTATGTAATATTAAAAAGCAGACTACTTCTGAGTGAGAAAGTAGGAGGCTTTTGGGGCATACCTAAACATATAGACTTCTAGTTCTTTCTACATCTTTCAGATTTCCAGGATTTTTAGGATTCAAGTATTTCAAGTATTTCTTATAATTTTATATATATTCTTATAGTCAACCAATTAAAATCAAAAGCACTTCAAATATAAAATGGGAAAAACAAGGTGATGAATCAAACATATCCAATAGTTTTTAGAAAACATTCCTTTGTAAGCTAAATGTGATCACATTTTTCATTTCAAAACCACATTCACATTGGACTGGCCATGAAAGATAAAGGAGTATGACCACAGCAAAAAATTATGACATACCTACATCTGGAAATCGCAGTTTGTTTCTAAGGAACAGGGCTTTGCTGGCACTTGACAGATGTGCTGTGACCTAAGAATAATTAAATCTGTATTTGCTTTCTCACCTGAAAACTTGTTTGTCTGTTCCAGGATCAAACCTGGAAGCTGGTAAGTGCTTTCTGCAAGGCCTTGAATTCCCTCAGCTTCAAAGTGTACTCTGAGAAAGTACTCAGTAGCTAAAGCCATATGGAACGGATCTTACCTCCTTCAATAAAAGATCTGCTAAAGCACTGTACTGAGGGAAATGTTGCAGCAGATACTGCAGTTCCACAGATATGTATACACAAATGTGTCCATACAAATCTTTCACAGAGAATTGCTAGCTAAATGTGATACCTGTAGGCGATGTCAGCAGCTCTGCTTATTAGAATTTCAGATGCTTCTGTGACCATTACTTTTTTTACAAAAATATATGTATTTATATACATTTATTAAAGGATCATTTAGGGCATTGAAATGTGTATTGTCAAGGTTTTTTAAACTTTAACTATTCAAGGCAGAATATACAAAATGCTTCTTATTTAATATCAAGGAAGAAATTAAGCTGCTTATGCTCANCCATTACTTTTTTTACAAAAATATATGTATTTATATACATTTATTAAAGGATCATTTAGGGCATTGAAATGTGTATTGTCAAGGTTTTTTAAACTTTAACTATTCAAGGCAGAATATACAAAATGCTTCTTATTTAATATCAAGAAAGAAATTAAGCTGCTTATGCTCAAAAAAAAAAAAAAAAGGAATTATTTAAAAAATGTGGATACCAGCATATTGGCACATTGTCTTAATTCAGTGTAAACTAAACAATGTTTTATTGAGCAGATGTTACAATGCCAGAATTCACATAGCAAGAGCATTTGAATTACGTAGTAATCAGGGAAGCTGATAGTGAGTTTAATTTTTTTCTCTGTACTTCAATACAATGGTAGAGAATTGAATTTTATGTGACAAAGTTCTTTAGGCAAAAATTGTCTACCTCAGTTTCAACCTTAATTTGAGATCGTTTACTCAAAAACTTGTTTCTCAAAACCTAAAATCCTTAGCCCATTTAAGTTTGTCCATGTTCTTGCCAGTGTCACATTTGCTCTCCTGATGCAAATCTGCTTGTTCTGAAGGTGAATCATAGCAAGCACACACCTTCACTACGCCTCTGCAATCACACATCCTAGCTGGGGAATATGACTCACAAGTAGCTATTACCATGCTAAAAGAAGACTATATTAAAAAAAAAAAAAAAAAAAAACCAAAAAGTTTTTATTTT